>JBCFYV010000001.1:30311560-30669060 GCA_039000515.1 Timema cristinae | reverse complement strand
GGTTGTTCAGATGGATCTCAGAGGAGGCGTTACTGTTACTCATGTCCCTCTTGCCCCCTCCGATGCCGCCACCTGCTCCCCCTCCTCTTCGCCCCTTAAGACAGAACCTCGGGCCGTCCTGTCCTGACTTGACGAGCAGAAGGTGGTAGCAGCAAGACTGAAGTGTCTTCTTGAACGCCACCCGGAACTCCCTGTTGAAGTAGGCGTAGATGAGGGGGTTAAGGGCCGAGTTGAAGTACCCCACCCAGAACACGGCGGCTACCACCACGGGTGGACTGTAACACTGCTCCGGGCCGCACAGGGAGGAGATGATGTACCTGGGAACAAGAGGGCAAGGTCAGTTGGTTGCGTCATCAAGGCAGGGCATGGGGTTTGATGACATGTCATCTTTTTATTGGTGTATCCCAGTCAATGTTAGTAACAATATAAACATTGTTCATGATCCCTCGGTTGTAGAAATGTGTATAATGTGTGTGTATATATATTATACACATTCACACTATATATATATAAAAATTGCATCAAACTTTGGCAGGATACACCTTGGGTGAGATTAGAATAATTCTCATAATTCTCATATTAAGGGCGGTATACACCCCTAAAGATAGAGCTAAAAACGACTGTTGTGTGAAATATTATGAAAACTGATTAAGGTATTACAACGAATCTTTGTATACTACTTATTGAAACCTTGATCATTAATAAAATAAATGTGTTGTTACCGTTACCCACCCCCATCATGTAAAAAAAAAGAGGAGGGGGGGGGGTTGTAACACTCTTTTTCTAAAATAAAATATGTCAGAGTAAGTATTACCAATTTTGACTTAAGTTTACAAAACGGGGAATAAAAATTAACAAAAAAGGTGTCTTGGAGAAACTGTCTAGCTTTCCCTTTTTCTGAAATAATCACACAAGTTTGAGATCTAAGCCAAGTGCAAATGCCTGCCAGGTAGGCAGCCAGAATCGCAGTTTTACTTCGCACTGCAGTTGTTTAACCATTTACTGGCACGTGTGACTATCACATACATTTGGTAAACAAGGCTGGTTTGTGTGTAGTGATGGAGAAACTCGGATACTTTTCTTTCTTCATAAGCTCCGATGTGTTGCTATTTATTACATTAGTGAGTTATGCTTACGCAGTTCACACGTGGTGGGATTTTATTCATTACACTCTCTGGAATATTGAAAGCTAAATTAAGAAATACAAATTGTAGTTATTGCATGTTTTAATTCCTAGCTTCAAAAGCAGATTGATAGCAAGTGATCAAAATGGTGGTCCCTAATGTTATTGCAATAATTGAGGCGAAGTATCAATGACTGGCGTACTCTTTTGAAAACGCGTGGAGTTTCTTGAACCTTATCACATGCAGCAACTATCCTGGCTAACAGGTCTTCCTAGGATTCAACGGCTGTCTCATAGACCAAAGCTTTGACAAAGCCCCACAGAAAGAAGTCTAACGGATTTAGGTCAGGAGAACGTGGTTGCCACGCAACAGGCCCACCTCTTCCTATCCATCGGGCAGGAAATACAGTGTTGAGGTAGTCACGCACAGCTCTTGTGAAATGAGGTGGGGCACCGTCGTGTTGTAGCCACATGCGTTGTATAACGGAGAGCGGTACATTCTCGAGGAACTGTGGCAATGTAAATTTCAGAAACTTGCATTAGATGTGGCCATTCAAACGTCGTGGCATCAGGTAAGGGCCAATGAGATGGTTACCTACAATTCCCGCCCAGATGTTGACAGAAAATCTATGCTGGTTGCCCATGATGATAGTTGCATAAGGGTTCACGTTATTTCAAATGTGACTATTTGTACTATTAAAATAGCCGTCTCTGGTGAATGTTGCCTCATCGGAAAACAAGACTATAGTGGAGAAATCAGGAACTACTCCGCACTGCTGCAGAAACCAGTCGGAGAAATCATGTCGAGGAGCATAACCTGCTGGCCCCAATGCCTGCATCTTTCGCATGTGGTACGGATGCAGCATCTGATCATGCATGACACGCCATACTGTGGAATGGGACACATTCGTTTGATGCACAATGGCACGTGAGCTTGTTGACGCGTTATCATCCACATAATTCAGTACCTCTTCTTCGACAATTGGAGTGCGAACATTCCTCGGGTGAACAGATCCCCCTCGTAGCTGAAATGTACCTGTTTCACGAAATCGACGAGTGACACCGGTGAAGGTCCAGTGATAAGGTTGACTGACGTAGCGCAGGATATCTGTCGTGGTACAACCGAGCAGCTGCTCTTGTGTTTCCTCTAGCTTCACCGTACAGCATGACCATGTCTGTCGTTTCTGCGTTTGTGTACTTTGCCATTTGACTAGTAATACGCACAACATGCAGTGAAGTCGTGTGGACTGATGCAGTCTGCTCGGGGAGAGAGGGGAAGATAGTGATAATAAGAGTAGGGGGAAAGGATGGGGGTGAAGCAACACAGCAATACTGGCTCTTTGTCCGACATGTCTTTGAAATCAAACATGCATGATTATCTCGGAAACGGAGAAAGCTAGACAGTTTCTCCAAGACACCTTTTTTGTTAATTTTTATTCCCTGTTTTGTAATCTTAAGTCAAAATTGGTAATACTTACTCTGACATATTTTATTTTAGAAAAAGAGTGTTACAACCCCCACCCCTCTTTTTTTTACATGATGGGGGTGGGTAACGGTAACAACACATTTATTTTATTAATGATCAAGGTTTCAATAAGTAGTATACAAAGATTCGTTGTAATACTTTAATCAGTTGTCATAATATTTCACACAATAGTCGTTTTTAGCTCTATCTTTAGGGGTGTATACCGCCCTTAATATTTAAGATGGACCCTAGGTTGCTTATGAGAATTATTCTAATCTCACCCAAGGAGTATCCTGCCAAAGTTTGATGCAATGTATTAGATACATATTGTATATAACAATGTATATATATACATATATACAAAGTATATATATATATGTATATATATACATATATACAAAGTATATATATATATATATATATATATATATATATATATATATAATATTGTTCATGACTCACAAATACCTAAAACACTTAGAAATAACTGCAATAGCATGCAAGCTACGAAAATATGATACGATGCGATAATATGATCATGATAATATGATCATGACATGATATGAATATTATATAGCATATATATATATGCTAGATCATATTTTCATAGTTTGCGTGTTGTTGCAGTTATTTCTAAGTATTTTAGGTATTTGTGAGTCATTTTTAGGGCTTTTTGAGTCATACTAAGGCATTTATGTTTTAGTATTGTATGACATGCAGGTTTGGTCAGCAAAAGTGTAGATTAGTAAACGTGCTGGTGGCCTAATACACCGTATGAGGTATACGTCGTACTTGCAATGAGTTGATATAATGATGGTTATTATGAAAATAAAATTATGTCTGAACCAAACCGCGTTAACCAACGTGATATAACCTGAAAGTTAAATGTAATATTACACTTATGGACCTTCATTAAACTTTCAGGTTATATCACATTGGCTAACGCGGTTTAGTTCAGCCATAATTTTATGTTGGTGGTGTTCTTTTTTTTTCATTAGACCTGATGATAATGCCGGTGCTGTATCAAAACATGTAGAAGATCAATACGTTGCAAGGATTGCAGGAATCATAGGAACAGGTCACTACAGTTAAGTATACCGCCCTTAATATTTAAGATGGACCCTAGGTTGCTTATGAGAATTATTCTAATCTCACCCAAGGAGTATCCTGCCAAAGTTTGATGCAATGATTAGATACATATTGTATATAACAATGTATATATATACATATATACAAAGTATATATATATATGTATATATATACATATATACAAAGTATATATATATATATATATATATATATATATATATATATATATAATATTGTTCATGACTCACAAATACCTAAAACACTTAGAAATAACTGCAATAGCACGCAAGCTACGAAAATATGATACGATGCGATAATATGATCATGATAATATGATCATGACATGATATGAATATTATATAGCATATATATATATATGCTAGATCATATTTTCATAGTTTGCGTGTTGTTGCAGTTATTTCTAAGTATTTTAGGTATTTGTGAGTCATTTTTAGGGCTTTAAGTCATACTAAGGCATTTATGTTTTAGTATTGTATGACATGCAGGTTTGGTCAGCAAAAGTGTAGATTAGTAAACGTGCTGGTGGCCTAATACACCGTATGAGGTATACGTCGTACTTGCAATGAGTTGATATAATGATGGTTATTATGAAAATAAAATTATGTCTGAACCAAACCGCGTTAACCAACGTGATATAACCTGAAAGTTAAATGTAATATTACACTTATGGACCTTCATTAAACTTTCAGGTTATATCACATTGGCTAACGCGGTTTAGTTCAGCCATAATTTTATGTTGGTGGTGTTCTTTTTTTTTCATTAGACCTGATGATAATGCCGGTGCTGTATCAAAACATGTAGAAGATCAATACGTTGCAAGGATTGCAGGAATCATAGGAACAGGTCACTACAGTTAAGGAAAAAATTAAATTTTTATGTAACTTTTTTCATATCTTTATAAAAATCATTATTTATAAATAATTCTGTTTAATCCCCCAATTCAATACAAGACACTTAATTTATACATGTTTACATCTTATCATATCATTGTTTAAAAGTAATTTGACTCAAAAATCCATAACTTTTAATATTTTAATATGTATATAACTTGTAATTATTATTACCAAAAACTTTTTAATTCACAGTTGAAATTATAATTACTATATTATTATTATATTACATCATATAAATCCATGCTTTTTCATGCTAAATTAATGCAATTGTCAACTTTACAAAAAATTGAATTCTACTACTAATAATCTAAATCGTTCCTTATTAACTATTAAAATGTTTTTCCAAAACACTGATATTTTATAAATGCTTACATATTTTAAATACACAGTTGTTGGAATGAGAAGATAACGTAGGCCTTGTATATCTATATTATATTTAGCAGGGTGCAAGAGTTTAGTTGATAAAGGCTTTTCATTGCATATGTATTTTATAGTTTTGTGACGTGCGTGTTTTATTTAGTCGTTTGCATTTTATTACGAGTCTTTATTTATACTTTTTAGGTTAGTTTTAAAAAATTGGAAGTAATTTTTTTAGGTCATTTTATAGATATTTTTTGATAATTTTTAAGTCACGAAAATTCGGGTCCTGGTCATCATAATTATCTGCTTAGAAAATTTTCCTAAGAATTTTCCCCCCACTCTCGTCTTAGTAACGTATCCGCTCTAATTTTAAGCATAAATTAAAGATTTTTTTCTTATCACAGCGTTTCAGTATCCGTTTTAGTATACGCCTATGTACTAAGTTACTCTAATGTGTTAGGAATGAGGAAGGTCAAATTTAAAGGAAGTGGATCCCCATTTACTTGGAGGGTAGAGTTGATAACCACTTATGAAATACCCCCCTCAGTACACCCGACCGAGATTCGAAACCAAATCTCCCCGTGGTTGGCAGTCTAGTCTTTTACTAAAGTGACTTATTAGCTAGACCATCCGGATATCGAAGCAGGTTAAATACGTTAGGGAAATAGGGATGAGAAAGGTAATATTTTAGAGAAAATATACCCGTATTTGCGGAGATAGATCATGAGAAACAATCCAGGGAAAAAAAAATCCTCATTACATCAGACTGGGATTTGAACCCGTAAACTCCCAGTCACCGGAAATCCAATCTTAGCACGAGTGTGACGCGCTAGACCATGTAACCACCGATGAGGTGTTTATCTTGCTCCACATCTTACTGCCCATCCATGGTCATCTTTACTGATAGTTTAGATATGAGGGAGAGAGTGGGAGGAGTACGGGAAACCACTGAGCAAACATCACACTATCACCCGGTGGGGACTCGAACCGCAGCCACCCCATAACGTGCACACAGCGCGAGTAATAAGGATTTATATACATAAGATTGCGTGGTTGAACGGTAATCACCAGCATACTATAAATCACTTGTATTGGTGGGCACGTGGGCACCATGTCAGCCTCATATAGCCTGGTTTATCAGTGACAGGATTTCAGGGGTTTTAATTTCGGTCAAATATGCAGGGGGACAGTTTTTCGCAAATGGTCTTCTATTCTGCTCTCACGAAAATGCGGGTAGATAACTTATAAGCTCTCTATTCTATTGGAGTGGTTGAAATACATATTTTACCAAATGAGTAAAAGATACGCTGTACAATACATAAATATTTAGTAATTAATTTTTCTGAAGCGGAAAGTGATGGATCATTGATTTATTATCATTATTTGTTGGAAATAGAAATCTACTTTTGTTGTTTTATATTTTCAAAATAAACTTTTGTAAAAAAAAAGTTTGGATATATATTAAACCACAAAATGTGAATGACATAAACATCTGCATTTGTGAAGTGCTTACGATGAAATAATACGTACTTTTAGATCAGGGGTTGGTTGACACACTCTTTAGGGCCCTGATTGAATTTTACATTTTATTAAAGGTCCCGCAATCACCCTTAGTTTCTCCACTCTACTTTAAATTATTTTTTTCCATACATCTTATATTTATTCCTTAAATTCACTATTTCCTCGAATACGTGTGCCCCTTATTTTATCAAAAATACATAAAATAAATAAAATGTAAACTTTATTTACCCTGAAAGGTGGAAGTCTTACCTTGATTGATTACACTAGTTTTCTTACGCGATAGACTGAAAATTGTTGCGAGATCGACCTTTTTCCTACCCCTGCTTTAGATAAAATACTCAATCAATGATACCATTGAAATTATTTTCATACAAAATGGCCCTATATTAAAAAGTATGAAAAAACATGACTATAAAAGCTATAAAAGCTTACTATTCACATTAAAAAACACACAATATGATAAGGTAAAATTTATGATCCAGACTATTCAAGAAGGGTTTATGTACTGTACTTGCTAGTTTTACTAACACATATCTGCACATATCAGTTTTATTTACAAAACCAAGTCTTACTACCTCCTCAGATTATAGGCATATATGATAATTACTTTAATGGGGCAGGGATGAAGAAGGAAGCATTTAATAAGTACTCTACACGAATTTGCGTGGATGGAGAGCGGAACTCAATCGAAGAAAAAATACTCTTAACTAAAACCAAGCGTGATTCGATCTCCGATCTCCCCGTCATTGGAAGGCCAGTCCAACACAATAGTTACGCCTTAGACCATTTGCCAATGAAGCGGGTGACTTGATTAAAATCGTTACTAGGGTATTTGGGTAAATATTTAAACTTGAAAGTGGATCCATTAGTTTAAATAATTAATATATATATTATATATTTTGTCAAACGTATTAGGTAAAATTAAGCGTGTCAGGCTCTCCGCATTTATACTAATTGCGTTAATGTGCTAAGGATGAGTAAGGTTTAATTCATAGTCGGTGTAATGGTGAGCGAGTTTCCTCGTCTCTTTTATTTTTGGTGTGCGTGCGCAGCGCTGCTCGTCTGTTCCTTCTGCGCGGTTGGCTGCGCACGGGCTCGATGAGACCAGAGGATTCGGGTTTCGAGGCTGATCGAGAAACTCTGGTTTTGTACTCGGTTAGTCCACGTTGTTTTGTCCTTTTTCAGGGCTGAGGCACGCAGAGTTGGTTCGTGAGTCCTTATCTATCGGGTGTGTGGGCTTATTATCGAATCGAGGGAATTTTCTCGATCCCGGGCGTGAATGGGTTATACGCGGGACGCTCATTGTTTGATGTTTTTGCATTGTACGTTCGTGCGGGCGCGGATATGAGGTCTTAGTTCAACGTTTAATTGTGTACCCAGGACTAACCTTGGGCTCATGTTAAGCTTTGAATAAATGTGCAGAAAGACAATCTCTCGAGATCTCTCTCAGCCTAGACCCAGGAGTAACGCCAATGACTTACCGCGCCCGAGTCTGGGTCGTGTGCCCCTATTTATTCCCCTCGGTGTCAACGGGTGTAGGTGCGGTACTTCCCCACAAGTAATAAAAGGGGTCAACGAGGGGTGTGGGCACACTCACGTTCTCGTGGAGGGAGAGTGGAAAACCATCGCGGGGGGAAAAAATTCCTTCGTACATTCGAGCGGGATTCGAATTCTAATCTCCCTGTCTTCGTCAGTCCATCTATTGTCAAAATGATGCCTTAGACGATTTTACTACCGAAGCGGGTAAAATTATGTTAAATTAATTATGTACTTCATTGTGGGATCGTCTATTTTACGTCCAATTACTAAAATAACTAACTAACCGAGGGTGATGTAATCAAAATAACTTTGCATTTCAAAGTGCCTGTTAAATGTTTACACATTTATTAGTCTTAAGGCGGGGTTGAAGGGAATGAAAAAGGTCAATGTTCTCGCAGTTTTTTTTAGCAGCAATATCTTTTTTGACCAAAATAAATCAAATTATTCTCAAATAGAAACATGAATTTTAATTTTCTTCCCATGGTGGGTGATCTGTTGAATATATGTCATCGCTGTACTGGAATTTAATAATAGTATTTTTCCATTAATTGGAAAAGTTTCTCATTTGATACCGCTATTCTAATTACAGATATTCAAACAAACGTTGATATCACTACGCGAAGAAAATTAAACTCTATGTTTCTACTGGAGCAATATTTGATTCCTCTCGACCAAAAAAAGTGTTGATATATAAAAAAAAAACTTTTCTCACCTCCCTTACTGTACTCCGCCCTAAGGTAGACGTCTTGCTTTTTTGTGGTTCCCTCCCCCGAACCCCCAACACGTCATACTACCCATTCGGGCTCTACCCTTTACATTTAGGAAAATATACATGCTTAGTAGGCCCGGCTGGGATTAGAACACCAACCTCCCCGTCGCTAGGAAACCAAGACAAAAGTCGCCTGTAATTTAGTCCTCGTTCCCATCGACGCGACGCGGTGTGACGACATGCTATATTTTCCTTACGCGGATGAGTCAAAGTTTGTTAACCCTCCCGGAATACTGGGTGAGATATGTTTCCCGGAGCCGCCTAACTTCAAACTCACTTCAAGTTTCTGGAGAAACAAGCCTTACAAAAGCTAATTGCGAGCAGATTAATTAGACACACCCTCTCACGTAACCCCTGGTTTGCCAAGTGGGGAACTATAACTCACATATTGTCACATTACCAAACTTGCTTACAACAAACCTAGAGAATTTTCAAAACATCTCAGTTTGTACAGAAATTGAAATCTACGTAGGCTAAGTCACTTCATAGCAACACAGTTAGGGAGACACACGTGATTGCACTTAGAGCTCTTCTCCAAGCTGGGCGCCTGCGCAGCGTCTTGGGCTTGAGGGATACCGTACTATTGCACAGGAGTTACATGCCATTCGGTTACTTAGTTCTTGTTTTCTTGATTTACTCGGTTGATACCCACCTCTGTGGCGTAGTTGGCTAACGTGCTAGTCGTGTTGAGCCCGACTACTGAGGACGGGGAGATCGAGGTTCGAATATCGGTCGGGTGAACTGGGGGTGGTTTTTTCTAAATGGTTTTCCACTCTCCCTCCACGCAAATGCGGGTTCACTTCCTTTAATTCAACCTTCCCAATTCCTAATCCATTAGCGTAATTAGTACTTAAGCGTATAACCCGAACGGGTAGTAAGACGCGGTGCTAAATAATAATATAAAAATAATAATAATATGTCGATGACCAATGTTCCGTGACAACATGTGTGGAGTGCCCGTAGTTAGGACGCTGACTTACCGGTAAAATGGGTAAGTTCTGTTAGCTCTTTTAAGGTGGTGGAGGTAGGGGGCTATATTTTTTGTAGCCACGGTAAATTAGATAGGTAATTTTTAAATGTTTATTTAAAAAGTGCGAGTATTATAAAACTACATGGTACTAGCCCCAAGCCATATCGTCCAAGCGGACGCTGCTTGTTGGCGAAGATATTGCCAGCATCCGCGGATACAAGGTGTCTTATGATAAGTACAATTTATCCTCCATCAATTAAGCTCAGTTTTCTAGACTGAGCCGCTACTTTTTTATTTCAAGTGGCTCCTCATTTCACATCACAAGGCTGAGTTGATGGCGTTCCAAATTCACACCTTCACATAAAATCTGGAAGCGCTGGTGATGGAACCTGGGACTTTTATAGCCAGGAACTCTGACCACTAGAGCACAGAGATCATCCTCAGGGGTATTGTTATTGTTACTATTATTTAATAGTTGCGTTCAACTTAAGGATTATTAATCACCTGATCGAAAGCTATAAATAAAAGACGGCTAAATAATAAAGACTCACCCTCCTTAGCTTAGAGAGGGAAAATGCGAAACTCGCGACACTAATAACATACAGAAAAACACATTTAGTCAATCAAAAAGAGGTTTGAACCCCAAACTACTTATAAAAAATCTGTCGAGTCAAATGAGAATGTAAACTGGATACACAAATAAAAAAAGTCCTAAACTTGGAGTTATTTGAATGTGTGACATTAATAATTTAAGGCTACAAAGGGAAATGGGGGAAGATTCTAATTTTAACTAAAATTAAGCCAATGCTACCATATTTTGGAGAATAAAGAGACCTTTCTAATGCACTTTAGATTATGGTTAAGAAAAAACTTATATATTTTCCGCTACACACTCCAACCCGTGGGTAAATTTGTCAGGATGGCTCAGGGGGTTGGGTTAGATATCGTCAAATAATTGTGTTGACTCACTAATAGCTGTTAATTGAGTAATATCTTATTATAATAGAGAGTGTGTGATGTAGATTAACAAAATTAGGAAAGGTCCTCACTAATGTCAGTGTAATAACATTCAATTGTTCTCTCGTTGACCTAAACTGGATGTTACGTCTCTAATTACCAGCGATGGTTTACAACGCTCTGACTATGAAGCGACTCGAGGATAACTAGACTTTTGAGAAGTTTGGGTGACCTGATATCCACTGGGTAGTGCAGAAACCCCGGAATATTCTTCCAGACTGGTCACTGACTAGGTAGTGGCAGTATGCAAAACACAAGAAGAACAAAACTTTAATTCGACTCTTCGGTTCTCCCTTGAGATTTAATATTGTCCTAGAAAATGTCTATAGTGTATGAATTTCCCCCTATTCCACCTGTATCCTTTAATTCAAAGTATTTTAGGAAATGAGATTAGATACTATGATAACTCTCACCTCTTAAATCATAAACTTTTTCGCTCAACTTTTCCAACATTTGTAGGATTAAGTTATTTTTACCAAGCATTCAGGAAGAAGTATTTTCCTGTGAGTGTTAAAATGTTATTTATCTGTGTGATAAACTGTCATCGGACATATTTTTATGTAATTATAAGATGTGAAAAATGGAGCTCAATTATGCAAGAGATATGATTGCTGTTGAGCAGGAGACATTTGATAAAATTATTACGTAGCTAATATTTAATCTAATAATAGCGGTATTACTATTGGATTTTAGAAAAAAAATGTTTTTGTGCCTCTATTTTTTTTAAATTGTATGATGAGCCTAATAACTTAGACCACTCGGCCATAACTAGGCACCTACTAGAACTATAAGGACTACTGAAAACTGACCACAAGAAGAAAGGTAAGGGTGAGGATTGCTGGAAACTGACTTACCAACAAGAAAAAAGACAAAGGCGAGAGCGGCTGGAAACTGACTTACCACAAGAAGAAACATAAAGTTGAGGAATTTTGGGAATTGACCACAAGAAGAAAGGCAAAGGTGAAGACTGATGGAATCTGACTTACCAAATGATGAAAGGCAAAAGTGAAGACTGTTGGAATCTGACTCACCACAAGAAGAAATGTAAAGGGGAGGACGGATGGAAACTGACTTACCAAAAGAAGATACATAAAGTTGAGGAATTCTGGGAATTGACAACAAGAAGAAAGGCAAAGGTGAAGACTGATGGAATCTGACTTACCACAAGAAGAAAGGCAGCCAGCACGCCAGGAAGGCGGACATGATAATCCCAAGCGTCCTTGCGGCCTTACGTTCCCGCTTCATCTTACTACTGGTGGCGATTGGCTCGGCCTCCGGACCCAGGACGTCCTTGTTACCGTTGATTGGCTGTTGCAGTGACGTCAGACCAGCGCTGATCCCGTTTATCTGCAGGTGTTTGTTCAACAAAGCCGCAGCAACTTTGCTCCTGAAACAAAATAAATAATCATTACATCTTTTGGTAAGTTGTATATTTCCAAAAGCTATATAGTAAAAGGGAATAAGGCTACTGTAGAGAAAGGAGGTTAGGCAATGATGAGTTACATACCCTGTACTCATCCCAATACATTGTTAGGAAAATCAAGTCTCGCATATTACAGTAGGCAGGACATGGAACGTGAATGGGAGAATATAAAACCGTGTTCAGGGTAATGACTAGCAAACTCAATGGGAAGAGACCATTGGGAAGACTTAAGACTTAGATGGGAAGATAACATTAGAATGGACCTTAAAGAGATAGGGTGTAATGAGGTGGATTGTATTGAACTAGCTCAAGATAGGGATAGATTATCATAAAGTGCACTGGGTATAACTAGCTCAAGAGAGAAATAGGAGCTATGAAGTGAACTGGATATGACTAGCTCAAGATAGTATAGTGTGCAATGAGGTGGACCGGTTAGAACTGGCTCAAGTTAAAGATATGTGGTACTTTTGTAAGTGTGACAGTTAACTTTCGAGCTACTAATGTCATAGAGTGAGCAAACAAGTCTATTGCGCACACTTAACGCTTTACCTCTTCTCGCGTAATGCATTATTGCCGATGTGCGTCAATAAAATGAGCTCAACTGGACAAATTTCTTTTGAAACTGTGTTCGGATTCCACGTTAAACTGTAGGTCCTCCATTTCATCTCACAATCACACTACCATTACACATTAGCGTAAGTGCGTATAACACTAATGGGTAGTAAGACACGGTGCTATTAATAATACTAATACTAATACTAATAATAATAATCTAGGCACTGTTTAACATTACAAACATAGCTTTGAAGGTATTCTACTTAAGGGGAATTTTCCAATTGTGATAAGATCTCTGCAACTATGTGAATTATGAAATAACGTATCATTGGAAAGTTGTGGTACTACTACTACTACTTTAATTTAAATATGTGTATGAAATTAATAGTTTCTGAACTATAGCAAATAGATATATAATGTTTATTAAGGTCTTTGAAATGTGACATTGTTTGTTATACTGTTTGATGGAAAGTGATGTTCCTCTTTTCTCAATGGTTTTGTAACAGTATATATATATCAACCAGTCCCTCCACTGATAGATCACTAATGATAAGTTTTCAGACATGCCAAGAATTGAGCTTGGGACCGCCGTTCAGTAGAAAAACTAGCTACTGACTTAATTAACTAACGTGTCGAGCTTCATCTTATACTATAAGTTAACGTTTAATAAAAGGAATAGAAAATACACAAATAAAACAATTTAAAAACTTGGCAGTGTTTTACATTCACATATTCAAGTTTTCTCATAGGAATGTTTATACCAAAACAAATGAATATAAGCAGGCAAAAAAAAAAAAAAAAAAGAGCCAAGGAAAAGGTTAAAAGTGTGGTTTTACAAAAGGTAGTATGTACAAGATATTTTATTAAATTTTAATGGTTACATTCAAATTATAGTAGGCATTTCATAGATCAAATACATACAATGAGCATAAATGGTTTAATGTTGTCAATTTCAATTTTTTTCCAATATATTTTTTATTAGAATATTCTTTTCTTTTTCCTGTATTTGGTAAAATCATTTTTATGATCACTTATTTGCAAGCTCTGTGGATAAAGATATGTTCCATATGAAGAAATATATCTTTCTGGAAGATCATTTTTATATCTTTTAATGAAATGATAAATATTATTCGAGTATAAGTAATTTTTGAAAGGAGGACCTTGGTGCATTGCCGATCTAGAGTTTACTTTTATGTAAGAGGTTTTGTTGTTATTAGTTTTATTTTCAAAATTGTTTGAATATGGGGACACTTTATAGTTCTTTTTAACTTTTTCAGATGGAATTATTTTCGATTTAAAATTTATTGTATCTTCTTCCCACACTTTATCATTTTCTTTACGTGTATTTTCTTCATTTTCAAAGTATTCCGTTGATGGAAAAATCTCTTCGATGTGTTCATCTTTAATATAGTTTTTTGTTTGTTTGTCAGTTGGCGAATCATCCAAGTAACGATCATTTAAATCTGCTTGGTTAAGTCTATTAATTTCATTTTTTGATTTAGATTTCGGAACTTTTTTAGACTGTTTGCCAAATAAACTCCAGTTACTCGAATGTCTATGTGGTGAGTTTATCGGAAACAATGAGGTGTAGTTATCCTCTAAGGATCCACTCTCCAATAAAGATGTATCTTGGCTAGTCGAGAAATTAGAGTCTAGAACAAATGAATCAGTCGTATAAGTAAGGTTCCACGCATTGTCAGTATAACCATTAACTACAAAACTATTGAGTGTTTGAGATTGTTTTTGTTATTTCAAATTCAGGCTGAAAAACTAAGACATCATTTCTTTTGGTTAAATTTTCCCTGAAATATTCAATCAGTTGGGAATGGTTTCCATTTTTAAAAGTACTATTCTCCTGTATAGGCTTATAATAACTACGCAATAATTCATTTTCTCGCACATTATATTTTCGTTTTTTAAATTCATCTACGACCACAGGTTGGTAGTTGCTATTTTCGAATTTCATGATCGATCGGCTTGTTTGAGGGGGTGAAGGTGGTGTAATATATAAGGGTATTTTTCCAAATTGTATATTCAATATGGGTGTAGAATTCCTTAGACGTCTATGCCTCCTAATCTTTTTTGGAGAAATCACCTGCCTCAATTTGTCTTTTGGAATAAGGGAAGGTTCCACTATATATTTATTACTAATTAAGTTATTTTTTATTTCAAAATTGCTTGAAAGATCATTCCCTATATCTTGTGTTGGCTTTAAACGTAAAGGCAGACCATTATTATATTTTCTATAGTCACTCCTTTGATTTTCAAATGGAGTGTAGGTCATTTTAAGATACTGCTGTCCTTTCCTATCGACACCTATGCGAATTTCTTCAGAAGATTGATCACTATTTGACGATTCGAGATAGTTTCCATAGTTTCCATAATTTTCATATGTTCTCGTATTTGATTCGTCATCTGAAATAAACAAATAAATAAATTGCTATATGATTTATGTTATTTATATTAGTTTTAAAAGCTTTTATAATATGACGTGATTTTTTTTTACACACAATCTTCATGTATTTTTGTTTCATACTTAAAAATTATATCTTTCTAAGCTTACGCTGCGTATTATAAATGATGTCTCGGGTTCGGATCCTGACAGGCTCAAATGTACGCTATGGTCGTTCTCGATACGCTTGTCTTAATAGTGGGCGCTAGACCCTATTGTCTTATGTTCGGACGCCAGGTATACCCCAACTACGTCAGGAGTGGCGGTAACTGATAGCTAGTCAATGTTACCAGATCTACTCTACTCTCATTTTATATCCATTTGTCAAACCCCATGATCTGCAAGACCAAAAGTTGATTTATTGTAACTTTTGACAATCAAAACTAAAAAATAATTTAAAAAAATGTTTTTTAATAATGTTTTTATTTTAATCGTCTTTACATCACCTGCTAGTTATCAATCCCCCCCCCCTCCTGCAACGAATAGACTCTCCAACTTAATATTGAAATGAAATGATAATTATAATTATTAATAAGTTGGTTTATTGAGCTATAACTGTAATTACCATGTGAAGAGTACATATTGCCTTTACATTGTTATACTAAGAACTGATGATTACTCTGCCTGCTGGGGTGGTTGGAGTTTTTCATACACTTCCGATTGTCTGCCTCAAACCAGTTGGAGTGCTGTATGCAAAGCCTATTGACTGTCTAAAACCAGTCGGAGTGCTTCATGCAAAGCCTATTGACTGTCTAAAACCAGTCGGAGTGCTTCATACAAAGCCTGTTGACTGTCTAAAACCAGTCGGAGTGCTTCATACAAAGCCTATTGACTGTCTAAAACCAGTCGGAGTGCTTCATGCAAAGCCTATTGACTGTCTAAAACCAGTCGGAGTGCTTCATGCAAAGCCTATTGACTGTATAAAACCAGTCGGAGTGCTTCATACAAAGCCTATTGACTGTCTAAAACCAGTCGGAGTGCTTTATGCAAAGCCTATTGACTGTCTAAAACCAGTCGGAGTGCTTTATGCAAAGCCTATTGACTGTCTAAAACCAGTCGGAGTGCTTTATGCAAAGCCTATTGACTGTCTAAAACCAGTCGGAGTGCTTTATGCAAAGCCTATTGACTGTCTAAAACCAGTCGGAGTGCTTTATGCAAAGCCTATTGACTGTCTAAAACCAGTGGAGTGCTTCATGCAAAGCCTATTGACTGTCTAAAACCAGTCGGAGTGCTTTATGCAAAGCCTATTGACTGTCTAAAACCAGTCGGAGTGCTTTATGCAAAGCCTGTTGACTTCCTAAAACCAGTTGGAGTTCTTCATGCAGTTCCTCATGCAGTTCCTCATTGGTCGAATACTTAAAAGGGAGTGCCTTTCTCGGTGTGCCTTGTGTAATTTCACTATCATTTCATGGGCCTCCAGGAAGGCTGCACCAATTTCAAGTTTGTCAGAACCACTTACTATTTTAAAAAGAATTGTTCCAAGGGCTGAACTTTACGTTTAAAGCAACACTCGTATAGCTCGGTGTTTGAGGGAAGTATTATATAACAGCCATTTACTTTAACAGAAATGAATTTTTTTGGGTCAAAGTGATAAACCATCAAATAAACAATTACATTGTTCTTCTTTGTCCAGTTAGAAAGTGAGAAAATCAGACCAAAATGTCTCACTCTGGGGACGAGAGCTTGTAGATTTTATGTTATGTTACATATTTTCTAGAAAGCGTATGATAACAACACCTTTACCATTTACCAGTAATACGGATCATTAACCAAAACATGACATGTCCATATTTTATATTAGAGGGGAGGTTAATGAACACTATTTTTTTACGATTTTTAACAGAAAATAAAAAGTTGTACAAAATTATTCAGTTGTGGACAAAATGAGTACAATTTGAAAGAAAAGGTTTATTGTACATACAGGTTGTTTCAGTGAAAGCGTAAAAAAATTAAACAGGATATAGGTGATGCTATACCGAACATTTTGAGATAGGTAACGTGTGGTTTGCGAAGACAGCTAAGGTGGATATGGGCCTAGACATGTCTAACACTTTAAATGATGTCCGGTTTGTATACAGCCACTCATTACATGTAATTTAAGATTCTTCAAATATATTTTCAATTTAATTTTTACTGTAACATAAAAATACTCACCCTCAATTTCATCTTGAGCAGTATCAAGATTATGGCTCGCAATCACGATGTTCTGAAATTATTGTACATCTATTATTATTTGAAAATATAACATCTTAACACAATTATCTATGATAATATAATCAAGTGTTTGTCTGTGTTTGTTTGTGTGCGATGCCCAGCCAAATCTACGGCATGCAGACATCTGAAATTATTAACATAGGTGGACGGAAGGGGGTCCAAATGCACCTCAGAACCGGATTTTAAAATTTTCAATTAGGCTATTTTTAATAAATTCTTGTTTAGAATTACGTTTCAGAGACATCGGCACCATGAGACTTATATAATTCTCATACCACAGTGGGTCACGGGTAACGCCGTGCAGGATTGATTGATTGAATTAAATTCATAATGTGTATTTTTGTTGATTAATGAAAATTAAAATTCAAACCAAACAAAATCATTAAACAATACATGAAATTTGATGAATAATTATCAGAGTATATTTTATTGGAACTAGTTTTATTTTAAAGTATTCTCATCCTTCTAGAAATAAACTAGGCAAATAGGTACCAATAACATCTAGCTAAAATAAGCAACCTTAACACTTATTGATTTAATTATATTTATCTCATATTATTTAATTAAAGTGATAGTTGTTTTAACTTACTCCAGCATCTACTAGAAAAATATCTCTTACACTAATTTGTGTTTAAACTTGATCAATATTTTACAAATATGATGTTTACGTAACTGGGATTTCATTTTTATTACTGTTTAAAAGTGTAGTAGGTTTTAATATTACCTTGTTTTATTTAACTCAACATTTGTAAACTTTATTAAAATAAAAGCGCTATCAATATAATCATTTTTAGAAATATTTTGTAATAAATGGATAGGTTTCGATATTTTGACTACTATACAGATTTTAGTTCCATTTATTTAATCAATATTTAATAATAACTTTTAATATATTTGACATAACTATGAATTTAAGAAGCATCATGCATTTCTTTAAAAAATAGTTCAATGTTTAATAACTTACAAATTTATTCAAATTTATCGTTTTGGGCATTTTTTTATTTTGTCTTAATATTATAAAAGCCTAAGTGTGGCGAGTTTAAAAAGTAGACCCTACTGTGTGCTAGCATAGGTCATTACATTTTTAGCCTATTTGAATAACTTTGGTGATAAATGCCATTACTCAACATTTAAATATATATGTTTACTATATACACATTTTATGTTCTAATAAAAGCATATTTAAAAAGAGTTCTTGTAAATTGTGAGTCAATATAAATCAATAATAGTAGGCATTATTCAAGTGTATTTTAAAATGTTGAAATAATATTTATTTGTTTTTATAGAGTTATAAGCAATAGAAAAAAACATATATACCATAGTTTTAAAATATTTTACCTAAGAAACGAATGCTAAAGATTAGTGATAATACTTTAAAATGTATTAGCCTACTTAATAACATTTCACGTAACCAATATTCATACTATTTTCCATATTTTAAAAGCAATTATTACCAAAAATAATCTATCCAACCCCCTAATAATTAAATTTTTTTAGTAATTATTAAGTCTTAGGCTGATTTCAATAGAGTATATATATATTTATGTATATAAATATATACACATACATTTATGTTATATTATATTATTCAATACTAATATATATATATCAATACAGTATATATATATATATATCAATACAGTATATATATATATATATATATCAATACAGTATATATATATATATATATATATATCAATACAGTATATATATATATATATCAATACAGTATATATATATATATTAATATATATATATTTTATAATATATATATCAATACAGTATATATATATATCAATACAGTATATAATATATATCAATACAGTATAATATAATATATATATATATATATATATATCAATACAGTATATATATATATAATATAATATATATATATATATATCAATACAGTATATATATATATATATATATATATATATATATATATCAATACAGTATATATATATATATCAATACAGTATATATATATATATATATATATATATATATATATATATATATCAATACAGTATATATATATATATATATATCAATACAGTATATATATATATATATATATATCAATACAGTATATATATATATATATCAATACAGTATATATATATATATATATCAATACAGTATATATATATATATATATCAATACATTATATATATATATATATATCAATACAGTATATATATATATATATATATATATATCAATACAGTATATATATATATATAATATATCAATACAGTATATATATATATATATATCAATACAGTATATATATATTTTAATATATCTTCACTAAATTGACACTTTTCTACGGATGTATACTTGAATGTTATAAGCTAATGTAAAATCACATTTATGGTAGTTTATTGTAAAGCTAGTTTCAATGTCATGATACAAAATAAATTTGTTTGTTTTTAATAATCAAAGTAAATTCAATATTTTAGCATATAGAGGTTTGTTCAGTAAACATAAAATAAACGAGTAAAATATTAATAAAAAGTATTACCTCTACCAATAGCACCACAATCACAGTTATTACAACCCTCATTGCTGACATTATAATTGATATATCAATTTTATAAAAAAAATCTTGTATAGTGGTATAACATCTCCGTTTAAGCCACACTCATTTTAGAGTGAATGGTAAGATCTACTTAAAATTAAATGATCGTTCTGTTTAAGTCAAGGTTTTACTTATTACATAAAGGAACAACCTATTTTACTTTTATATGCATGTTATAGAGAGTAAAAATAAAACTATTCTCTAAATCGTAATGTTATAAAGTGAGTAAAAGTTACACTTTGATCACCCTTCTAACTTTATGGTTTGGTTTGATTGCAGATAAAAATCAGTTCACTAAATATTTCTACCTTAAATTGTTAATATTGTAATGTCTTATCGACTTTGACCTTTCATATAATATTAGCAATTCATTCGAAATAGTCCCTGGCACGATAATGCATGTAATATTATTTTTGAAATATGTATATATACGTTTCTTATAGAAAGTCTGGGTAGCTAAAAATAACACTTCACTAGTCTAAGGGCACAGGAGGAGTGGAGTTGATGTCAAGTAGACTCCCCAGTGTTAGCCTGGAGAAAGAATATAAAATCACCAATGGTTGTATTTGGGTACGTTTAAACAATTACCTAACTCTTTCAGGTCAGAGCCAATATACAAACGCTTTAGTGATTATTTTACATTTAGCCAGGAAATATTTTAATTAAATATCTTAATTGTGTATACATCACAATACAGTCAAATAATTAAAATAACGTTTGAAAATTAAAGCATTTAGTTAAAATTTATTGATATATTTTACATTTCTAGGCTACGTACTGCAATGTAATACGTGTTGTAATAAGGGCTACAAGTTTGAGTCCGATTCTTAGTTTATTAATATCCCATTTGTTATCTGTTTTCGTGGCTGGGTGGTTAATGTGGTCGTTTAAAAATATAGGAGAGCTTTGTATAACTTACCGGATATGTACTTGTAGCTCTGTGAACAGTAGACTTCACTACCCTCATTCAAAAATGATAAGTATATCATGTTAAGAATTATATTACTACATTCTTATAATTTCTCCCGGGATTTAAAGTTAAAATATATCCTATAATTTCTCCTAGGATTTATAGTTGAATTATCTCCTTTTCTCATTGGATTTAAAGATGAAATATTTCCTATAATTTCTCCTTTGATTTAAAGATGAAATATATCCTTTAGTTCCCCCTTCGATTTGAAGTTGAAATATCTCCCATAATTTCCTATGTATTTAAAGTTGAAATATCTCCCATAATTTCCTATGTATTTCAAGTTGAAATATGTCCTTTAGTTTCTCCTTTGATTTCCAGTTGAAATATCTCCTTTAATTTCGCTTTGGATTTGAAATTGATATTTTTCTTTGGTGATCAAGTTAGACAGGAAACAAATGAATAATATATGAAACAGTGCAATAGTATTCAACCCTTTCTCATTTGCGTACTCGAAGAAATATTTTTTCTTCAGATTTGTAACTCCAAAGTTGTTTGTGCACAATGAAAGTTTTTCAATTATTTGTGTAGACCACTCTACTCAGTAAACCACTTAGTATTGATTTTCTATAAGTTTTTGAGATTGTTCACTTTCAGAATGACTTGTCTAAACTTCTCTGTACATGCTCAAGGAATTTGGTTCATATCTTTAAATTTGAAGAATGTGAAGAGTGATATAGAAACCATAGTGAGCATACATTTTACTCGTTTTAAGCTCAATTTATACATTCGCTGAAAATAGAGAAAAGAATCCACTTAAGTGGTGCAGAAATTATCACTCTATATGTTGACGCATTGTAATAAAAATTTGAAACGGCTGATTATCAACATATTTTATTTTCTAGTGGATAGACATATTTTTAGATCGCTCTCCCGATCGATGTTTTCAAATTATAATTCCGTGTCGTGGCGCAATCTAATACAACGATACACTTGGCTTCCATTAACGTGTTATTTTAACTCTCCTCACAACAGAAAATCTTAGGTCTTCACAAATCAGTATCTTAAAAATTATGCACTTTAAAATAAATAATTTCGCAGACAAAAACACCACTTGGCACAGTTATCACATAAAGCATGCTAATATTTATACCTAAATTCAATTATAACAAGAGTAAGACCCGCTTCAGTGGCCACGTGGTCTAACGTGCTAGTCTCATGTTGGACTAGACTGCCGAAGGCGCGGAGATCGGGGTTCGATCCCAGTCGGGTGGACTGAGGGTGGTTTCCCTAAACGATTTCCACTCTCCCTCCACGCTAATGCTGGTGTACTTAATCTAAATTAAGCCTTAATAATCCCTAGCTAATCATTATAATTAGTATACAGGCAAATAACCTGAACAGGTAGTAAGAGGCTGTGCTAAAAAAACAAGAGAACGGAAAAAACACGCTCTTATTTTATGGCTACCAAATAGAAAACTACCTTCCAAAACTACTCATAACCTCAAAAACCTAAATTTTAAAAAAAAAACACACTTAAATATTGTGTAATAAAAAGTTACATGAAAACCTCTTGACTCAAATTAATATTTTTTTAAAACTTACTATGAATATATTTAATACATCATGCTCCTTCCCCCCCTTTTTTTTGCAAAACACCTACACTAATAATGTAATCAGATTAGTAATAATATATTTTCCAGAACACACACATAAAAATAGGTAAATTAACTCAATAAACATCAACATCCTAGTAACAAAATGTTGATCTGTTGATCAGAACCTTTTTGAATTATAGCCTTTGTTTTCTAATTATTATTATTATTATTATTATTATTATTATTATTAGCACCGCGTCTTACTACCCGTTCGGTTTATACGCACTTACGCTAATGTGTAATGTTAGGGTGATTGTGAGATGAAATGAAGGACCTACAGATTAACGTGGAATCCGAACCACGGTATTTTCTAATTAAAAAAATACAACTCGAAATAAAAAATCATTACGCTACAAATTAAATGATTCCTATCATTATAACATTGAGTTAGTTAACATATCAATGTCTGTAAATTTAATGAATCCACATTGAGCGTTTCATTATTTGTCTCTCTTACAATAATATGTCCTCTTAATGTCCAACAGTCTTGTATTGTATATATTTCAATGTACCATCACCATCCGCCATTAAATAGCATTGTTAAATTAGATTTGTAGGTCTCCAACTAAAGATCCGCTCAAGGAGATAAGATATTTTAATTGTTTAATTATAAATTACATTTTAACATTAATGTTACAAATGCAAATGGTAAAATCTTTTGTTTTAAAATTAAACGTTATTAAATTTCAAACGAAGTTGTCTAGTTGCTTCTAACTCTACAGCGCATGCGCACTTATTTGAGATGGTAGTTTCGAGATTTGATTGGGTCTCCCTGTGAAGATCTCAGGCAGAGTGGACGAAGTAGAGCAACTTTAACAGAACAGCTCGCGCATATTATACGGGAATCTTGTGATTAATTTAGAGCTCGTCACGTGACCACGTTTCTTAACATGAAAATCTACTGTTATGTCTTGAAGTGGCGATAGTATCACGATCAAGTGGGTATCGTGAGTTTATTATTTTGGCCCATTTTACAGCTGAAAAAATCTTAAAAATTACTGTTTTATGACTATACATATTAAAAACATATTTATCTCAGTGGTAGAAGATTGACATTTTATTCTAAAGGTACTGGTTTCAATTCCCTTCCTATAGTAGTCATTACTAAACACCCATTTAAAGGACCTATCTTATAAGATTTTTTAATTTTTCACTTTCTGAACAACTGAATATATCAACATACGACTTATCAATTAACTTGAATCTAATACAGACACAACACCCATCCCCCAGGCATTAATTTATCACTGTGAAAAAGGGGGAAGGGAGAAACACATTTCACGAATGATAAATGTTTTTGATATGCAGAGTGTCAAACCCGAGTCCCTTAGTTAAGTAGTCAGATAATTAACAAGCCAGATAAAAAAAAAGTCCATGGAGATTTATAAATTTGAATTTCTATTCCCACGATGTTAATGGTAGTATGATTGGTATTGTTAGGTGTATTGAAAAGGGTTGGAATGGTTGGTTTGCATGGGAGGGAGGATAAATGATAGTATGGTACAAATGTACAATGGATAAAAGCTCGGATCATCCACTCTCTAATGCTGCATAGAACAATAGGGCGTACAACTGATGGACCCGCTGTGGACAGTCGTCATCAATATAGATATCGATAGCACCGTAGACATAAGTCTGTTGCATGATGCACTATAATCCGTAACACACTCGAACTTAAGGTAGAATAAATAAATATATATGGCGGGATGGAAACCATAAGACAATCTATGTTGAGGAAAGTGATGGACAATGTGCTGAGGTTTGCCTGACGTTCGGTGGAGCTCACCTGAGTGAAATTATCTTCAGAAAGTGAAAAAAGTTTAGTATATAGTTTGCTTTTATTTATCTAGTGAATATTTAATTTTCAATTAATGTATTAACTTTAACATTTCTAGCCATCTAATGGTTTCAGCCTCACCCTGATTAATGGTTTGAGTTCCAAATGTAAAAAAATATTCGGGGATGAAAGTACGTAAGGATATAGAAACAAACTGAACTCAGATAATTTCTTTCTTTAAAATAAATATGGATTTTTTTTAGCACCGCGTCTGACTACCTTTCAGGTTATACGCTATGTACTATTACACTAATGAGTCAGGGTTGTGAAGGCTTAATTTAGAGGAAATGCACCCTCATTTGCGTGGAGGGAGAGTGGAAAACCATTAAAGAGAGACCCCCTCAGTTCACCCGATTGGGATCGAATACCGTTCTTCCCGTCTTCCGCATTCTAGTCCAACACAAGTTTAGCGCTTTAGACCACGCGGCCACCGAAGTGGGTTTTGATTAATTAATATATTTCATTAGCTTTGGTGTCCGAATGGTCTAAGGTGTCACTCACGATGAATAAGAGATAGGGGTTTGTATTGGGGTTGGGTTTATTGAGGATGGTTTGTAGTAGATGGTTTTATACTCTACTGCACATAAATGACTGTACACTTAATATAAATTCAACCCCCCTCATCCCTAGCGTGAAATAATACATATGAGTGTAGCTCAATGGTAGTAAGACGTGGTGCAATTTATATTTATTAAATGTTAGTAGATTATATATTTTATTAATGTAATACATATTTATAGAATAATACCGAATCAGAGTTTAGCACGATGCCATTGGTCTAACCTATACTTACAATTTAATTAGTATATTGATTATCTTTCTAGTTAGGGGGTCTTAACTTTTTTGTGTAATAAAACCATTCTCTGGATGTTTATTTTTAAACACCACATCTTACTACCCGTTCGGGTTGTACGCCATGCACTTTATTACACTAATAGGTTAAGGATGGTTGAATTTAGAGGAAATGTATCCACATTTGAGTGGAGGGAGTGTGTAAGACCATTTTAGAGAAAACAAACCTCAGTACTGCCTACCAGGTTTCGAACCTCAATCTTATCGTCATAGGCAGTCTAGTCTACTTTGAGAGTAGCGCGTTAGACTAAGCGTCCACTGAAACGGATCAGAAAGTTTTTAAATGCATAAAATAAAATGCTGAGTATCACAAAGAAACAATATAATATATTGAAAGACCATCTAAAAAATCAGTTTGTGACGTATTAATATATGTACTGCATATATTAACACATTAAATAAAGACAATACATGAAACATATAAAGGCAAGTTAAATTTAAATTTATTATTTAATAAAGACAATAATAAGCTTAACTGTGAAAGCTATCTTCCCCAAAAGTTCACGGACCCTCTGAAACCCATCCACGGGCCGCTTTAGGGTGTACCCCCAGGTTAAGACGGCCCTAGTTTAAGGTGAGAATGTAGGGGACGCGAGAAAAGGTAGGTGTGTTTGCAGTTTTTATATAAAAAAATATTTTTGAACAAAATTAATAAAAATTCTCCTGTAAATACATAGAATTTAATATTCTTCCCATGATAATATCAACAATTCTTGTATTTCTGTCAAAGGTGTCTTGAAATTTAATGACAAATTTTCCTTTTAATTCAAAAGTTTCTCATCCAATCCCACTATGCTCTTGACAGATATTTAACAACTTTTGATATCACCATGTGAAGAAAATTAAACTATATGTTTCTACTGGAGCAATATTTTATCTATTTTATCTATTTTAGCCCAAATAGTGTTTCGCCACAAACTACAAAACACTTGGTTTTTCTCGCATCTCCTACGCTCCCACATTAAATGAACCTCTCTTGAACAACTCCCTATTGCTAGAAATAACACTTACGCCCGTAAGTGTAGTTCAATTTTCATAGGAAGGGCGTTGTCTCACAGCTAGGAAAGCTAATGAGTTTATTATAATGCATTCAAAAATTAAAGTTTTGTGATATGCAGCTGTAAATTAGATGTATATTATCAATGGGGGCCTACTATAAAATAATATGATTAATTCAATATATTGTTATTACTATCACTGCATTTTACTACCTGTTAACGTTATATGAATATGATAACTATTATAATGTCTTAGGGATAAGGGAAGGAAGCATTTTAAAGGTAATCTACCTGCATTTGAGTGGAAGGAGAGTGGAAAACAATCTAGATAAAAGCACCATCAGTAGACTTGACCGGTATTCGAAACCCAATTTACCCGTCATCAACATGCCTGACCAACAGAAGAGTGACACCCTAGACCATTGAAGTGGGTAGCAATGGAGTACAATTTTATGAATTTTATATATAAAAATGATATATTTGTATTTTATAAAATACAGATTGGGAAATTGTACTCTAGTACCGCTTGTTTGTCTTGTTTTAACTGTAAAGTTTACTGGTGTAGGTGGAAACATAATGGATGTAGTTATAATATAATCGTGGTAGGAAGGTGGGTAGGAATCTGATAGTTAAAAAATTAATATTAGCTAATTTTATACACTAATACATCAACTAATAACTTCTACAGCAGTCACTTTCGATAAATTGTATTAATGTAATAGAGTTAAAAAAAGTATGATCTATTCGTAAATACTTTCTCAAATAGTATATTGTAAATAGGAACAAAATTTTCAAAGATGAGTTTTCAATTATTTGTCTTAGTACAATTTTTTCCCCAAGGTAAAATTATTTAATTTTGATAGGCATATTATTTACTCTTTATGCATAAAACTCGAACGCAATTTTCTTAGCCATTTTAAAAATAACCTAAATTAAGAAAATTAATCAGTTAACTAACTTAAAATATATTTTATTAGAAAAATATGCACTTTCTATTCATCCAGTTTTAACG
This sequence comes from Timema cristinae, assembly GCA_039000515.1. Taxonomy (NCBI): domain Eukaryota; kingdom Metazoa; phylum Arthropoda; class Insecta; order Phasmatodea; family Timematidae; genus Timema; species Timema cristinae. The sequence goes on along the minus strand of JBCFYV010000001.1, from coordinate 30,641,797 downwards.
AAATAACTATAACTATTTTCGTGAAATTTGGAATGTTTAAAAATCCATAAATTGGAAACTACCCTTAGATTTAGGGATATAATAAAAATAATGATTACGTCTTGAGGTATGACCATTTACCATATATCAATTAAGTTTGAACGAAATTCATTAAATCCATTATTATTGTAGGCCCAACTACAAACATATACAAAGAGACGGACATTGGTACTAACCTAATTGTATAACCCACTTTTTTGGGGTTGGGGCACATAAAACGTTAATATATCCAACAAAATCTCAAGAGAGAAAAAAAATTTCACTATCACAATACTTTATTTATGTTAAGAAGTATTAATATAGAAATATTATAGTTAATTTGTTGTAACAGATCGTTTTTATATGTTCTAAAACTACCCTTTAAAAGTGTTTTCACTTTTTTTTTTAACGCCGTTCTTTACCCGTTCTTTTATACGCTTATGTATGATTACAATAATTATTTTAAGGATTAGAGAGGTTATATATAAAGGAAGCGTACCGAATTTGCGTGGAGGGAGAGTGGAAAACCATTGTGGAAAAACATTCTCAGTCCACCCGACCAAGATTCGAACCTCAATCGCCCCGTTTTAGGCAGTCTAGTGTACTGCGAAGTAGTGCGTCAGCCCATTCGGCTAACGAAGCGGGTGTTTTCACTATTATATCAACCTCTCCGTCCGGACTATCTTTGAATTAAAAGGCTATAATCATTACTGATTACATAACCAGTTTTGCTGGCCTCGTGATCTAACACTCTACTCGAGCAGTAGACTAGACTGCTATGACGGGAGATTGCGGTTCGAATCTTGGTCGAGTGTACTGATGGTTAGTTTTCCATAATGGTTTTCCCTTCTCCTTCCATGCAAATACGGGTACACTTCTTCTAAATATGACCATCCTAATCCCTAAAACCAGTATCGTAGCTAGTAAATAAGCAAATGAACAAACAGAACGGTTAGTAAGACGTGGTGTAAAAATAAATAATTTGTGTTTTTAAAGATAAGAAAATCAATTAACCAGCATTGGCAATAGATGAATAAATTTATCTTCCTCTCTTTGAATTGAAACTATATCTCAAATGTTACAGCCGCACAAAAATTCCTTGCCGGGGGGCATATAAAAGTAAATATAGTAATTTTAAATGTTTATAAAATTAGTTGGCCATACTATGTATATTTAGGTAAAAAGGGATTTTTATAAAACTAAAACATTTTCTTGGGGTGAAAATCGGCAGCACTTTACTTTATTATTAATATATTATTTCATAGGAAATAATATCAATTAGTTAATTGCATGTCTTGGTTACTTTAATTTTTAGCTCAGCTTGCGGAAAGATTTAGCCAATACTAATGTACCGTTGCCGGAGGACACCCGATTATATTAATAGTAACATTTACAGATCCAATGACTTGGCGTATAAATATATAAACATTGTTTAGGTAAATTTTGTAGCCCTGCAATTCGTGGTAAAATTGTGTTGGTTGCAATAGACTGGACTGCCGATAATAGAGAGGTCAGGGTTGGAATTTCGGTCGAGTGAAGTGAGGGTGATTTTCCTTAACATTGTTTTCACTGTACCACGAAGAAAATGCGGATACTCTTAATCTATATTCAACCATACGTATCCCTAAATCGTTAGTGTAATTAGTGCATATACCGTGGTTCGGATCCCGTGTTAAACTGTAGGTCCTCCATTTCGTCTCACAATCACCCTACCATTACACATTAGCGTAAGTACGTATAACTCGAACGGGTAGGAAGACGCGGTGTTATTATATTATTATTATTATAAGTGCATATGTGTATAGCCCGAAAGAGTCGGGAAACACGGTCACAAATCAACAAACTTTTATAACTGTCAAAAAGTTTATTTCTCTCTTTACTAGGGAAGGCTCTAGAAGATCAGGCAGACAGATAGATAAGGTGACAAATCCTAAGAAGAGTGGGTGAGAAGAAAAACATCTTGAATGTGATTCTTCGGTATAAAGCAAACGATAGAATAACCTTAGAAGAAACTGTCTTCTGCATGACGTCATGGAAGGACAGTTTGAGGGAAAGAGGAGCTTAGGAAGGAGGAGGATTTAAGTATTTGATGACTCCAAGAAAAGATGAAAATTCTGGGAGCTGTAGGAGGAGGCAAAATAACAAGGCGCATTGGTGTCTAAGTTCACTGACAAAGAAATGGACCTGTCGTAAGACAGAACACCTTATAATATTATAATGTAGGTATATATAAAGATTCCTGGCACTTGGTCATAATGTTATGTGGGGTTTCGTTGGTTAAATTATTTTTTAGATCATGTCAATCTCTTGTTGGGATAATTCGCGTTAACTATTACAATCACGCTATAGTATTAATAATCTATTTTGCATGTTTACCAACTGGAAAACATCTGTGATGAATTTATGACAGAAATTACAGTTATTGTTTTATAGGACCATAATAGACGTTGATTTCCATTTCATCGGATTTGAAGTTTAATAATTGTTGATATCAATTTGGCCACGGTTTGGTTTTCACAATCAAACGCAAATTACAACAAAGGAATTTCATAATCTCTCTCTCACACCCCACACACAACATATAGAAAGCAGCAACAGGTGTGCCTAATTTGTAGGTAGAAGTAATAAATGTTGGTAATTAATACAGATCTGAATGCGTGATTTCAAAGTGGAATTATACATGCATTTATGGCACATGCAATGGTATTTAAATGAGCGAGCCTTACAAATAAGAAAAAAAAAAATCAACTTTAACCTATAGTTTACAAGTTATAAAATCACTGAGATAGTGTAAAGAATGTATGTATAATATCAAGGGGTGTGTAAAGTCAATTTTTTAATAATTCAAAGTAAATCACATCTAATATATAATGTTGATTTAAAATTTGAAGATTTTTAATTTTATAAAACAATTATGTTGTACTTTATATTTAATATACATATATATGTATATTATACATATATATACAAAACATATATATGTACATAAAATATATATATACATGTATATTCATATATATACATAACATTTTAGTGTGGTGACATATATTAAGACGCGGACAATCAGAAAGTGGGAGGAATTCGAGATTTTTTGAATGTAGTTGTGAAGAAGAGTGGAGAAGGTGAAATGGATATAAAGGGTGAGGAATAAGGAAGAGTTGAGGAGGGTAGGAGAGGAAAGGAGCCTGATAAGGATGACGAAGAAAAGGAAAACTTCAAAGTGGGTTCACACACTACGTGGGAGTGTAATTAATGAAGAGTATCGTGAAGAGAAGATAGAGGTGAAAAAGAGGAAGAAGAGATTTGGAATACTAACAGATATCAAGAAAGGAAGCAGCTACAAAAATATGAAAGAAAACGCTCAGGACAGAAGAAAATGGAAGAGGCCCAGTTGATATCAGTCGCAGTACAGATTCACAGAAGAAGAAAACTTTAAACACTAAATATCGTTTATATAATGTTTTATATCAATATTGTTTGAAATATTTGGTTCTAATATTATAAATAAAGTTATTATTAGTCTACATAGCATAATATTCAATTACTTAAAAAACCACTTAAGTGGCTGAATGGTCTAAGGCGTCACTCTCATGTTGGACTGGCCTAGTAAAAAGGGTGAACTTGGAGTTCGAATCCCTGTCGGTTCTACTAATGGTATTTTTTCCTAAATTGTTTCCCCCTCTCCTTCCATGCAAATTCGGGTAAACTACCTCTAAGATGCTTCCTTCATCACCACTACCCATTAGGTTAATTATATATATGCGTATAACCTGAGCAGTTAGGAAGACACGATGATAAAAATAAATAAATATACCTTAATTATTTTCTCATGAACTGTATTTTGTAATGTACCCTTAGTTTACCCTGAAAGGGAGCCGTCTTACCTTGACCAATTACAGTATGGTTCTATCAAATAGGATTCACCATAGTGCAACAAATCAAGGTAAGCTTGCTATCTTTTAGGCTAACCCGGAATGTACGGTACCTAACATGGATGTGTGTTATATCCGATAAGATTTTTAATGTTCATACTTAGTAAATGACAAAGCAATAATTATTTTCCAAAGCAAAGTTGAAGTTGATAAATATTTGAAGCGAGTTTATTTTTTGCACCTCGTTTGTGTTTATACACTTATGTACTAACTACGCTGAAGGTTTTATGAATAAAGAAGGTTAAATTTAGAGGATGTTTACCCGCATTTAAGTGAAGGGAGTGTGTAAAACCAGCTAGGGAAAAACACCCTCAGTACACCCGAATGGGGTCCAAAGCTCAAGCTACCCATCATTGGAAGTCTAGTCTACTGCGAGAGTAGAGCCTTAAACCATGTGACCACCGAAGTGGGTGAAGCTAAGTTGAAGTTGATTCAGTTTCGAAGTGAAGTCAAAGTTTGCATAGCTTTTTACACCCCTAATAGTGCTATCATTTAATCTTAGACTGATCAGTGAATAAATAATTTAAAATATAATTTTCTTACAACTTTTATTTAAAAAAAATCAAATTTAAAGTTTAAAGTAGTACATTTTTGATTATCTTAATATCAGAATAATATTTATATAATGATTTAGATCCAGAATAGGAAAATAAAATCACTATATGGCCATAAACTTATGATTTCGCAATGACAAGCCCCAATATTACAATTGATAAGTATTTTAGGCATTGCTGGGAATCAAACATGGTATCTTTAGCACGATAAATACATACTCTATTACCTATACCAGGTTCAATTCTCTGTAACGCTAAGCAGAATTGAACCAGGTATCCTTAGCTCGGTAAGCATTTGATCTATTACTTAATTCAAATCCAGTTCACTTTAACGCTAAGCAGAATTGAACCAGGCATCCATAGATCGATAAGAGCATGGTCTATTACCCATATCAAGTTTAATTTAACACTCTTAGGTGGCCGCGTGTCTAATACGTTACTTTCGCAGTATACTAGACTTCCTAAGATGGTAAGATCGTGGTTCGAATATAGGTCGGGTGTATTTGAGTTTTTTACAAAATGGTTTTTCACTCTCCCTCTAAATATAACATTTATATTATATAATCCTTAAAAATATTAGCGTAATTAGTACATAAACCGAGTGGGTAGTAATAAGGGGTGCTAAAGAAAAAGGAAAAAAAGTTAATTTACCTTAATGCTAGTCAGAATCGAACCCAGTGTCCTTAGCTTGTTACTAAAATGGCATATTAACTATATCAAGTCCAATTCATTATAATGTTAAACAGACTCAAACCCAACAGCCCTAGATATGCACATGATTTATTAATACCTTTCCCAAGGTCTGATCCACTTTTTCGGTAAGCTGAATTTATATTAAAAAATCCGCCTCGGTGGCGTAGTTGACTAACGCGCTTGTCGTGTTGACTCGACTGCTGAGGACGGGAGATCGAGGTTAGAATCTTGGTCGGGTGAACTGGGGGGGGGGGGGTTGTTCCTAAATGGTTTTACACTCTCCCCCCACGCAAATGCGGGTTCACTTCCTCTAATTCAACCTTCCCAATTCCTAATCCATTAGCGTAATTAGTACTTAAAGTGTATAACCCGAACGGTTTGTAGGACGCGGTGCTAAATATTATTATTATTAAAAAAAATACAGTTTAAAAGAAAAGGTTTGGTCATTCACATTGAAGGTATATCTCTGACTTGCTCCTTTGTTAGAAGTTTAGAGAGCAAAACAAATCCATTAACGAAGAGAGTTTCGACCGTTCTGAAGTGGGGTGACCCTTCATCTGGGTTTGGTCGCCACTAGACTGCGTGTTAGTTCATCTCGCATGGAGACAGTTTAATTACAGGGTGTGGTGATTCGCCCGGTGCTCTTAATACCTTAGAATGCCCCCCCCCCCCCCCCCCCCTTCAACCCCAACACCGAGCAATAAAGGCTCCCTTTCATTAGAGAAGAACCTGCATTACCGACTTATAGACCCTCTGGAACCTTCCAAAAACTTGAGTCGAATGAAAATAATAATATTGGTTCACGGAACCTTTGAAATCTTTCAAAAACTATAGTCGAAGGAAATTCACAGTACTGTTCACGGACCTTTAAAATCTCCCAGAATTATTATGAAGGAAATTCACAATATTGTTCACGGAACCTTTAAAATTTTCCAGAAACTATAGTTATAGGAAACTCACAATATTTGTTGACGGAACCTTTAAAATCTCCAGAAATTATTATTGAAGGAAATTCACAATATTGGTTCACGGAACCTTTAAAATTTTCCAGAAACTATAGTTAAGGAAACTCACAATATTTGTTGACGAACCTTTAAACTCTTCCAGAAATTATAGTTGAAGAAACTCGCTATACTTGTTCCGAAACCTTTAAAATCTTCCAAAAATGTTAGTAAAGGGAAAACCGGAATACTGGTTCACTAAATTTATGGAACCTTCCATAAATTAGAGAGAAACTCGCAAATACCATCGTATAGAATATATGGAACCTTCCGTGAATCAAAGCGAAACCATAACACTGCCTAACGTTTTGAACCATTAACGTTACTTAAATTAAAGATCTCATAGAACTTACAGAACCTCCCACAAATTATATTGATTCAAGTATCAGGACTGATCCTAAGACCAACCCAAAACGTATACATTTGTGATACTACATTAAATGATTCAATATCTTAACTCAATTGTAAGAATACGTTTCAAACTTTTGATAAAACTAACATCCTTTTATCGAGATTAAATCCTTCTAGGAGCTAATTTTGACATTTTATAGAAGTTTCAATATTTTTGTGACTAAATTTTCAATGTCATTACTATTATATAGTTTTAGAGCCTATTTTTTTCTCTTCCTGATGTGACCTTACTTCCTTAAGGCCCTTAGCCCTTAGCCTTAGCACCAAGTCTAAAACCTATTTTGTGGGATGGTGGGTGGGAGGGTGAAAGCCGTGGCGTGGCTTCACAACCTACAAAAGTATCCTTCCGCGCAAACAAGAACAGATGGATAACGAAAACCATAGATGGTGCTAGCTACAGTATATGTCTTGCGGAAAAATTATACGTTTGGAAATACCAGTTTTCTCGAGAATAAATGAAATTTTTACATCAATATTTTCAACATCCCTTTAAGATAATGTATCAATGTTTATCAATTGTTACATTTTCTTATTTTTTGTTATGAAGCCGGCAGTTTTCCATTGAAAAATGTCAGTATTATAGATATTTAATCACTGTTAAAATTATAGATGACGTGTGTATATAAAAAGTATAAATAAATCAACATGCTTCTATTCTTGAACAAACCATTTCCGAAAAAGAAATAATTGCAAAGCAATCAACATTCTTGAAGAAAACGGTTTGCTCCCATGGCTATGCATTTCCACGCCAAATGAAAATGACAAATTGCCTTAAACATAAAGAACCTTATGTTAAAAAAGTGTTTTTAGGTGTCAAAAAAGTACACTTGTTTATTAAAATATTGAATTAATATGAACGCTTTTGTGAAATACAAACGATTTATTAGCCCCGTCACTAGAACTTCAGTGGAAGAAAGATGATATACTGTCCCGCAAGGCATTAATATTACGTATACAGTAGTTTTTTAAACACCGCGTCTTACTACCCGTTCGGGCTATACGCATTTTATATACTAACTGTGTGAACTGTGTTAAGTATGAGGAAGGTCTGATTGTACCCACAATTGCGTGAACACATTCGAAATGATTGCTCTCACATCGATGAACAGGTGGGTTAAGGCGTCAATCTCACGTGATATGATTTTACAGTGACTAAAAGGTCACGGTTAGAATACCAGTCAGGTGTATTGAGGGTATATTTTCCTAAATGATTTTCGGATCTTTCCACGAAAATTTGGATACATTTCTTCTCAATTTTAACTTCCTAATCTCTAGCTACTTACATTAGATTTAGCATAAGAAAATACATTTATTTCATCGCGTCTCAGTACCTACCCGTTTGAGTTACACACATACACTAAATAAAATTATTTTACTTGAATAAACATGAGGAAAGTAGACATTTAAAGGAAATATACACGCATTTGCGTGGAGCGAGAGTGGGAAACCATTCATAAAATAACTACATCTTATGTACACTCGACAGGTATTCGATTTTCAATCTCTAAGTCCCCGGCAATCTAATCTAATATGGTTTTCACCTTTTTCAACTAATGGCACACTGAAAAAGTCCTAAAAATGGTCAAGGCACACCATACTTTTTTAAAGATAGTTTATACTATTACAATAAAACTAATACCAAGAGATTGTGTTATTAAACATTAATATCGATCATAGATTTAAATAGATATTTATGCTTATTGCCCAAATTTATTCTTGCTTTTTATTTTATCTTCCTCAAAACTCCGTGGTAAACTTTCGGACATTATGCAGCACACCGGTTGAAAATAAAAAAATGCCGCGTTATACTATCTGGCCAACCAATGCGGGTACACAGTTTTTTTGGACCTACCCAGAACTTGTAACTAGTGTGGCTGTAATGGGGTCGAGTCTGTGGCGAATATCGACCAAATAGAACGCGTAATATGGGCACAAATAGTCCCCTTCTTTACCCTATCCCTCCCCCTTCTCTTTTGTCGATCGGTCCTCTTTGTGTAGTGCTCTTGTTTGAACGGATGGTTTGATGGATGTGGACACGATAGAATCACATCCGCGTAAACCATGTCAAACATATTGTGGAACACATACTGACACAGTTTGTTGAATATAGCATTTAGAAAATTGGCTGCCACAGTATTTAAAAACACGATTCCTTTATTAACAACTGCGGTTTGGAACAGGATTAATTTTTTGTTGTTGTGATCTACGTCTTAGGCCTCATTTATAAAATCAGTCTCATTCACTTGTCGGACTCACACTCGTAATATTGTCTCTCTATAATAGCACACGCAAGCGCAGTCCCATATCGGAATCGCTTTTCGGAAGGAAATGTACATTGTCCAATGCTCATCTCTTGCGTATATGTAGTTGCATTGGCTCGCGTTCAGCCAATCGGAACTACTCTCCCTACTGTATTCAACTAAATCAATTAACCAGTTATCAAAGGATCCAATACCTTAAATCAGTAGGTAGCGTATCTGGCTAAAGAGAAAAGGGTCCCGGGTTCAATTCCTGGTATGGCAAAAAAGTTTATTATTGGTTAAATGTGGGTTTGACCTTTCACATTTATAAATTAACGGCCATTAACTGTATGTTATGCCTGTCCTAATCTTAAATTAATTAATGAGGCATATAAAGCTACGACAGGCCAAGCAAGTTCAGCAGTGGAAAATATATGGCTTGAATAAAAAAGTGACCCAGGCCATAGGCTGGAAACAGTAATGGATGTTAAGTTAATAAAGGATAAAGGTTAGTAAAAATATAATAGTAAAAGGTATTGCATTTTAAATTCTTTAATAAGAGTAATAACTTAATAACTTTTCAAATTTATTAATTTGAATCTATTTACCTAGTGTTTGTAAACGTTAACTTTGATGATGGGGTCATAAATGGTTGAAATTACTTTTACCGATATTTTACTAACCGCTTCGGTGGCCGACTGGCCTAAGACTTCACTCTTGCAGTGGACTAGACTCTCGATGATGGGAGATCAAGGTTCAAATCTCGGTCGGGTGTAATAAAGGTGGTTTTTCCAATATGGTTTTCCACTATAACTCCACGCAAATGCGGGTATCATTCCTTTGAATATAACCATCATTCTTAAAAAGATGGGCATAATTAGTACCTAATATAAGCGTATAACCCAAATGGGTAGCAAGACGCAGTGCTGAAAAAAAAGTTCGTTGATATAATATTACCAATGATTGAAGAATGAGAAAATTCTCAGGTACAGTTTAAACTACAGTCCAATTTTTACAGGGAGATACTTATCTAACAGCATAAAAGAGCTACTATATCTAATTTAAAAACTATCATTATTATAAATAATAATAACAACTTAAGTTTTTGTCAAATGGCTTTAAAATGCCATTACTTGCAAGTTGTGAGGGATTGGAAGGGTGATGTTATCCCACCCCCTACTTCCCCTTAAATCATCTAATTGAAGCCACGTGGGATGGAGTAATCCATCAAAACGCACCGATCAATTCATCATCATGATCCTCTCAGCAGGAGAGTCAGCTTGCCACAGCATCACATTTCATTGCAAGGCCCTCTCCTGGATGACAAGCTACAACTCCTTCCCGGTTCATTTGACCGAGAGGTAAACAACCCGACTATAGATCTAGGAGATTTTTGGTTTAAATTTAACTGATAAATGATCTAAACTAATCATATATTATTTTATAAGTTCGTCTTTTTACCTAACCTTAGGTTTCGTTTCAATATTTATTTTTGCATCGTATGTTACTGCCCCTTTACGCTATCCATATCTATCTATACTAATAGGATAAGGATGAGGAAGGTAGAATATAGGGGAAGTGCACAAGAATTTGTGTTAAGATTGAGACACAAAATATAAGAAAAAAACACGTTTGGTACACCCGACCGTGATTATTACTCAAACCTTATAATGATTATGGATTAAATAGTCAAATTACTATATTTGTTAGTTACGGTCATAGTCTTATCTAAATATCTTATTTTGTATTTTGGAAAAATGAAGTCACGGCATGGAACGGCTCTTAGATAGCTATGTGGCTAGAACATTGGTGTACTAAGCCAAAGGTCCCAGGTTCGATTCCCGTTTCAAGGTGTAACTTTTCATTTAGATAATATGATATTTAGATGTGGCTATCAACATAACTAACAAATATAACAGCGTGGCTATTTAATCCATAATGATAATGATTGTCATTCTACAATTTGTTAGCATCAGGAATTACCTAGTTATGATCTTAATTGGTCACTCATTATTATATAGTTGAGTTTTACACACGTCCATCATAGACTCTGCCTTAAAATATGAGTGAATAATGACCGTGCGCAGGTGACCTGGTGGTCTAGGGTAAGGTGTCAGACTTCTGTGCTGGCGGCCGGGTTCAATCCTCGGTCCCGGCACAGATTTATCTGATTTCCAAACCCTTCCTTCACCTCTGACAAGACATCTTGTGAATGTGGGAATGCCAGGCCGCCACCGTGGTTCGGATTCCACGTTAAACTGTAGGTCCTTCATTTCATCTCACAATCACCCTACCATTACACATTAGCGTAAGTGCGTATAACCGAACGGGTAGTAAGACGCAATGCTAATAATAATAATGACCGTGCGCACGGGACGACTCCTCGATAGCTCAATAGTAAGAGCATTGTCGTACTAAGACAAAGGTCACAAGTTCGATTCTCGTGCCCAAGAGTCCTTTTTCAGTTTAGAGAATACGTATAGTGATTGATACCCCATGTAAGATAATATTGACGTTTAGTCCGTGTGCCTACCAAAGCTTTATTTATAGATTTAGTTTCATTGAAAGTATTAGCTATGTTATACCGGGTGTTCATTTGAAAACTTTCCATCTAAATATCTCGAAAGCAACTCTTTGTGGGAAAAAAATGTTTGAAGCAAAAGTTGTTTGGTTTTGAGGGGGAATTAAATAAGTGACGTTGCTAAGGTCACGTTAAGGTCATTGATATTTAAAAAAATAAGATTACATATTCTTGTAGCTCGTAGCATTTTAAAAACAGTGGTGTCAAGCTTTGTAAAATAAATGTATGAGTGCACGTGATAATTTACACGCACGTGTGTGTGTGTGTGTGTTCAAGTTTATTTGCATTTGTAAAAGAGTAAACAAAATAATTATTGACATCAGTTTTTTTTATTTTGATTTTAAAGTAGGTTTTCATAATACTCCCCATTTTGAGCTAAACAATGATATAGCCTATTTTAGAATTTATTTATGACTTTTCGTAAGGTGTCTTTTGTAATACTTCTACATGCCCTTTATATTCTATTTAACTCTTCGATATTTCCTGGTTTTGTCTCATGAATTTTAGATTTTAAATATCCTCGTAAATAAAAATCTAGTGGCGTTAAATCAAGGGACCTTGGTGGCCAATTTATTGTCCACGAAATATGTTGTCTAGCCACTGGAAAACAGTGTATGTTGATTGGTGGGCGGGATGGCCCTCCATTTTGCGAAAAATGTAAAAGGCTTTCATCAAGCTCCATGTTTCCTTATTGGTCTAGTTGATTTTATAGGCCATGCACAATTAGAGGATGAAAAGATTCTTAGAGCATTTCCAAAAAATTTTTCGCCTGCCAAATTTCCGTCAGTAAATATCGGGCCGATAATCGTGTCACCTAATATACATGCCCAAACATTTATATTTTCTGGCCATTGAGTTTGTCCCTCAGTAAAAATACGAGGATGTTGGTCACTCCAATAACGATAGTTGTGTTTATTGACAAAACCATTTAAGAAAAAGGTGCGCGCTTGGAAAAGCAGATACACTCTATTAACAATGGATTCGTGTTCAATCATTTCTTCTCAAAACTGTACTCGCCTATCAAGATCTTTTTTACCTAATGTTTGATGTATTTACATTTTATACGAATGAAAGTTATTCAATTTTAACGTCTTATGAACCGAACCAATTGATACACCGGTATCACTAGACACTTCACGCACTGAGCTGTTTGGATTTGCCACATAATGACCAGAAATTTCCACTTGAGCTACTTCATTCAACACTGAACGCCCTGTCCATTTTTTGTTTGAGACAAATCCGGTTTCTTTAAATTTTTAAACAAGATCCAAAACATAGCTATGTGGTACATTTTTATCTTGATCTCTTTGGTTGAAAACTATAGCCGTTCTTCGAGCACATTGATACTCACTTCCAGACAGTAAAAAATAATGTCGTTCTCTCTTCCAGACTATAAACCATAAAAAAAAAAATCAGAGCCTGTCTTAGATGTTCATAATAGAAAGTAAACGAGACAACTACAGTACTTTATGTGTAACTGGCATTGCTATTAAATACGATGCTTTGTTTGGTTCCTGAGCAACCAATGCCCACTGCGAATTCAGCTAAACACACACACACACACACAAACACTTCTACCTTCGCTCAGTACGTATCAACCATTCTAATTCCGCATCAGCGCCAGCGATGCTGAAACTTGTGAGGCTCGTATCACTTTAATAATTTACTTTAAAATGCTTGACACCACCATTTTGAAAATGCTACTATTAGATATATAAGAATATACAAAAAAAAAATTATGTGTCCCAATTAGAAAAAAAAAAATCAAAGTGACCTTTATGTGACCTTAGCAACGTCAGGCAAGGTCATACTAACATCACCAACTTACTGCCCCTCAAAAACAAACAACTTTTGATTCAAACATTCTTTTCCACAAAGCGTTATTTTCGAGATATTTAAGTGGAAATGTTCAAATGAACACCCGTTATACACAATTCCACGGCGTCAGTCTGCAAGCAAGTTACCATCATAGTGGCTGGCTTATGTTGGCGAAGATATTGCTAACATTTCCTTATATAGGGTGTCATGTGGTCAGCAAAACTTACACTACACCCATTTGTCTCAGTTTTCCAGACCGGAGTGGCTACTGTTTCATTAAAGCAGCTCCTCATTTGTCCTTATGAGGTTGAGGTTGAACCGGTTCAAGACCCACTGTTTCACAGATGATCTGGAGGCACCGGGGATTGAAGATGTAACCTCTGGATACGTAGCCAGAACTCTGAACACTAGACCACAGAGGTTGTCAGACATACGCTATATATATATATTTATAATTATATATTTAAAATGGCAACAAGGGTTGGATTTTAAGGAGTTGAAGTACTATTCGTTTGGGAAGAAGATTTGTTCAGATTATTGGTGGTCGTACCCCCTCAGCATGACGATCTAGAGCATGAATGATGATCGCTCATCTAAATTTAAAACTCTTTCTTAGACTAACTGCACCTCTTCTATAGAGGGAAAAAATGACGTCATGCTACACTTTGTTAGTTGATTTTACAGTGAAACGGGAATAAAAAGTAAAGCAAAACTTTTGTCAAATCTGTGTCATATTTTAAACATTTTATATTATAATAATGAAAACATATGAAAATATCTACATTAATGTTATTTTTTACTAAATTTCCCTAATCATGGTAATTACTAGGACTATGTTAACTAATTCCCAAAGTAATAAATTATTTACAGTTAATGTGTCCAAACAGAATTCTGCAAAATTTAACTTCAACTTTTTAACATAACTTTCAAGCTATTGTTCAGTTTTTATTTTGTGATCAGTTATCTGAATCTACTTACGATAAAATTATTTTACTGTCAATCTAGTTTCACCGAATAACAAGATTAAAGTGTAATCAATCACGGCTATATTTTTTAATGTAGTTTTGGTTTAAACGAACATATCTTGTTCAGGATTTAACTGAATAGTAAAGGGATTTAAAGCGTGGGAAAGCTCTGTTACTAGACATGAGGTGAACGAGAATTCAGAATTTAAAAAAATTAAATTTGTATAGGGCTTTAAATTTAAATTATATTGAATTTGTATGGATATATATAAAAAGACTTTAATTTTCTACATAACACAAAATATCATGTTTAAAAAGTTAAAAAAAAAGCTGGTCAAGTTTTTTGTTACTTTGTAAATAAGTCAGTTTTATATGTTGTCACTTCGTTATGAACGGACTTTTTTTAGAAATAAATTAAAATTAAAATGACTATCACATGAAATCAAACGAACACAATTTTTTTTTCTGTGACGGTTATAGAATAAACAGTTGAATTTTTATTTTTTACAGACGGGTTTTATGTACTTAGCCAAACCGATATATTTATATTTTAATGCTATATTTGAAAAGGCTATTTTTATGTAATATGTTAATAAACGGGAGCAAATGATTCTTTATCATTTCGATCAAAAGAGAATGGGCGTAAAATTCTACCCCTTGTCTGCAATACAAATTGACAACATGTCAATTCATTAAGTTTCCAATTCCAGAGAATGAAAGTTTGGATTCCGTGGTTTGACCTTAAGGTTTGTCTAATTTTTTTATTTTTTTTTTCCTTAGCTATGAAGTTTTTTAAATTTATTTTAAACACCGCATCTTACTACACGTTCGGGATATATGTTTATGTACTAATTACGCAACCGTGTTAGGGATTATAAAGGTTGTGTTTAGTTTCAGTGTACCCGCACTTGCATGGTAGGAGAGAGAAAAATCATCTAGGAAAAGCCATCCTCAATACACCCGACCGGAATTCGAGCTTAGATCTACAAATAATCGGTAGTCGTGTCCAATGCAAGTGCTAAACCTTACATTATTCAACCACCGAAATCGGGCGTATGGTACTTTGAGATGGAGACGAGTTGTTTTCTTTTCATTAGGATTATTAGAGATGCATTTTTCGAGTTATGTAACTAAATAATCAGATATTTATAAACTAACTTAATTCTAGAACTGACACAACAACCGGTCCTCTGCCCACCAATTCTTCTATGAAAAAAAAGGAAATCCTAATCTCTCTGATTATTACCATATACATTTTTTTGGCCATGTCAGTGATCAACCTTATCTCAAACTATTAGGGTCGAGTTGGATACGTTTCCAAATTTTGAAGTGGAATAGTTTTTAATTGCGAAATCAGCAAATATTATCGAAGGCTATGTTCACAAGCATTGATTTTATTATTTTTATCGACACGTTTAATTTAAGAGTTATTAAAGGCCTATTTTTTTCTTTTTAGCACCACTTATTACTACCTATTAATGTTATAAGCATATGTACTAATTACGCTAATGAACTAAGGACGAAGATGGTTGAATAAAGAGGAAATATACCTGTATTTGCGTGTAGAGTGTGTGAAAAACCATTTTGGAAAATTCACTTCAGTACACCCGACCGGGATTCAAAACCTGATCTCCCTATCATCAGCAGTCTAGTCTAATATGCTCGTACTTACTTAATCTATAGCGCTAGGAACGCGAAGGTTCATTGCTGCACTTAAAAAAGTACGGTAACTATCTATATCTTGAGTTAGTTCTATCCAATCCACCTCATTACACCCTATCACTATCTTGAGCTAGTTCTATCTGGTTCACCTCATTACACCCACTCCCTATCTTGAGCTAGTTCTATCCAGTCCACTTCATTACACCAAATCCCTATCTTGAGCTAGTTCTATCCAGTCCACCTCATTACATCCTATCCCTATATTGAGCTAGTTCTATTCAGTCTACCTCATTACACCCTATCCCTATCTTGATATAGTTCTATCCAGTCCACCTCATTACACCCTATCCCTATCTTGATATAGTTCTATCCAGTCCACCTCATTACACCCTATCCCTATCTTGAGCTAGTTCTATCCAGTCCACTTCATTACACCAAATCCCTATCTTGAGCTAGTTCTATCCAGTCCACCTCATTACACCCTATCCCTATCTTGATATAGTTCTATCCGTCGACTTCATTACACCCTATACCTATCTTGAGCTAGTTCTATCCAGTCCACTTCATTACACCAAATCCCTATCTTGGGCAAGTTATATCCGGTCCCTCTCATTATACCTTCTATCTTTCAGGTCCATTCAGATGCTATCCTCCCATCTGTGTTTAGGTCTTCCCAGTGGTCTCTTCCCATTAGGTTTGCCAGTCAGTACCCTGAACACGGCTCTAGTTTTTCTCATTCGCGCTCATGATCTGCCCACCGTAATCTAAGAGACTTTATAAACCTATCAATGTCTTGTGATAATTTTAGGGTATGTATCGCATCATTATGTAACCTCATCAACTCCCCAGTAGTCTCATCCCCTCTTAGAACCAATATAAGCACCTTGTTTTCGAACAACCTAAATTTGTTTTTGTCAGTTAGGTAAGACAACCATAGAGAACAACCGGTAAAATTATTGTTTTGAATATATTCGGAGTTTTACTTCCTTTTCACAATATTTGTAGAATTCTGTGCTGCAGACTACTATATTTTATTGGTAATCTCTACCGTGCTCGCCTCGTTTAGCTTTGGTTTTTAATTTGTCTCTGGTGAGCCGTGCATGTCTGTTAATTACCCCCAGTTCAACTTCTTTCAGCTTTTAATCTCGTGAAGCGTTACCAACGGCTCTTTAACAACTGACCCAACACTAATTATAAAGTTCTATGGACCTACAATTTCGAGTGTGGTACGCCTGAGAAACCAATTCCAAATGTGAGAGGATTAAAAACACAAAGATTTTTCGAGTAAATAGGTCTTTGAATTGTTTTTTTTTGCTTTCTCATACATAGATAGAAGTGGAATCATGGATATAAACATTTTCAAGCTTGAGACTAAGATAAATCTTGATGTTTCATAAGCGACCGAAAAAAAAAAAAAAATACAATTTTGTTTTTGTCTATCTCTGGCATTACAATTGAAATAGTTTGATAGATTTTGTTCAGATTTGATATTTAGGCCCAAATGTTTTATGAACACCATAGGAGTTAAAAAAACCTTTTCATCACACTATTAAATTAGGAGTAGTTAATTACTGACTGATTTTTGAGCTTACAAAATTTTGAAAATGGCTCTAGGGATTTAGTACAAAATGGATACCTGGGAATTTTTTGACCTAATAAGTATCAGTGTACCATTTTATTTTTGAGAAAGGGTCAGGGAACTTGCTTAGGGGTAGCTTAATGAAAATTGATTTTTGAAAATTTAAAATCTTTCGAAAATCTCTCTAGCGATTTTGTTTAAAATGGTTATATGGGGAGTGATTTTTATGAGATATATAAGAATATACGTTATTTTATCTAAAAATAATATATATTTGAGGGTAGTTTAATGATGACCAATTTTTAATATCCCGTCATAAACTAAATCATAGTTTACTATTTGAAGAAGTATTTAAGATCTAACCGTGAATCTTTTTAAATTGATAAATGTTATATTTTTAATTTGAACATTTAATAATTACGTAATACGAGGGCAAGGAATAAAAAGGGCTAGTTTCGATGATATGTGTCTCACTTTAGTGAATAGATGAAAAGTAGACCATAATGTAAATTATATATTGAAAACCACTTTATGTGAGGCAATTTGGGTTTTGAACCCTAACTTACCCATAAACAATGGAACACAATGGTTTTTCTTAGAAACGCGTCTTACTACCCGTTTGGGCTATACGCTTAGGTACCAATTACTCTAACGGGTTATGAATAGAAAAAGTTGAATTTATAGGATGTGCACCCGCATTTGCGTGGAGGGGGAGGGGAAAACCATTTAGGAAAAACTATCGCCAGTTCACCCGACCGAAATTTGAACCTCAATCTCCCGTATTTGCCAGTCTAGCTAAACACAAAAACCAGCGTCTTAGCTAACTACGCCACCGAGGCGGGTAACATAATGTTAGACTAGTGCCTTAGATCGTTGGTATTCAACCTGGAGTACGCGTACCCCTGAAAGATCATGACATATTAGGGTATACGTAAAATTTTAGTGTATATTATTTCATGATAAACACCGTCTAATCAGAGCCAGATTTAGGGTTAACCAAAAAAGACCTTGTCGTAAGAACATTCGATCTGGGAGTGCAATTTATGTTTCTCTTTCTCTCTTTTAGATGTAGATGATAGATTATGTATAACTTTCACTAGGCTAAATGTTGTATACGAATGTGTGAGAAAGAGAAACATTAAGAGTTTTAAGAATAAAAGAGCATGCATGACTCTTTGAATGGATGTTGTTGAAAAGAAGGAAGTATGCAAGGATAGGGAAGTGTGTATAAAGCTAGTGATGATATTTTGTGAGCTATATGCACAGTTTCCTGCCTACCCCGTAAGGGAACGGGATGTAATATAATATAAAATATAAAGTATGTAAGCTACATACCTACAACTCAGGGAGTATACATCAGTGGGCAAATGGTCTAAGTGATTACTCTCGTGTTAGACTGACATACTGTAGACGGGGAGATCAGGGTTCGAATTCTGGTCGGTTCTACTGAGGGCTGTTTTTCCTATTCCACCTTCACGCTAATGCGGGTGCATTTAATCTCATTTAATCCTTCCTAATTCCTAAACCATTAATGTAACTAGTACATAGGCGTATAGCCCGAATGGGTAGTAAGACGGGGTGCTAAAATAAATTAAAAAATATATAACACTGGCCTATCAGCCTTGACACAACCAGCTTCATATGCAAATTTAAATATTTTCTGAATTTAATTTTCACGAACTCTGCACCACTACATTATTTTATATTATAGTTCGTGATGTCAAGTAGTTGGGATTTCTTATCGATAGATTGACTCACAAATTACTTAACCATTATTGATTTATTTAGTGACTTAGCGAAGCAGGGTTCTGTTTTAACATGAGCATTTGGAATTTAATCGGTCATTCTGTCCGTCTGTCTGTCTGTATCTTTTTTCCCCGATAACTCTCATATGTGTGAACTAATTTTAACAAAATTTGTCAGGGAGATTCTATTCACTTACGCCGAACGATGTATAGCCCTGATTTTGGTATGCAGAAGAATATATGATAGTTACTAGATTAACAAAAATAAATAAATTAATATATTCATACATCAAATTATGTTATCTGTATCTGTCACTATTGATAGATATTATAAATACCTATAAAATAACAAAAGTAATAAAGTACAATTTTATCAATGTTGGCCGCAAATATTTTTTTTTCCTAAACTATTCTTCCAACCAAAATCAGGGCTGTATATAGTTTTTCAATCTGGTTATCTCCTACAAAATGGCGGCCACTCAAGTGGTTTTTCTTTAAATAACTCATCTCAAGTGATTTGAATGTTATATTCTAAGCAATCCCTATAATACCTAGGGTTTTTATGTTGACATCTATCGCGAGACTGACATCTTAAATGAATGAACAATGGTAACTCTCCATTAATATAATTAATGGCTCGTAGCTCATCCGTGAATCGTGACACACAATTTGGAAACCACTGCTGTAGAGAAATGTCCACCACAGCATGGGACACACTGGCTATAGATTTAAGGAGTAATTGTCAAGATTCTGTAACGATGGATCGGTGGACTCGAGAGACAAATTTACGGGCTCATTAAATCTAATAAAACGTCACGTGGTTATTGCGCCCTGGCTGAGTGGACACTAATAACTAACTAACAACCAACCAACCAACCAACCAACCAAACTAACCAGAACCAATCTTAGGTTGGCACCATCTTGTTTGATGAGAGGGAAGAAGGGAAAGGGTTGAAGTGTCGCCGTGGTACGAAGTACGAGGGTCGGGTACTTTGCTTGTCTTCCAAAAGATTGTACTCCGTGCACAGTACGTGACTTTAAATCCCACCAGAAAGAGACAGAGATATTTTAAACTAAAAAATGAATCAATTTGAACACATTGTTATTATTGTTTTAAAGTCAGAAAGAGGAATTGGTTTTTTCTTTTTCTTGACAGTTTATAATAATGAGTAAAGTTTAAACACACTCGGAAGGCCTTGGATGTGTGCTGGATCAAAAGGCATGTTCAAACTTTTCCTAATACCTAGTAATAGACTTTGTTGGTTAGAGTCGCATATGAGTATCGATGTTTCTTAGCATGTTCTTTGTTTTGAACGTTTGTACTTTTGATTCAAAGATATTTTTTTAGTACCAAGTCTTATTACTAATTTGGATTATACGCTTATGTACTAATTACTCTAATAGTTTAAAGGATTTGAGAGGTTATATTAAAATAAAAGTGTTCCCAAATTTGCATGAAAGAAGAGTGGAAAACAATTTTGGAACAGCCGACTGAGATTCGAAACTCGATATCCCCGTCATCGGCAGTCTAGTCCACTGCGAGATTAGCGCGTTTGACCGTGCGGCCACCGAAACGGGGTTAAAGGACTATTACTGGTTTAATGTAGATGGTTAGGTTGAGGATGGATAAATTGGAGGAAATGCACCCACAATAGCGAGGGGATAAGATCAAAGCACACACACCACATCCTTTTTCTTTCTTGTTCTCTACATATGTTTATATCTTAGTAAACAGAATATGCTTGGGTTGCACACCAACAGGTTTTCTTATATGGGTATGCAATATTTCAATTTTCTATGTTTTTTTGGTTTAGGAGATACTTTCACCGGTGATCAAATGGTCTAATATGTGAATATACTATGGAAAAGTAAAAAAAAAATAAAAATACCTGAGGGGCACATATTCAAGTTTCAATATGTAACCAAGTAAAGTTTCTTGTTCCATTTTAAACAAACAAAGATACAGTTTAGTTTATTATTATACCTCCATAATTAATACGTTCTTTACTTCTTTGTAGTTTTAGCAGTTGCTTTTTAAGGTGGGAGTGAAAAGGTATCGGGTGAAAAGGGCAGTAATTTTCCCACTTTCTATTGTAAAACTTTTTTTGATCAAAAAATAAAATACTGCTTCAGTAGAAACACAAGCGTATAGTTTTCTTCATATGATTTCCTCAACAGTTCTTTAATATCCGTCAAATGTGTCCTTCCTGGAATTTAATGACAACTTTTTATCTTAATTTCAAAAGTTTCTCATCTAATGATGATATGCTCAAGATGTATATTCTAGACCCGTTGATATCACCATGTGAAGAAGAACAAAATATATGTTTATACTGGAGAATCATTTGATTTCTTTTGAACAAAAAATGTTTTTATATAAAAAAAATACAAAAACACTGCACTTAACTCGTATTTTCTACACTACTACCTTAAATGGGATAAGTGATCTGTTGTCTGATTAAATAATAAAAATAAAATAAAATTAAATACGTATGTGGAACTCAAGTTAGACAGAAAACAAATGAGTATAGTATAAAATAGTAAATTACATTCATAGAGAATAGTCGTTGTTCACATTGTTCAATACATCACTCTCAAAATAGATGCAATTTATTTTGAATGTCAGGGTGAATATCCCCTTGCTCTCTAACATTTATGTAAGCCATGTTTCAAATTCATAAGTTTTAAGTTTAGAAGTTCTAGGATTACACACACACACAAGAAACTATTAACACACAATTATCAAGTTTATTTTACTCATATGATAAATAGATAGGCCGTATGGTTAATCAACGAATTTTATATCTGTACATTTCTCATATGTTTTATAAAACTGTGTCCCTTTTTGACAATAGTTAAATTTTTTCGACGAGTAAATTAAAATGACCGGAATGCATTTGATAATACTTTTTTTTACTTGCATCGATGGTCACATGTCTAAGGCGTCACTATCATGTTATACTAGACTGTCGATGACAGGGTGATAGCGTTTGAATCTCATTCGGACGTACTGATGTTGATTTTCTTAAATAGTTTTCCCCTCAACACTCCACACAAATGCGGATAAACTTCTTCATCCTAGACACATTAGCATAATTAGTACATAAGCGTATAACCTGAACATGTAGTAAATGCGGTGCTGATTAAAAACATATAAATACAGATATAATAATGTCTAGGCCACATATTTTGAATTTATGATATATATGAGAAACGAAATATTACTATAACATTGTAGGTCTATAACATAATTATTATTTAGATTTTCTTTAGGATGATTGCTCACTTAAGAAAATATTATACAATGGAAATATAAACAATTAAATCAATTTTTTATAATTATTTGAGAAGTGTAATATAGATTAAAGTAAATATTTGTCTATAAATTACTTGCTCCTAATTAGGCAGTAATTATATTAAAACTACTTATATTACTTTTGATGTGATTTAATATATTTAACCAAATAAAGTAATAGGTAGTTATTAATAACAAGAAAATATATTTGTATAAATTTGAAATAATATAATTTGTTTGAATTACAATTAAAAATAAAAGAACAAATTTAGTTTAAAAAAATTGTTTGAAATATTAAAATCTACGTACATATCTGTTGTATATTGATTCTTTGGATCTAGCAGATAAGATATCTGTGACAGTTCCGACGTCTAGATTCTGTATTTTCATTATCTTCAGGTGTTAATTTTGGAGGTAGTTATTAATCCTGACACATTGTTGTTGTAAAAAAGTTATTTGGGCGTCTGTCCCACTTTATTTTTTTTAAATGAAATAAACATGATGTATAATAATAATAATACTAATAATAATGGTTTGTTCACGAATATTATAATCACTATATAAGTATAAATTAATAGTAATTAAAGCAAACTAGAATGTTTTTGTTCACGAAAATGAACTTTTTTTTTATCTATTCTTTACATAGCACGAAACGATCGGCCAATATATTTATTTATAGTCAAATATATTTTTAAAATTAATTTTATATTATTTAATATATAAACTCTTTCCACACCAATTTCAAAAGAAATTGGGAAATAAACTTATTTATCGTTGAAAATACGTAGACATAGCACCTTCTTCCTCCAATGCGTTATACGCAGGAGCTTTGGTGCGAGTTTATCTTCCAGTTCATCCCAAAATAGTTCCTTTCATCAATATTTCGTAAAACAGCACAGTGAGGCTGCAGCCTTGTTTGAGAGCTTTAAGGCTGTGTGTTACTTTAACGAACTACGAGAAAAGTAGAGTGACCAAGTCAAGTCTTCAAGATAAACTGGTGAAGTAGGCATAACAAACTTGCGAAGATGTACAGTACGAACTGTGTTCGAATCTCCGTTTCCATTTTAACCTCATATTTAAAATGTTTAGAATTTTATCTACCATTGCTTACTCTACCTTTCAACCTATGTCTATTTTAAATGCGTGAATACCTGCTTAGGAGTTTAATGGTCTAAGACTCTAAGGTGTCACTCTCGCAATAGAATAGACAGAGATGTCAAGAATTTTGAGGTTCGAATACCAGTCGGGTGTACTGAGTTTTTTCTTTAATGATTTTTCACTCTCGCTCCACGCAGATGTGGGTACATTTCCTCTAAATTAAACCGTACACATTGACGTAAACAATACATATGCGTATAGTACTAACTGGAAGTAAGGGGTCATCCATAAACCACGTAACAATGTTTAAAAAGGCGAGGGGGACTTTAATGTTGCGAGAAGTTTGACATGCCAGAAAGCAAAGATGAGTTCCATCACCAAATTTGTTTACCTCTTTGTTATGTCATGGCTCATTTACGTCTTGAAAAATATTATTAGCACCGCGTCTTACTACCCGTTCGGGTTGTACGCACTTACGCTGATGTGTAATGGTAGGAGTAATTGTGAGATCAAATGGAGGACCCACAGTTTAACGTGGAATCCGAACCACGGTGAAGGACTGGCATTCCACACATCCACAAGTTGTGATTAATACACATCTTGTCAGAGGTGAAGGAAGGGTTTGGCAATAAGATAAATCTGTGCCGGGACCGAGGATTGAACCCCGGACCACAGACACAGAAGTCTGACACCTTACACCTAGATAACCAGGTCACCCTGTCATGAGAAATAGTGAAATTAATGTTTTTATCAAATGTTAGTTGCACGAGGTAATTAGTAATGTATGTAATAGAAATACGCCTTTAAATATTGCGCAGCTAATTCTTCTAAAAATGGGAGCGTCACTTGGCAGTATACCGAAAAACAGTCGTAAGTCAAAGTTTTATAGCAAATCTATGAAGTGCATTATTTTTATTAATCTGAATGAATGTCACAACCACGTGAGAAAATAGAACGGAGGAGAAAGTGAATCGCTACAGAAGATATCGTCGTTCCACTGAACAAGATAACTAAGTTATCACGAAAGATGTTCAACACCTTAGCTCAGTCAGTAGTGTGTCTGTCTTTTCTTCAAAGGTTTCAGGGTTCCCGGTCTGGTTAGCAAAAATATTTTGGGTTAAAAACACGCCTAGGTGGCGTCGTTAACTAATGCGCTAGTTTCAGGTTGAGCTAGCCTGCTGATGACGGGGAGATCCAGGTTCGAATCTTGGTTGGGTGAACTGAGGTGGTTTTCTCTAAATTATTTTGGTGACCTGGTGGTCTAGGGGTAAGGTGTCAGACTTCTGTGCGGGCAGCCGGGGTTCAATCCTCAGTCCCGGCATAGATTTATCTGATTTCCAAACCATTCCTTCACCTCTGACAAGACATCTTGTGAATGTGGGGAATGCCAGGTCTCCACCGTGGTTCGGATTCCACGTTAAACTGTAGGTCCTCCATTTCAACTCACAATCACCCTACCATTACACATTAGCGTAAGTGCGTATAACCCGAACGGGTAGTAAGACGCGGTGCTAATAATAATAATAATAATAAATTATTTTCCACTCTCCTTCCACTCAAATTCGGGTTCGCTTCCTCTATATTGAACCTTCCCAATTTCTAACCCATTAGTGTACTTAATACTTAAGCGTATAACCCGAACGGGTAGTGCTGGGTGCTAAAAAAAAATCCAAAGTAATGTTTTGTGGTGTGATAATAAAAATAAAAATTGCATGAATTCATATATTTGTCATTTAAGGCAAAATAAATTAAAATATACCATTGAAACGGAATTCAGCCGCATTCATGCTGCAAAATAAATTTTAATGTATAGACGACTAGACATGGACCTGTTTTATGTTATTACCTAATAGGTGATGAATTCTGAAAATAAACGTATTGTTTACTTCAACATTATCTTATCATTTTTTATTTTCATATACATTTAAATAGTCCAGTATTTTCCATGAAGGAACTCGTCTATATTGGCTGATGATGGTGACGGAATTGGACATTGGCTATGCCCTTATTCCCTTTTCCCTCTAATGATGTAATGGGTACTATTAGTTTCTGCCAAACCAAGCCAATAGGAATTATAATTAAAATATACCATACATAATATTGATAGCTATACAAATCCAATAAATTAAATCTACCATGCATGAAAATAAAATGTAATATAATTATAGCCAAACTAACTTCATAAGAGATAGTCTGGGCAAAAGAACGTAGACATCCTAATAACGAAGAGTTATAATTAAAAGATCAGCTAACAGTAGAAATACTTACCCTCAAACAATTCCCTCTAATGTCTAGATGGTGTTACATTGGGGGAGGGTAGGTACATCACAGTGTAACGTAACACTGATCTTATACTTAACTCATGTCCCATACACTCCCACTTTAAGTGCAGTGTTTTGTAATTTTTATAGCAAAACATTTTTTGGACAGAATAAATCAAATATTGCTCCAATAAACACATAGTTTAATTTTTTTTTCACATGGTGACCTCAACAGTCTTTAAATATCTGTCAAGAGCATACCAGCCTAAGATTATACATTTTTTAAATGAAGAGAAAAAGTTGTCATGAAGTTCCAGGAAATCCTTGACAGATATTAAAAAAACTGTTGAAGTGTTGATGTCACCATGTGAAGAAAATTAAAATCTATGTTCCTACAGGAGCAATAATTTTAGATATAAGAACTCCAAAAATACTGCCTTTAACTCGTGCTACCTACAGTCTCACCATTATAGTGCTGAGAAAATAATATAATTCTATACATTTTGACCGTTGATAAACATATCACGGATATCTTCCGATCCTGAGTTGTGTTAAACTAGAGTACCCCTTTTAGCGTCACAAAAGATTCCATATGAAATAATCACATTAATTTTTTATGTGAAAAGTTACGTAACCTAACACAGGTTGGACGGGGAAAGAGGGAAGGCTAACTGACTATTTGGTGTTGTATGGAGAGGATGGGGCAAGTAAAAAAAAAATAAAAAAAAAAAATATGTTACGTTGCTTATTAATTTATGCGTGTCTCTGTTACATTACTCGTAGCCCAGTTTGTGGAAAGATTGACCGATGATTATGTGCAGTACTTTTTCCCAGGGAACGCCCGAATTTACTAATCGTACGTCATTTCCGTGAAGGGTTTTTCCATGTCTCCATAAGATGAGATGATCGCGATAGTGAGTATGAGGGTGTGGAACCAATGTAAACATTCAAACCTAGCCTAAGCCTATTCTTGGTAACCGTTGGGATGGTTACCTTTATGAAAAAATACCCATGGTATCAGCTGGGAATCTATCCCGGGATATATAGTTTAGTAGCCATGTGCGATGATCACAGGACTACAAGGCCGATTACGTGGTTTATGAAAGACTCTAGGACGCGGTGCTAGAAAAAACAACATAAAACACATCTAGCCACCCACTCAATGAACGTGATAACTTGTTTTGTTGAGATAGTGGGGGTGAGAGGAAGTAAAAAAAAGCCCTCCTAAGGCGATTGGCCCTTTTCATTTGGCGTAGAAAAGCAGATCCATGGAAACAAACGGTTATCTGAAAGAATTCTTATTGTTTTGCAATTTTCTTTTCGGAAACAATTTGTTCAAGAATAGAAGCATGTTGATTAAGTTATTCTTTTTATACACGCACCTCTTCTACAACTGTAATATTTATCAAATATCGATACAATTTACATTTTTTAATATAAAACTGCCAGATACATAAAAAAAAGGAAATATAACAATTAATAAACATCGATACATTATCTTAAAAGAGGTGTTGAAAATATTAACATAAAAATTTCATTCGTGCTCGAGAAAACTGATTTTTCCAAACGTATGATTTTTCCGCAAGACCTGTCCGGTAGCTTGCGCCATTTAAGGTTTTCGTGATTCATCTGTTCTTTTTGGCGCGGAAAGATACTTTGGTCTGTTGTGAAGCCACACTACGCCTTTCACCCTCCCACCCACCATCCCACAAAATAAGTTTTAGACTCTCACTTGACAGGGCCGAGGGCCTTAAACGACATCTGTCCCCGAACAATAATGTTCCGACTCTGGTTTGTTTATCAAGAGCGCAGGACAGTGCTCCGATATGGGAGCGATTCAATCAAGTTCAGTTTTAAATTATTAAAGTTGGAAATGGGCCCAGGCAAACCTTTGCGAGGAACGTAATTATTAAATGAAAATCAGCGCCCACCCACTTTATTTTGTACAGTCATGTCCACTCAGGGCTTAAAGACTCGAAACATTTTATAAGCGATTATTTCAAATATATTGCAACTGTTTTTTTGTTGCTGAATGAAACTAAACTGGTGTTAACTCGTATTTTTTAACTGTTAAAGAACATTTTATTTTAATAAGGAGAATTATAATTATCAATAATAAGAAAGAATAAATTTCAAAAAATATGTTAACTTATTACATTGCATGTATTTTTACTCCGTAATAAGTGCTCATTTAAATGTTATAGAATATCATTTATCAGTTATGATTAACAGTGACAAGCATAAATTATATTGCAGTGTGGGTATTTTTTTTAAAGATTTTAGAAGTGTTTGAGTAAAGAAATATCATTGTTAAATTTGTTAGCTTGTTTGTTGGAATAAAATTTGATTAATAAAGTTAAAACATTTTACATTGAGATAATAATATTAATGTTAAATAACTTATTGCCAGCCTATACAAAACAATGAAAAATAATAAGTCAATGTCTTAAGATTTATTGCCCATTGCTAGAGACCAAATCATGATTTTGAACAATGAGAGATTTTTGAAAATTTTATATTATTCAAAAATTTCTTTAGCAGTTTTTTACCAAATGTATTTCTAGGGAGTGTTTTACTTACAACTGATGTTTAAAAATTTGAAAATTATATATAATAATAAATCTATCATTTTTGCTAAAATTTAATTATGAAAGTTATTTCATATGAATGATAAAATATTATATTTTTTCTGAGGAAAATATATTTACTGATGAACCAATTTTCGAGAAATAGTTTATTTATTTAAAAAAGTTGCTATGGTTTTGACAATTTTATCTTCGAACGCTATTTAAAGTTTACGAATAAACTGTATACGCAAAACTTTCTGGAAAATGCAGGGAATTGATTTTAAAATTAAAATGCTCTTTTAATTATTGATTTATTGAAAATGGTATTATTATTTTACCATTGGTCAGGCAACAACTTTATATATATATATATATATATATGTTGGCATGGATATCAATTCATATTGCTGCTTTCCGGAATATTTGATCCATCCTCTCGAAAATCGTATTACCAATAAGGGACATTTACTTTTTAATGTTTTAATTATATCTATTGGGCATCAAAGGATTGCGGATTAGTTCACGTTTTCACAAAAAGATCTAAAGACATGCTCTTTTGCTTTTTTTAAATCGTTCAAATCAATTTAAATATCTTTGGCAACAATGATATGTAATTATTTTTGGGAATAGTGTTATATTATTTATCAAATAACACGAAGAAATAAAATTCTGGTAAGAAAGAATTTTTTTTAAATATACTATTTTTTTAGTCAACATTGATAAGATTTTATTTTATTAATAGTGATACTTCATAAGTATTGATAATATCTATAAAAAAGTGCCTGGTTCAGATCAGACGACTTTATATATACGTGTATGAACATTATTTTAGTAAATTTTAAAACTATAAAAAAATATTCCTTATTATCTAAATCAGACTGTACATTTATCAACTGTATATATATATATATATATATATATATATATATATATAAAATATATGTACATTTATCAACTATATATATATATATATGTACATTTATCAACTATATATATATATATATATATATATATATATATATATATATATATATATATAAACGTTTTATATATACACAATTGATTTTTTATTATTTTACAAAGTATAATATGCTTGTTGAAAAAGTATATGAGATTGCATTGTGACAATTATTTTAGTAAATGGGTCTATTCACCTTTATTTTAGACACCACGTCCTTCCTACGATTTGATCCACTTATACAACTATGTACTAATTAAACTAAGATGTTACGGATGAGAAGTGTTGAATTTAGACTAAGCGTACCGACATTTACTTGGAGGGAAAATGTAAAACCATTTTTATCTCTTTTAGAAAATCAAATTTTACCACTAGAACTATCTACTCTTAAATCTAAAAGTACACTAACAATAGTCTAGCTCTCATACAACATTACTATTTTTATTTTTTTGTCACTCAATCTCACTACCTTTTCGAGCAATACGCATAGGTTGAATTTGAAGGAAGTGCACCTGAACTTGCATAGAGGCATATCAAACATCTAATTAGGAAAAAACACCCTCAGTACATCCGACCAGTATTCGAACCCCGATCTTCCCGTCAACGGAAATCCAGTCTATTGTGAGAGTGATTGGCGCCTTTAGAAATTAGATCATTTGATCATAGAAACGGTTTTCCCATCGTTTCTTTTCAAACCACCCAAATACTATATTCTAATAAATTAGTTCCTTTTTAGAAACATACTTTATTAATTTTAATTTTAAATTTTAATAGCGATAGGGTCCGGGATTAAATCCTCGGTCCCGGCACAAATTTATCTGATTACCAAACCCTTCCTTCACCTCTGACAAGACCTCTTGTAATGTGGGGAATGACAGGCCTCCACCGTGGTTCGGATTCCAAGTTAAACTATAGGTCCTCCATTTCATCTCACAATCACCCTACCATTACACATTAGCGTAAGTGCGTATAACCCGAACGGGTAGTAAGACGCGGTGCTAATAATAATAATAATAATAATTTTAATAGACTTCTACTTTTAGGAATACTACCTTAGATTCGTTAAGTGGCGGATCTCGTGCATTATAAAATAAAATCTAATATTCTAACTAAAAAGTTGAGGGTCAGCCAGGGTTGATGTGTGTGGTCGTTAAACTCTGCCCCGTATCTCATATTGATTCACCCCTCACTCTGTTTTCATTCCGCCAATAACCTCCCCCTTCCTGCTCACTTCCCCCTCCCTCTTCCACACTACCTCTCCCAGACCTAGGGTCCACTTGTAGTGGTTGCTTGTACACGGACAAATATGACCACACAGATAAAAAAAACCCAACACAATTGCGAAGTAGAGTGAAAACACATACGTTAGCGTTCAAAATTTGATACACTTTATTAATTTATTGTCCACATAATATTAACATAACATAGTGTTTTTTTTTCACAGCATATGCACCTGTTCGGATAATACACATACATTAATTGTACAAATTAACCCACTTCTGTTGCTGCATGGTCTAACGCGCTAATCTCGCAGTATGCTAGACTGCCGATGACTGGGAGATCGAGGTTCAAATCTCGGTCGGGTGTACAGAGGTTGGTTTTCCAATATGCTTAACCACTCTCTTCCTCCACACAAATGTGGGGTACATTAACTCTAAACAAATCCTCCCTAATCCCTAAAATCATTAGCATAATTAGTAGGCAAGCGTAAAACCTGAACGTATAGTCAGACGTGGTGCTAAAAAATAACAACAACAACAACAAGAAACCTACACATAGTGAATGTGGATAAAGAAGGTAGAATTTTAGATGAAAAGTTTACACAATTGCGAGGAGTGGGAAACCATTTTGGAAAAGCCACACTCAGTAAAACACACCGGAATTCGAACCCAAATCTCCAGATAAATAAAAAAAGGAGATATAACAATTAATAAACATCGATATATTATCTTAAAAGGGGTGTTGAAAATATTAATATAAACATTTCATTCGTGCTCGAGAAAACTGATTTTTCCAAACGTATGATTTTTCCGCAAGACCTGTCCGGTAGCTTGCGCCATTTAAGGTTTTCGTGATTCATCTGTTCTTGTTGGCGCGGAAGGATACTTTGGTCGGTTGTGAAGCCACACTATGCCTTTCACCCTCCCACCCACCATCCCACAAAATAGGTTTTAGACTCTCACATTGACAGGGCCGAGGGCCTTAAACGACATCTGTCCCCGAACAATAATGTTCCGACTCTGGTTTGTTTATCAAGAAGCGCAGGACAGTGCTCCGATTCAGTCTAACATGAGATTAATGGCGTAGACCAGGGTTCCCAACTGGTGGCCAGTGGTGCCTTTCTTTTAATGGCCCAAGAAGTTTCTTGGAAAAGTAATCTATTAGGATAAAATTGATGCTTCTCTACGGGAAACGTAAAGTTTTTACCTGCTTGGGAGAAATACACGAAAGCGCCAAATGATGTTCCTGTTTAATATCTTCATTACACCTGATGTATTATATTGACGTAACAAAGATAATATATTCTAGTCGGGAAATTCGTTAGTACGATATGTAACCAAACATGTTTAAATTTCCCATTCTTATTTAGTTCACAAATTAAATAACTTTTATCGTTTTTGCATGACTTAACAAAAAAAAAAAATTATCCAATTATAATGGATCTCACCAATAAACTCGTGGATTCACTTGTTACCCTTGGTCACTTTTCAGTCGGAAACCCCTGCCATAGTCCGTGTGGCCATCGAAGCAGGTAAGTGCCATATACATTTCAAAAACGTTGTCTGGCTAATGATTTCACTATAGTGGTTGTCTCTCTAAAAGAAAAAAGACAGTCGTTT
The DNA here is from genome assembly GCA_039000515.1 of Timema cristinae. Classification (NCBI taxonomy): domain Eukaryota; kingdom Metazoa; phylum Arthropoda; class Insecta; order Phasmatodea; family Timematidae; genus Timema; species Timema cristinae. The sequence goes on along the minus strand of JBCFYV010000001.1, from coordinate 30,609,579 downwards.
TAATATAACCGTGTGCCTCGGTGATCTTGGGGTAAAGTGTTCATCTCAACACCAGATATTCATGAGCTCAATCCCAACTGAGGTTGACGTATTTTTAATGAGCGAAAAAAAATTCGTAGCTCAACTTCCTTCGGAGGGAAAATAAATCTGTCATTCCCTTATCGATCGTGGCATGTAAAGGAACCCTGAAATATATGTGAAAGTATATGTTATTTATTTGAGGAACTTGACGAGAACTTTCCGAGCTGATTCTATCAGCAAACGAGATTTTTTTTTTATGAACGAGAGTGAAAGGGCCTACCAAATTTGCCGAGAAAGGTATGTTAACATACTTTCCAGGATTCTTTTACATACCCTAATCGACATGAGACAGATTGCTTTATTTTACTTCCGACGGAATTTTTGCTACGGATTTTTATCACTCAAGAAAAATCTTTTGGCCTCAGCTAGGTTTTAACCCATGCATATCAGCTCCTGTGGCAAGCACTCCACCCCAAGGTCACTGAAACCAACTATGTGAAAATAACTTTCCGGGAAAATTAATAGGCTCATTTAGCTTGATCATAGAAATCCAGTACGGAAAGCAACGGGAGACTACAGTAATTTAGGGACCTCTCTAGGACATTTTTTTTCCCCTCCCAGACTGTGTGGGCAGCACTAACAGGCTCCAGATGGATGTGGAGGACATCAGCAGGGATATTATGACCACGGCGCTAAACGAATTTGCAACCGTTAGCAGAGACAAGCTTGACTTTGCGTCAAAGTTATTATGGCCGACCACTTTGCGAAAGCAAATATTTTCCTAGTAGAGTGACGCTAAGTTGCTCAAACATTTTACTTTTCCTTTGGTTTGTGTTACGAGGTTATGTATACTAGGTTTTGTAGTTTATCAGGTGTTTTGTGCTACCTGATTTAAACTTGCCATCTCATTAACCCTATATACAAATATCAAAACTTTTTGTGTGTTTTTCACATAATATAACTTTAATTAGGCCTATATCATAATGTTGGCCAAGAGTGGGGATAGTACGCTTACACTGAATGTTAAAAGAATATTTTAATTGAAACATAACACTATCAACATTAATTATTATTCACCATCAACATACAGATAATTGGGACATTCCAATATTAAGATTAATTGTTCGTAAGTTTTATAGTAGGTGGAGGTTAGTTAGTCTTCATATTTGGGGTGTTATTAGTATGTTGAACCACCTCATAGGGCCACATTGATCAATACGTTAATCTCTTTGATCTAATTTTCCAATGATGGGGAGGTTGGGATTTGAATCCTAGCTGGGTGTGATGAGTGATTTTATTTTTCTAAAGATTTTCCCACTCTCCCTCTACACAAATCCGAATACTTTTATTCTCTAACTCCACCTTTATCATCTATAGCCTATTAGTGTAAAAAACGTGGGCAGACCAGTTAACAAGACAATAAAAAGGTGGGACTAATCTGTTAAGATGCCTCGACAAATCTTTAATAACGAAATCCTACTTAAACTGAATCGTACATACAGTAGAAATTACTATCCACATTAATGTGAGTTGTATGCCTATGAAATATTGCATCCAATACTGGAAATAACCAAAATAGGCCCTAGCTTAATGTTTAGGCCTAGATGTGTTTTGGTTTAGGCCTAGGTTTTATAATCATAAAAGATTTACTAATTTATCTGAAACCGATAATTAGTAGTTAGACCTAGTTATCCTGAAGGGAATAGATTGCAAACAACTCATTATAAATAAATATAATATGCTTATATTCTTATTCACTTAAATAAAATCTCAAGAATTCCCTTTAAATAAAATAAGCATTTTATTATTTTTAACCATCCAAACTACCCCCTCGTTCACTTTATTGTTAACTTATGTGGCCTACTGGGTTAAATGCCCATTGTTTTGACATTAAGTTGTCAAAAATATCCAATGTAAACCTTATTTTTGGGAGTTCTTGAATGCTTTCATCAACTTTAAATAATTAGTTTTATTTTCTAAGATTTCCACACAACATACTAAATGTGTTCCAGTATCAACACAAATATATGAAGAATAAAGCATTGGGTCGTAAAGCATACATATTACAAAGAACATTGTTTCATTATTGGCCAACTCCTCATAATAATTCCTTCCCCCGTGTGACATTACTATTTGAATGCATGTTTCACATTATGTAACTAAAATATATTGTGTGTATTGAATAATGTAGACCTATTGTTTTTTCATTTCAAACCGTAGGCAAACAAAATGACGCCAGATAATCATTAAATTAAGTTTGGTTAAATCTTTCTTGCAAATAATGTGAATTGTGATAAGCTGTTTGGGAAAATAAAATAAATGAATAATGTTCAGCCATGAATACCAACATTCTTAAATTTTTAATTTTTAGCTTATACCTTCTTAAAAGGTAATAAATATTATTTGGAAAGGTGTTGCCAACAGTTTACGTAAATTGATTTTATTCTGTACGTTGACGCTAGAAGCAAAGTCGAAGCTAAAACTAGTGGACGATACAAAAAAATGTGGTGGTCATAATAACCCAAACGCTATCTTTTCCTCGAAAGTGAAGCTAACTAGCTGTAGCAACTACAGTAGCCCTATGGCTTCTTTGGTGCTGACTGACAGCTCACAGCTGACAGCTAAAAGCTTTGAAAAGTTACCATACCAAATTATGTATCCCTACGCCGAATCATATGATCTGAAAAACAACTGTTTAGCAGCTGTCACTTCTGACGGACAAAACTCAGGTATATACCTAAATGTTGACTGTCAGAAGTCAGCTGTGAGCTGTCAGTCAGCACCAAAGAAGCCATGGGGCTACTGTAATTTTGCGTCGAATGGTCATAATAGTCCTGCCCAGGAGCAACCCTTAGTTCGAAGACTCACTAGGAATGTGACGGGGGGGGGGAAAGGGGGGGTGACCCTTTACAAATAGCATAAGTGACTTTGATTCTAACTCCCAACAAACGGGGTTCAGTTGTAAATTGATAATCACTGTCTTCCAGTCACGTACTTAAACGTGTTAGAATCGTCCAGGCGTGACAGGTCAGGTACCAATTTGAGTTGCCTCAACTCTTCCACCGAGATTTCCCAAGGGAACGTCCCCTACCCCCTCCTCCCTTACTTGTCAACGTTGAACAGGGGTAGGTTTGAATACACGCCGTGACTCGGCTGCAGATAGCTGAAAGCATTCTTACACATCTTCCCTCTCCACCAAGCATCCGATTCTCACACCCATCCCCCATTTCACTCAACTTCCGTTCCTTCCGCTAGGGGCTGTATTTACAGGAGTATTGGTTATACGTGACCTTTCACCTTATCCTTCTCTTCATGACCTTATTCGATTGATATCGGCGCTCTGGTGGTAGGAAATACCTGCCGCTTCATTTGAACATTGAAATATGATTATAATTAGTTTTATTTAGCTATTGTAGGTGACCTGGTGGTCTAGGGGTAAGGTGTCAGACTTCTGTGCTGGCGGCCGGGGTTCAATCCTCGGTCCCGGCACAGATTTATCTGATTTCCAAACCCTTCCTTCACCTCTGACAAGACATCTTGTGAATGTGAGGAATGCCAGGCCTCCACCGTGGTTCGGATTCCACGTAAACTGTAGGTCCTTCATTTCATCTCACAATCACCCTACCATTACACATTAGCGTAAGTGCGTATAACCCGAACGGGTAGTAAGACGCGGTGCTAATAATAATAATATTTAGCTATTGATTATAAATGTATGATACTCGTTTAAGGGGTAGTGTGGTTTTAAGGCGTCACTCTTGCAATAGAATGGATCACTGATAACGGGGAGATCGGGGTTCGATTCTCAGTCCGGTGTTCTGAAGATGTTTTTCTAAGTGGTTTTTGCAATATTCCTCTACACAAATACGGGTGCACTTCCTCTAAAAATTCAATATTACTTATCACTAACGCTCCATGGTGCGAGTCCGCAAAAGCGCTATATCGACCGAGCGGCCGCCGCCGTTAGCGATGATGGTGCCAACCTTTACGGTTAGAGGATGTCATGTGGTCAGCACAATGGATCCTCCAGCCATTATTCCCTGTTTTATAGAGCGAAGATTTTAACAATTTATTCAAGAATATCCTCATTTTTCCTCACGAGGTTGAGTTGACTCCGTTCCAGACCCACTGCTTCACAGATAAATTTTAGAAGCACCAGGGATCGAAACTAGGGCCTCTGGATCTGTATCCAGGAACTATATGACCACTAGACCACAGAGTGTAATTGGTACGTGTGTGTGTGTGTGTGTGACTGGTCACAGGAAAACCAAACTAGAAGAGTCTGACATTTTAGTCCATGTGCCCACCGATACAGGGATTGGCATGATATTCCAATCAGTTCACTTCTCCAGGTATGGTTTTCCTTTGCACTTTCTTGATCATTGATAAAAAAAAATAACATTGAGTTCAAATTTTGGAAGAAAATATTTGGATAGTTCTAATCCTGTACATTGTTAAGTTTTTCGAGTTTCTACTCATTTAAAACCTAACTTAACGATGGTGGAACGCTGACAGATGGAGATAATCTTGAATAAGTGAATAACAAAAATATCGAGGAACCCTCTGATGAAGAAGACAGCAGGGACATTCAAGCAGAAGAACTAATACCATCCGCTTCTGAAGCACTTACAATAATGGAAAACCTGATAAGATTCACTGAATCCCAACCAGATGTAAAATACATTTTTTTATTACAATCGGTGAACTTTTAAGATTTTATCTATTGTGTCAATAGGAGCAAATTGTAACAAACCAATATAACTAGTTTGTTCAAATCTAGTGGTTAAAATTGATTAAAGTCTGCAATTTTTGTGAGCTTTTATTTTCTACAAGTTTTAATATTTTGTTTTTACATTTTTTTCTTTTTCGTGTATGTATTGATTGTGTATGTGGGTTTTATATAAAAGGCCTATATAGATTATAAAATTTGTATGTGTATATTTAGCATTTTTAGAGATTGGTTTATTGTGTATTAGATGCTTAAATATTAATAAAAATTATTAATTCAAATTTTGGATGATTTTTTTTAGATAACACTTGGACTTCAAACTAAATAAGTTCTACTATATATATATATGTAATATAAATATATATATACGTATACATATATAAATACATATATATATATATATATAATACATGTATATAAATACAATCTCAGCACACCCGACCGACCTCATGTGTAATGGAAAGGTGATTGTGTGATGAAATGGAGGACCTACAGTTTAACGTGGGATCCGAACCACGGTGGAGGGCTGGCATCCCCATATTCACAAGTTGTGATTAATACACGTCTTGTCAGAGGTGAAGGACGGGTTTGGAAATCAGATAAATCTATGTCGGGACCAAGGATAGAACCCCAGACCTTCAGCACAAAAGTCTTACACCTTACCTCTAGACCCACAGGTCACCTTTATTAGTATAAAAATCATATTAATGTCAATGTACTGAGCTTGTTGACTATTTAATACATGTTGATATTGAACTGCCATTATTATTCAACCGTATATAAATATATAATTTTATATTATACTATTATTATACTACTATAAAGCAACATGGATAACTCGCTCACTGACATTAACGTTTACCCACTTCCAGATGAGCCGAAAACTTGAAATTTGGCAAACTTCTAGCTTCTAGCCTGTAACCGATGAGTAAATTCAAAAAAGTTAAAAATTTTAATTTTTAACACACGAAAAAAATTCAAAATTGCGGAGCAACTTTAAAGTCGGTATGGACCTTTCTTAGGAGTTCTTTTGTAGCTAAACGGTAAGACCTATCGTAAAATTATATATATATATACATACATAATATATATATATATATATATATATATATATATATATATATATATATATATATATATATATATATACACACACACACATGACCTTAAGTTGTTGGTAACGTTTTTATCAGATATACAATTTAAACAATATCATATCTGTATGGATATTAACAGTTTAAAAATACACTTTAACAAGTGTGGAGAGTTTAATGGCGAATTAGATAAGCCATCAATTTTATTATATTGAGACCGGTTTCGGTGGCCACATGATCTAACACGCTGCTCTCACGGTAGACTAGACTACCGGTGACTGTGAGATCGAGGCTCGAATCTCGGTCGGGTATACCGAGGGTGGTTTTCCCAAAAGTTTTCTACTCTACCCCCCAAAGTAATTGCGGGTGCACTTCCTATGGCTGTAACCTCCCTAATCCCATCAGTGTTATTAGTACATAAGCGTCAAAACCGAACGGGCTAAAAATATGCGAACCCACTTTGGTGGCCACGTGGTATAACGCGCTAATCTCATGTTTGACTAGACTGCCTAAGGCAGGGAGATCGGGACTCGATCCCAGTCGTGGCACTGAGGGTGTTTTTTACTATCTGTATTTCCACTGTCTCTCACGCAAATTCACGTACACTTTCTCTAAATATAGCCTTTCTTATCTCTAGCACATTAGCGTAACTAGTACATAAGCGTAAAACCCAAACATATAGTGTGACGTAGTGCCAAAAAAATGTATCGTGACAAAGTAGTCTGGTGCCACACTAAACAGTCAAATAGTGAATTTTCTAACGAGTTTGACAAAATAATATTTTATTAATTGATCAAGATATGATTATATGTATTAAAATGGACACGTTTCTCTATTTTGTACTGATATATTGTTATTTTATTAATCCTTTTATATTAACTAGCAGATTACCTAGTTGTCTAGGGGTAAGGTATCGGACTTCTGTGCTGGGGTATGGGGTTCAATCCTCGGACACGGCACAAATTTATCTGATTACCAAACCCTTCCTTCACCTCTGACAAGATGCGTATTAATCACAGCTTGTGAATGTGGGGAATGCCAGGCCTCCACCATTGTTCGGATCCCACGTTAAACTGTAGGTCCTCCATTTCATCTCACAATCACCCTACCATTACACATTAGCTTAAGTGCGTATAACCCGAACGGGTAGTAAGACGCGGTGATAATAATAATAATAATAATAATTTAGCTATTTTACACTGTTCATTAACAATAGGTACTAAAAAAAAATCAATGAGCTCATATTTCAAGTTTTATGTACTGCGCTGTACTATCCAATACAAACGAACTCTCTCAACTCAAGTAAAAGGTCAAGTGTTCATCCAGCATCACCGTGACGTGATGGATGTGGGGTAAATGGTAATGACGTCATGAGGCGCGACGTCACGAACAGGTGAAACAATTGTAAGCCCTTGAAGCTATGTCGCACTTAGAGTCAGCGACGTTTCTAGCTTGTCGCCACTAATTGGTTGCACTCTAATGTAACGATTGGGGTTGCTAAATTTCACATTACGTGCGGGATGCCAAGTCAACGATTTAAATAAATAGCAGTAGTAAATACACGATTATCTGACTCTTTTCAAATATACATATACGAAATATAAAGAATGCCTTATGATATGAAAATAATACATCAATATATTTAAACCAGTAGTTCTGTTAACAGAAAACCCTGCTCCCTTAATGTATTATCGTTATCACAATCTTACTAGTAGTTCCGTGAGAAGAAGACCTCCTTCCCTTCGTGTTATTATCGTTATCTATCTTACTAGTAGTTCCGTGAGCTGAACACCTAATTCCTTTCATGTTATTATCGTTATCAATCTTACTAGTAGTTCCGTGAGCTGAACACCTAATTCCTTTCATGTTATTATCGTTATCAATCTACTAGTAGTTCCGTGAGCTGAACACCTAATTCCTTTCATGTTATTATCGTTATCAATCTTACTAGTAGTTCCGTGAGCTGAAAACCTCATTACTTTCATGTTATATCGTTATCAGTTATCGTAATTAGTAAATAAGCGTGCAACCCAGCCAAAATGATTGCTACCTCACAGGCTAAACGGAGTGTACAGTACATTACACATAAATCTGCGTTTACTTGTATGTCAAATTACAAATATTTAAATATTCTAAATGATTAATCAAAGGTAGTGGGACCGTTTGAAATCTTTTGCGTAACTCAATTAGGAAACATCATATATCGTATCATTGTTGGGTGGAGGGTGTATTGTGGGGATATGGAATGGATGGAGGGTGTGCTGTGGGGATATGGAATGGATGGAGAGTGTACTGTGGGGATATGGAATGGATGGAGGAACACATTATAGTTTCCCCTGTCTCTTTTAACTCAGATCTTCTGAGTAGGGGTGAAGCAATTTAGTGTACACCTAAATTTGGTGAATTTTATTTACTAAGCTTTAAAAATTAACCATTATCTTTAATGGACTAAGTTTTTCAAAGTTTGTGGTTAAAAATATTTACCCTACCAAATCTGTTAAAGTGGATGGATATTTAGCTTATGTTAATAACCTTCTCCTTCACAATTCCCCAATTTCATGTTAAATTTCTTATACATTATCTAAGTTAAGGATAACTTTCTTGCTTTCTCATAAATATGATATTCAAATATTTGATGCGTTAAGTGTTTAACTTTGTATTTGGGGAATACCTGAAGTTTTAAGAAAATTTAAAAATGTTTTAACTATTTTTATAACGAACTTTCTCAAAGTAAATGGCTGTCCCTAAGACGCGATAGTATTGGTATTCATTGCGGTCTTGCGTTTTTTTAATAGAAAAATACTTTGAATTTCATACATTCGACTGGAAATTCTTTGTAGTCACATACCGCCAGTTATATCGATACAACATATTATGTAAAAAGAAGAAAACTATATTCATCATTTTGTCTGGTGCAGATTTTTTTTACATTGCAAATGCCTACGTACCATCTTTTAAAATAAAGCGTACATTCTAGTTTTTGTTATAAATGTATTCTGCATGTTCCATAAAACAAAATATTTCAAATTTAAACATAAGAATAATAGCTCGTGTTAAAAAAATCGTATCTTCAGGTATTCTTTAGAAAACTTTAGGGGTTGAGAATTTTAAGAATGTTTCAATATTATTTTTAAAAAAATAGTTAAAACATGAAAAAAAAGAATAATAAAACCTTAACTCAAGTTATTAATTTACAAAATGTAGCCATTACTTTTTCTGAAGTAATATTTAAATAATTTATCTTCTTGAATTTTATAAAACATCAAGTCATAGCTAAAAATACTTCATGGACTGCAAGATTTTTTTTGTCTAGGTGAATAAAAATGTATTTGTTTTTAAAATAGAATAAAATATTGTTCCAATATGTGAACACTTTGAAAACAAATATTTATTTGAGAGATTATTCAACAAAATAAGAATCAAACTGTGGGGTTGGGGCAAAAACATAATTAACTCTCATAAATTTATTTGCAACGTATTCACTATTTAATTAAACGTCTATAAAATCTTAACAAAAAGGTTTAAACATAAAATAAAATATTTGTTGATATTAGCCTTGTAGTTCAAGAAGTTATCTATTCGACCAGAAATAACATAACCAAACCTGTAAATAAGCTGTTTCCTTCCACGCAACAAATTAACCGGCTTAATTAGCACAGTAAATATCTGTCGGAGCATCTGATATTTCCTCACTTAATGTTTTAACAGCTCTTTTAAGAAAATTTCGCAGGCTTTGGACTAACTGGATAATTCCCCCCAACCCCACCTTTATTTTCACTGCGTCTTCCGTTTGGATTATTCACATACATTAATTATTTGTGAGGTAGGGTTGATGAAGATAGAATTAGGAGGAAATGTTCTAACATTTGCTTGGAGGAAGAGGAGGAAATATTTAGGAAAAGCAAAAATCTCTCACCGGAATTTAACTCGGAACTCCCTGTCACAGATAATCCAGTGAAACAAGAGAGCGATGCTTTATTGGTTCGACCAGGAAGGGGAGGGGGGGGGGTCCAAAGCTTTTATTCCCAAAAGCCAAAATGATAATCAATTTTCACCGCTGGTTGAAGATAAATATTTAGTAATCCCATCAACTTAATACAGGCTTACAAACAATACTTAATAATATATAATAATATTTAGCACCGCGTCTTACTACCCGTTCGGGTTATACGCTTTAAGTACTAATTACGCTAATGGATTAGGAATTGGGAAGGTTGAATTAGAGGAAGTGAACCCGCATTTGCGTGGAGGGAGAAGTGGAAAACCATTTAGGAAAAGCCACCCCCAGTTCACCCGACCGAGATTCGAACCTCGATCTCCCCGTCCTCAGCAGTCGAGCTCAACACGACAAGCGCGTTAGCCAACTACTCCACCGAGGCGGGTAATACTTAATAAACATCTATTACATTAAATACTTATACTTACATTGTATTTTTTGTTTGGTAGAATCTTTCATATTTTATGCCAAAAAAGTGTTAATCTCCCAAAAATGAATTATAGATGTACGTGCACACACTTTCACACACTAGTGATAGCTACGATGTCCCGGTGTGAAAATGCCCTGGATTTCTCTACTGAATGAATACAAATATTGCACTCCGGTGGCCACATGTTCTAAGGCGCTACTCTCGTTGTAGCATATACTGCCGATGACAGGGGGATCGAGGTTTGAATCTGTCAGGTGTACTGAGGAAGTTTTAAAAAATTGTTTTTTCTACTCTGCCTCCACACAAATACGGCTACACTTCCTCTAAATATAACCTTTATCATCCCTAAAATAATTAGTGCAATTAGTATATAAGCGTATAACCAAAACGGGTAGCAGGACTCTGATTAAAAAAAAGTATGAATAAGTCAATGATGTGTGTTATTATTACTATTATTATTATTAGCACCGCATCTTACTAGGTAGAATGATTGTGAAATGAAATAAAGGACCTATAGTTTAACGTGGATTCCGAACCACGGTGGAGGCCTGGCATTCCTCACATTCACAAACTGTGATTAATACACTCAAGCATATGAATGGGACATAACAATATTGGCTTATATACATATTAACTCTGTCTTTAGGAGGTCCACTATCTTATTTAAGGACTCCGGGCTATGTTACGATCAAAGCTGAGAATTCATTCTTGTTTTGGAAATTAATATTTAATTCAAAGATATCAAACCTAAACTATCTGACTGTTGTTCTCTTTCATTGTGTTTGTCCCGGAATCAAATAAGTGTCTGGGTAACCAGCTAACTGAAACCAGAATGTACAAACAAACAAACATTAAACGACACTGGGAACATAAACTAGTGTAGCCACAATAACCATATGCACGGATTTGTTTTAATGGAGGTAAAAAAATATTAAAATGTAACTAGCTTAGTGGCATAGTAAATTTGGTTTATTCAGGCTAAGTTTTATCGGATTAAGGACGTTGCCTACATACGATGTCATGGCCGGTCAAGATAATATTTCCCATGTCAGTGACTTTACGTTTAATTCTTGAGTTTTAAAGATATAACGTGGAAACAAAAACCATACATTCTTAAATAACCATAAAAATAGTCCTACAGTATCACATTTTTTTTAGCTTTAAGTAGTTTTTTTGTAAAAGATTTTTTTATAAAACCTCTACAACTTAGGCTATTTGGCTTGGTCGTGAAAATGGCTTGTAGAAGTTCTTCTGCCAGGATGTAGATTAAAAAAGTCCTTGGTTGCATATGTTTTTTTCTAGAATAGGAAACCAGAAAAAGGGTTAAATTAAAAAGCAATCAATGTTTTCAAGACACAAATATTAAGGTGTCTGTGTAAACTCGTCAGAGGAGGAGGGAAAGGATTATCAGCACATAGACAAGAGTCCTATCAGGGTGAAATTTTAATTTTCTTCCCTCTTTTCTATTTTGTACATTGGCAGTCTTAAGTGTGATAGTGCTTAAACTGCTTAGGTGCGTCAAGTTAAGATGAAACCCTCTTAGAAAAATATATACGAAATATCCACGTAGGAAATGTCGTTAAGGCGATTGGTCCTTTTCATTTGACATGGAAATGAAGAGCCATGGAAACAAACGGTTATCTTTAGCAAATTTTATTGTTTTGCAATATTCTTTTCGGAAACGGTTTGTTCAAGAATAGGAGCATGTTGATTATTTTATACTTTTTATATACACACCTCCTCTCTAATTTTAACAGTGATTACATATCAATAATTTTTTCATTTTTCAATATAAGACTGCTGGCTGCTTAACGAAAAATAGGAAAATGTAACACCTAATAAACATTAATACATTATATTAGAAGAGGTGTTGAAAAGATTACTAAAAAAATTTCACTCGTTCTCAGGAAAATTGATATCTCCAAATGTATAATTTTTTCACAAGATCTGTCTGGTAGCCAGTGCCATCTACGTTTTCTGTGATCCATCTATTATTGTTGGCGTGGAAGGATACTTTGTTCGGTTGTAAAGCCACACCACGCCTTTCAACTTCCCTCCCACCATCCCTCAAAATAGGTTTTAGACTTGCAATTGACAATTTCAAGGGCCTTAATATTATCTTTTTTCAGCTGACCTAGTCCAGCTTTTATGATATGTATCCTTTGATTTTCTTGAGAAGGGACATTTTATCACTTGTTATAAAAGGAAAATCTATTTTCTGTGGTCAAAATTGATATATTTTTCACTATTGTATTATTATTTTATAAATTTGTATAAAATCTGTCAATAGTGACGTTTGAATAAGTGAAAGTAGAACAAGTAACATTTTCTAGCTGTCAAATTTGTCCATTCATAAGAAAATTGTATTATAGATTAAGATGGTTGGTGTTTACATATATTCAAGTTTACATATACAGCCTAATTTTCATAGGAGGATAATTTTAAAACATATTATTTTGTGAACAACATTGACATAATTTTAGAATAAAATTAATTTTATCTTATAGTTAGTGATAATATTATCATAAATGACAGTTGCAGATCACGAATTTAACCCAAGGGTAGTGCTGTTCTATTTATGGTCCAACATCTCGGTTCAGCCGGGTACTTGATTCGATTCTCAGCATGGCCGAATAATTTATCATTTAGGAAGTGTTGCTTTCCACTTTCACAGTGATGAATTATCGGTCGAGGGCCTGGGTGCTGTGTATTTTAGATTCAAATTATATCCATTTATGGTAGGAGTATAGTTCACTGAAAACTTGTAAACGCTACCAGATATACTCTCATATATTCAAACGCCAAACCACATGATCTGCAAGACCATATGTTTAGCTGGTGTCACTTTTGGCAGACAAAACTTTAATAAATAGAGATTTATTTTTAATTATGTTTTTCTTTTAAACTATTTTTTACACCTTCCTCTAGCTGTAAGCTGCCACCAACTACTATGGTGAATTGACTCTCAAATTACAAGTTATCTATACTTATAAAATAACATGTCCTGATTGACTGACTGACTGACTGATTCATCATCGCCGAGCGCAAACTATCAAGGCTACAAGCATGAAATTCGGACTGTATATTCATTTTGTTATGTAGGCACCCACTAAGAAAGGATTTTAGAAAATTCCACCCCAAAGGGGTCAAAATAGGGGATGATAATATGTATGATAATATATATGAAAGTCCGTCATTTTGAAAGTTACATAAACAAAATTTTGTGTTTCGGTTATTGACGTAAAACAAATAAATACGTGTTTCAGGAATTTTGGAAATTTTATTTAATAAGGGATGAAAAAGGGGGTGAAAGTTTCTATCGGACTTGCATTATTTTTGATCTGAGGTCAAGTTATGGTCATCAACGTAAAGTAATATTTTAAATTAATCTGTAAATACATATGTATATTTTCGTATTTGTATATAATCAACTTCCACGCGAGCAATGTCGCGGGCAACAGCTATCTAGTGTACTTATATAACTGGTCGGTTAGATACTTCAAACACTAATAAAAAGTATATATTATTCATTCGCAAGCAAACAATCAGCATTTTTCAAACTGGGGTCTGTGGGGCCCTTGGGTTACAACATAGCTATTTTGGACTCTGTAAAGAAATTTTACATTTTTCTTAGCACCGTGTCTTACTATACGTTCGGGTTATACGTTTATGTACTAATTATGCTATGGTTTTAATAGAAGGATATACTTAGAGGAAGTATACCCATATTTGCGTGGAAGAAGAATGGAAAACCATTTTAGAAAAAACCACCCTTGGTACACCTGACCGAAATTCGAACCTCGATATTTCCGTCATCGGCAATCTAGTCTAACGCGAGAGTAGCGCGTTATAGACCACAAAGCCACCGAAGCGGGTTTTAAGCTAGTCATTGATTTTTCACGCTATAAAATAGCACCTCCCCCCCCCGGTTGCACCTTATATATATATATATATATATATAAGTTTCTAGCCAAATTGTTCAAATATTTTTCTAGCAGATTTAAAGTTTCAAAAATAAGTTATTTGCTAACTATCCTAAAATTATTTTTAACAAATAAAAACGTGGTCTTATTTATTATGAAAAACTATTACCATATATACATTTTGAACTTTTCTAGATCACTTTCATTTTTTTTTTTTATAATCTGTTGTAGGTAAACTACCCTTAAATTAGTTTATATTAGAAAAATAAAGATACATTATTACTTACCACGTAAAATAGTCATATGATACCAATTTAAATAAATTCGTTAGACCATTTTTAATAAAAAAGATAAATATTATAAAATTAATTGTCAGTTGAAAAATAAATATATGCAATTATTTATAATGTAATAAATCTGCAAATACCCATTTTGAGCCAATGAGCTAAAACCATTTTTAAAAGATTTACATTAAAAAAAATAACAAACCAACCTTAAACGAATCCCCCCCCCCCAAAAAAAACCAAGTAAGTTATACATTTTTATTTGCCATGTCAAACATCACCTATATACATATTTTAAACAAAATCATTTAAACCATTTTCAATATATTGTTAATTTTCAAAAATTACTTATCAGTAAATACTCTTTAACAATTTTATTCAAAAACAAATATACATTGTTATTTGGAGCTAAAATAATCCCTAAATATACGTGTTAAAAAAAATTGTTAGAGCCATTTTCCAAAAATATTTCCAATTTAAAATAATCCCTCATCAATAAGCTATTGGTACTATTAATTTGAGGGCTAGAGACAATTTCAAAAATGGCCCTATAACACACACACACGCCACACGCAATCACGCGCACACACGCACACACGCATAACGCACACAACACATATATATATATATATATATATATATAGAGAGGAGAGAGAGATGGAGTTTGCTCAATCTTGGTATATATATCAAGTTTGAACAAACTCCATCAAACAAATCAAGATCTGTTGGCAGGGAAAGACAGACAGACAGAATTGTAAGTCCAATTTTTTGGCTAAGACGAAAATTTTCATAACTACAATACTTTCTATTGATATGAGAAAGTAAAAATAAAGAAATATCAAATCTGCAAGTCAAAACAAATGAGCCATAACGAGACGCGTCGTTACGCGGTTGTTTCCCGGAGGCCCCAAAGCGAGCGTACTTTATCTCCTATGCATACTTGATAGGATGTGTGTGTGTGTGTGTGACAGCGTTGAGTTGGGATATGGACGACCGCTAGGGGAAATGGGTACACTCCAGGGACCCTCCGTACCCCCCACCACCTTCTTTCCTTCCGCCATCCTTCATGTCACGATAACCGTCTTGTGTACAGTGGCTCGACTTTGAGAAAGATATATTCACCAGAAGAACGACTGCTACCCGCACCAGTGGGCACGCGGATAGAGGTTTCAGTCTCTTATTATATGGTTTGACGGAAAGGTAGGGTTTTGAATCCCAATCGGGTGAACTGAGGTGGTAATTATCCTCCTGATGATTTTCTTCTCATCCTGCGTGCAAACCGGGTGTACCTCTTCTAAATTTTACCTTTATAGTGTAAATATGTGGGTACAAATCAAAGGTCTCGGGTTCGATAACGCCACTTCAAGATTTTTTTCTGGTCAGAAGGTGTGTCTGAAACGGGTCAACTCAGCCTCGTGAGGACAATTTAGGTGCTACTTCAATAAATAAGTAGTGTCTACGGTCTAGAAAAATGAGATAAGTGGCCGGAGGGCTCGTTATACTGACCACATGATACCCTATATCAGCAAATGTTTGCACTATAATTGCCAACATGTGGCGGTTGCTCGGTTGTTCTAACTCAGTTGCGGCCTAATGTCATATCTATGAAAAATGACAGCTGCAGATAACTTGAAATGGACGTATGGATATATGAAAGTAGATTTAGTATATTTTCTTGATGTCATTTAAGGCCCTTCCTATGAAAAGGACTGTAATAATACTCGGGCACAGACAAGGTATGCACCAGACCCACAACCTATAAGTTAAAATGGCTGCGATCCGTAGGAGAGCTTGGTTATTTCAACACGAGCATCGTTAGGTGCCCTCAAAGGACATTAAAAACAAAGCTAATTTTAAACATTATTTCACTAGAGAGGACATACAAATAGTACTTCAGCCGGCTTCCACAAAGCTAGGTTCAGGTAGCTACCAAACCCCGATCGTCACGTAATTCTACCTCACAAAGAGCTTACCAAGACTGCACATTATGATGATAATCGTTGCTTTATTACCAACAAGTTAAAAGTGAATCGTTTAGCAACTGCACATTTGAAAGTTCTGTTTCCATTGAGCTTTGACAACGAGCCCCAGTGTTGATGGAGACTGAGGACCATCCCTTGTCTGTGGACTTGGTTAACAAAATAAAAAGATCAGTCACTGCTCCAGTTTTAATAGTTCGCATATATTTGATTGAATATTAAGTATGTACCACTACATAGTAGCCAGAGATGGGTCAAATCCTCTACTTCTCTAATACTAATCTTAAATTTTCTCTCGAATTTCGAATTAAAATTGAAATCCCCGAATCTTTAAAACCACACAAATTTAGTTAATGAGAAAGCGTTAAAATTAAATCTATAAAATGTTAAGTTTTGATGTCACAGAAAAATTATATTTTGGTTTGTTATATTTACTGCGTCATTAAAAACAAAAAAAAACTTTTATTTAGTAAATTAACTATATTAATACAATTGTATATTAATATTTATTTTATTACTCTCCCAACTACACTAGTTTATTAGTCCCTTTTAAAAATAAAATCTTGAAATGGTTATTAGAAGTCAAAGTATTCATAATTGTATTCGAGATACTATTTTGAGATTTTTACTAATCTATACTAATATTATAAAGAGGAAGGATTGGATTTTTTGTTTTTTTGTTTGTAGTAGATAAACTCAAAAACTACTGGACCGATTTTAAAAATTCTTTCACCAATATAAAGCTACATTATCACGACTAGCATAGGCTATATTTTATCTTGAAAATTTAATTTATTCCTCATAAAAATGTCGAAAGTATATTATATGGTCGTTGGAAAAAAATAAATGGTTGAAGGGAAAGTGGGGTTGGTGATGGGGACGGGGGGGGGAGTTGTGGGTGAGGAAAGAGAGATAGATGTAGTGACGAGGAAGCAAAAAAAAAAAAAAATTTAAATAAAATTTGGGGAAACGAGGGGAGTAAATGAAAGTGGAGGAAGCTGAAAAATTAATTTGATTTTAACAATCTGTTTGATTGGTGTATACACAATTCCTTTCGCGCCTAGAGCAAACAAAATTATAGAGGAATGAGATGAAAATAGGAGGGAGGGTAAAAGGGGGAGGGGGCTGTACAGTGATGGTAGGACTGTATTTAAAAAAAAAGGAAAAAAAAAGTTTTGTTTTTACATTGACATGATGGATGATTCGAAGCTTTGTTTTACAGGATTCTTTACAATATTTTTTTACGGGGAAGGGGGCTAGCTATCGGATATCTCTAATACTAAACATAGGATTTAAGTATTCGATGAACCAAAGATTTTACGATTAGAGGATACAAGGAATCAAAGATTCGAGCATCTAATACTAATAATAACCCGTAAAGATGTTAAACTTTGTGTGTGCTAATCGTGACCACGTGGTCTAAAAATTAAAACCCACATTGCACTTGTTTTTCAGTGACATAAGGGGGATATGTATTTATGTCAATCCCTTTGTGGTTTTCCTCATACTCTCAAAACCAAAATAACATAAATGCTTCATCTAATCTTATTTATTAATACTGTCTTCTTTGGATTAAAGCCGAGAGCATTGCTTATATGTACCGGCCATTTCCCTTAAAAGTAACAGACTTTGCTTGATGCCACTATGAGATACCTTATGAGTGGGGCCAAAGTACAATCAGTCAATATAAGATGATTAATTCAATTAAATATTTGGGGGAACAATTCCAAAAATCAGTTATTTCTAATCCAACCTTAGCTAATTTATATTCATAATAAAATATGTTATTATTAATCACGAAAAATTCTTCCCAAATACCTATTTGGAACTAAATTTCAAAGGCTATTATTAAAATACTTCAAATGTTCTCAACTTTGTCATAAGTAAACTAGCCTTAAATAAATTTATTTCACGAAAACCAACATTTTGTTTATTATAATATAAAATATTCTTCAAATACCAATTATGAACAAAATCGTTGGATCTATTTTCAGATACATTTAATTTTTTCACTTCTACTGTTATATTACCTTTTCTTAATAAAAATGTATTTATGTAATGATTATTTATAATGTATGAACTTAACAGAAACTCATTTTGAAACTAATCGCACCATTGTGTATGTGGTCAAATTTACTAAAACCCTAACATTGTCTTATCGGTGGGTAAACGGATTAAATATCAAGCTCATCTAATATGTTTGTCAATGACGAGAATTTGGGGATCGAATCCCTGCTGGGTATATTGCTGGTATTTTCCTAAATGATTTACCACTCTTACTCTATGAAAGTTCAGGTATATTTTTTTAACTTTTACGTTCTTTATACCTCTCAATTAGTTTATTAAATTCGTATATCGCCGGTGAAACTAATAAATTAACTAGATGAGACATAAAAATTCTTAACTCTTTACATGACATTTGTTTTGTCAACTAATTTATTTATTTATGTTTGCACCACATTGCTATCAGTAAAGGTCATAACCATTTGTACTAAGTTCTCACTAATGTGCTGAGGATTAGAAAGTTTGAATAAATAGGAAGTGTACCAGAATTTGCAATGGCATAGATTGGAAAACTCTCAAAGAAAGATAACCCACACCTCCGTCTTCTGCAGTTCAGTCTATTGCGAGAGTGACTCGTTAGAGAGAGAACATACGGTCACCAATGTTTTTTAGTTTTTTATTTGAGGTATTTAAATTCACTTTCTGAACCGAATGATTATATCAGGGTATGAGAATGTACTATGAGCAAAAGTGAAACGGCCAACCAATTTTTGCCTGGAAAGGTATTTCCTCATACCTTCCAGAGTTATTTTACATGCGACCAAAGGCTTCACTTCCCCTTCAAAGGAAGCTATGCTACGGATTTTTATCGCAAGAGAATCAGGTGTTAGCCCAATTAAAATAAATATAGGAGTACTCTTAAACTAATATCCTTCTGACCTTATAAAACAATTTTTGTTGGTTGGCTAGACATAAAAAGATCTTTCCCATTTTCTCTACCCTTTCTCAACCATTTTCCAATCCCTTCTTTTTCTGACAACAACAAAGAAAATAGACAAAAGTTCAATTGAATTCTATATCATGGACTCTAAGTGGTCAGAAACGGTGGATAGTAGAGAGAAAAAAAGTGAGATATAGAACGTTTTTGTAACGACAGAAAGTCTATATCCTGTAAGTACTCAAGGATGGTCGTAGCCAATCCCTGTGATGAGGATGTAACCTTAGAGGGGAGAAAATTGTTCGAAACTGTTCGATTGATTCGACTGCGAGACTATACGAGGCGTATCCTAGACATATAACATGAAAGGGTTGGGAAGGGGTATCTAGGAGAGAGATTATTTCCCGTCCTTCAGATCTCGTCATTATATCCCTTCTGGGACCTTTCCCTCCTCTGTCTCTACATTATACTCCTTCTATCCTTTAACGTCGCAGATAATCTTTCTCTCATTTGTTCCACAGATAGAGTTTATTTATGACGGAGACGGGGAAGTAGTTTACCGGTACTTCAGATGAGCAATGGTTGCAGTGACCTAATGCAGGGGTTTCCAAACTTATTTTGACAGAAGGAACCCTTGCAACAGGGGGGAAAAAAAGCCTGATCCTCATTTTTTTAAATTTAGTACTCAAATATTTCTACCCTTTCGGGTTTTACGTTTAAGTACTAATTACGTTAATGAGCTAGGAATTGGGAAGGTTGAATTTTAGAGGAAGTGAATCCACATTTGCGTGGAGGGAGAGTCGTTAAACCATTTAGGAAAACACCCTCAGTTCACCCGACTGAGACTCGAACCTCGATCTCCCCATCCTCGGTAGTCTAGCTCAATACAAATCTAACGCGTTAGTAACTACGCCATCGATGCGGGTAAATGGATCCCTCATAAGATTGCTTACACCAATATTATAAACGTTCAATAATAACAGTTAACTTTTATAAATATAAGAGTTTGACACAAACGGAAAATAGAATGTTCTGACTGCGTCTTTGGCAAATGTCCTTTATTCAGATTTGAAAAATTGTTAATTTTATTCTAGTTACTGATGCTATTTTTATTTATATTAATTATATATATATATATTATTATTAATTATATGATATATATATATCATTTATTGTGATTGACAAGATGTTTGTTTTTATGAGGAAAACTTACTTAAGGATAGAATTCTCAAAGCAATTTTTTGGAAATTTTCTTCAAAGCTATAATAAACAATATGAGAATCTGTGCGATTGTATTGTGCCATTTATTTTGACTAGCGTTTCTATAGAAAATGAATGCTATGCACATTCGTAAATACCTACTCATTTAGTCCAGTATAGTCTGTTACAAAAGTTTCAAAAACCAACAAAATTTCTTAATTATTAAGTAGATCGAAACATGTGAAAAATGTCGAGTTTTCTTAAACAAATGAACAAGGCTAGAATACAACGCACTATTTTTCCTTAAGGCATGACCATATAAGATCTAAACATAAAGCTTGAATGAGATCCATAAATCATTTCGGCTTTAGCCTTGGCCTAAGACAGACATAGTTAGTAGTAAATCCTAACTTTTTCCTTGAGGTCAAACATTTTCAATTATTATGATACTTTGTATATTTTATATTGTTCAAACACGCCTTTAAATACCACAGCACGTTGCTATATATTTATCTTCGCTTCTGAGTTACTCCATTTATCATATATTTTCCTACATTCGTCTTGTGAATTGACAGACTGTTATGTTCTAAAAAAAAAAAAACTCAACCTGGAGATCTTCTATTATTTCAATAGAGTTTTGTTTAAAAAAAAACGATCCTGTTGTATACGTCTTGTAGAGCTTTTTTAAAATAGCTTCCACCTAAAATTTATTAAAGTTGGCGATTAGAATGCTTGTCTAAAACCCAGAGTCTGGTGTTCATTTTTCACTAAGTGTGTGTTATAGCATAAGTTATTTGATAATTAATAATATAATTTTGGTTAGCACCCAAAAATAAGTTATTTTTGATAATCAATGCTCTTATAAAATGTTTAGTTTCAGATATAGTAGAAATGTCTTCCTTTCCTTATGGATTGTTCGAAACATTTTAAACGAACGTCCTATGAATAGGAAGTTTGTCAGGCAGATAGAGGGACTTATCCTTACAACTAAAAAAAAATATCTAAAAATATGATATTTTAAAATGAGTACTGGGAATAAGGGGATTTTGTAGTGTCTATGTAGGAGTGAGAGATCTATTAAAAAAAGGTAAATAGTTTAAATTTGGCAGGCAAGTAGAGGTACTACTCCAGATAATCAAACGAGATTTAAAAATTTGAGACTTTAAAGTTGTAGTTGGTTAAATGGAGATGGAGAATCAAAACTTTAATAAATAATAGAAACACTAATTACTAATATGACAATTGTGCACCATGATAATTGCGTACACTCAAGAAATAGAGATTATTGTGTACAGTTGTTTATGTTTATACCTGAGTTGGCCGTTGGCAAATTTAAATGATTGACATAAAGAATATAAAGCCGTGTAGGATATTTTTACTTTCTCCAATAATACCATGGCATGAGGGTCTTATTAGCTCACAGCACCATTTAAAAACCCATTTAAAAACCTATGCGAGTCTAAGTTAACCTGAACTAACCTAACCTGATTTAACCTAAACTAATCCAAGTTAAACTAACCTAAACTAACCTAACCCCCTTTAAATCCAGGGCCTACGCAATTATCACACCGAAGCTTACCCCTACCTGGGTCGCCCACCTGCTCGACCCCTTGGGAGCAATTGTCACTGTACGAAATTGTCAGGACACCCTAATTACAAAGGTGGTGAGAAACTTAAACTTGGCAGGAAGTTAAAGGCACTACTCCATATAAAAAAAAAGTTTTATTATTTTAAAATGGGTTTGGGAAAAGGAAGGGGGGTACATTAAAGAAAATAAAACTTTTAAGTGAGATAGAAAATTAAAATTTGCCATTAATGTAATGGGAATACTCCGAATACCAAAATAATAAATATTTGAACGTTTTTGTTGGGGGTTGGTGAAATGGAAAGTTTTTTTAAAAAAAAAAATCTCGACACCAAAGGGTCTATATACATAATATGCTTCTTAATATGTTAGAAGATTTAAATATTTCAGGAAGTTTAAGAGCCATCCCAAATACCATACAAAATAATAATTACCAAATGAAATATTTGAAAATGGGGAAGGATGAGTAAACCCCTCCACCCCTGAAATCTTCTAAAATATATAACTAAATGTTTTTCGTTATTATACTACATTAAAGCCACATGGCTGACTCACTCACTGATATTAATGTTTACCCACTTCCAGATGAGATATAAACTTGAAATTTGGCAAATTTATAGATTATAGCCTGTAACCGACAGGAAAATTCCAAAAGTTAAAAAATAATAATTTATAACCCCCGAAAAAAATTGTAAATAGTGGCGCAACTTTAAAGTCGGTGCGAACCTTTCTTTGGAGGTCTCTTGTAGCCAAACGGTAAGACCTATCAAAAAACGGCTATGGAATTACATTAGTTTACATCCATTTGTAAAGATAACTCACTGGGGGTTTGGGAGCGTAGCCCTCAACGAGCGAAGCGAGTATATAAGAGAAAACTAAAATATTTACATACATGTATAGAGGCAAGCAAATAGAAGGATCAACCCATACAGTAAGAAAAAAACTAAATATGGAAAACTTTACAATAAAAGGTTTTTCTATTATTTCTAAAACTCGATACCCACTGAGATCCCATAAAAAATGTCAATTTTCACAAATTGTAAAATTTAATTTACGTTTCATTATGTAGATAATTCTCATCATTAATACCATGAATATTAAAATTATGAAATTGTATGGCTAGAATGGTTGTTCATATCTAGTTGAGTGCATACATACAAACAAAATGCACTTGTATATTATTTTTAATACATTATTATTAATGATAGGGACTTGAAAGTAACCGAAATGGTATATAAGCCTTTTTATTAAAAAATAAATTTAACCCAATGATTCAGATATAATATTAAGTGTTGTGAGATCCCATGAGATTATTAATTAACATAGTAGGCCTCTATATTTAGAATATGCTACCGAAAAGCGCGGGTACATAAAAGCGCAAGCGAAACGTGGGTATGAAACAGCGCAAACGATCGGGGTAGAGAAAACACGCAATCCTTAATTGCCGTAAAAATTTGAGTGTCTGTTTGCTTTATTTTGTTTGGCGGCAAAAATGCGTAGGCTACTGGAATTAACAGCTGCCCAACTTCATCCTTTGATACCTGATTGTCCACTAACCTAACCTAACCTAACCTAACAGCTCAATGCCAATATCTTGAAAGCCACGTTAAGTATTCTTGTGTGATCTGTACAGCTGTGCACTTGAGCTGTTTTGTGCCTGCTTTATTTTGGAACCACGAGGTTGCGTGCGCTCTTATGTACCTGAGCTGTTTTGTACCCGTGTTTTTCGGGGCTGCAACCAGAAATTTGTTCAATTATATTCCAGGCATTGAAAAATATCACACATCTACACTCAGACAACCTAAGTGAGATTAAATTCATATTAATTAATAATTTTTTTTCTACACACTGTCATCTCTTAGCAGATTAACGTAATTTAAATATTTAGTTTTAGTGAAATGTATATGAAACTAATTTAAAAAAAACTGTTAACGTATCTTTGTGTGATAAATAATAGACCCTACTGTTTACTAAATTATTATGAAATATATCATTCCTATTTAATATAATAAACCTAATATTATGCATAGATAAAGTAGTATCTAAGAAAATTTAACTATCCGTATTAGCTTTAATTATAACATTTTGTTTGCTTTCGTAATGCTTCGATCTATATTAAATTATATTAATTTTTCCAACTACTTCTATTAGCATTTGCGTGGAGGGCAGCTCAAAAACTTTTAACCCAAAAACCACCCTCAGTACATTTGGTTCAGAATAAATAAGCGACTAACTAAACCAGACGCCTTAGCCCTGGTTCTCGCCAATTCAAGTACAGCTTTTTTTAAAACCTAGTTTCATTAGTTGTCCAGGCTATATTATTTACTCTAGTGAATTAAGGATTGAGAAGGTGGAATTTAAAGGAAATGTGTTTGAATTTGCTTGGAGGGTGAGTGGGAAACAATTTATGGATAGCATAATCTCATTAAACCCGTACGATTGTAATGCAATAGATTGACCCTAAGGAGTATTTGAAAGCATTGACCATTTATCATTCTAATTATTCATATATTCAAAAATATTTTACATATAATTAAACATATTTACTTTATTTAAATTGTACAACCTATTACGTGGCGCTTAAATCACGTCTTCCTCTAAATTATTTACTAGTTAGTTCGCGCCTCGTGGTAAGATGGCAGCATCTACTGGAGCTAAATTTAAGAAATGTTAAGTATTTCCTTCGAGAAGCTTCCAAACGCAATAGGTATTTTTCTTTCTGGGTTTGTAGGTGTGTAATTTACCGTTAGGAAGATTCCTTCGAGAAGCTTCTATTGAACTCAGATATATGTGACTTTTGGAAACTCCGTATTTTCACTGTGCAATCGGTCGTGGTTTTGAATGGACGTGCTTTAAGTGATCAGTGATTATAATTGTTAGGCCCTCGACATGATCGTGTTTCGATTAGAAAATATTAATAACAATATGATTTAAATTTAAAGAATAAACAGATATCAAACTTTATGTGATATATTATCATTTATTAAAGTCTAATGATAAGGAACGAGGCATAATAAGTAAAGCACATAGTTGCGTAATAGAAATAATGATTTACGGAGTGACTTATAAATGACTCTGTTATGTAATATAGCAAATAGCGACACAACGTGGGAGATTTATAATAAAAAATATTACGTAATGTAACACGGTATTCGAAACCAGATCGTCCAGTCAGCGGCAAACTATAGTAAATCAGCTTGACACTTAAACTTTTGTGGGTTTTTACTTAACCCTAACAATCTATACGAAGGAGGTGGGGGTGGAGAGTGGATGTAGAGCACACAAGTCAAGCTTTTATAATTTGAATATTAATTAATTAACTTATATGAAATTTTCTGTTTTGACTCTTTTATCATAAAATATATTTTTGTGAGGCAAGGTTTGTCAAATGTTACAGTTCTTTTAGGAAATTTTAGGATCTCAGATAAATAATTTCTCATATAGTTTATGGCAACATTGTTTTCAGTTAAGGGTGACCACACTGAATATTATGAACCAATATACATATAATTTTAACCTATACAATTATGTTGGGCACATATACGGTTGATTTTTCTTTTTTTAAATCAATTTAGTGATAGTTAATCAAATATGTTAAAAAAATAGAAAAAGATTACCAGAATTTTACCTACATAAATATATATATGAAATAAAACCGGTGGTCTTAGGATCCTCCCTTTACTAAAA
Organism: Timema cristinae; assembly: GCA_039000515.1. Lineage (NCBI taxonomy): Eukaryota > Metazoa > Arthropoda > Insecta > Phasmatodea > Timematidae > Timema > Timema cristinae. The sequence goes on along the minus strand of JBCFYV010000001.1, from coordinate 30,583,709 downwards.
CCTGTGACAAAATACAAAATAGGGTTGATTAAAACCTAAAAGGTTTCAGGCCATGAATATATTAATAAGTCGTTTTAATCTAAGCTCGAGTAAGGTGTTTAGATGGACGTTTGCAAACCTGAGATCCTCATCATGAGTTTAATTAATCTCCGTTACGAACGCACCAAATAAGAGAACCGGCAAGAGAGAGAGAGAGTTTTAGATGAAAAGTAAACAAATAGAGGGGATGAAATACGCTGACTGCCTCCGTGGTGAGTGGTTACTATGGCGACCCCCAAACAACTGGAACACGGCTGCGAGATAGTAAAAGGACACTAATATATCTCTTTGGTGCGGTCTCTTCCGTAGTAGATTTATTCATCCCTATAGCAGCAATTGTGCTAAAAGACTGAAATGAATATATTTGAAACCCTCCCCGCATGAAAAAAAATTTATTTTACTTGACATTTAAAGTTTTATGATTTTATTTTTTGTCTGATAACTTAAGTCGGTAGTGCACATATTGATTTGAAAAATCCGGATCAACCTCCTGGAGTGTCTGAAAAATATATGACATCGGGGTTCCCAATTTCACAGTGATTAATGGACGGTCGGATGACTGGTAGTTGTGTATGTTCTAGAAATAAGCTACTTTGTAAATGTTATATTGATATAATCTGTTGATTTCTAGGCTCAGCGTTAAGCTAAAATAATAATTTTCATATCATTCTTTTACTTTAAAAGAGAACTAAACCATAATAATATTCATAATACTATTTATTACAAATTCATTTACATTTTATCAAGAATCTAAGTGCAAAGTACATAGAGTATTACAGGTTGCAATCCCAAAGTATATTCAGGTCTTGCAGTTAAATATCTAAGAATAAACATAAAACCATAATACACGTAACAAACAATGCACTATACATAATTTACTGTAGTATTTCTTGATTTATCGAGTAGTCCTACTGTATTTAATTTTATTTTTCACTTCAATTATTTGAGAAATCTCTTCGAGTTCTGCTGGAAATTGATCCAATAATTTGTGAGCGGTGCATCTCGATTCTTATTAAGCATACGAATTTGAATAACTGTCGATTGTATACACTTCTTTGTTAGATGCTGAGAGGGTGTTATGTGATTGATTGTAGATTTGTTTGCATTTAGCTTAATGAAGCTGAATTCATATTGTTTACTTGTTATTAGAATTTTATATTGATAATTATTTAATATCGAAGTTGATTACAGTAACAACATTATTAATTTAGATAGTGATAATAGTTCTGGTTATAATAAACAAAATACCACTGATAAAATGTTTCTTTAAGAACTATATAAAATAAGTTAATGATGGTATTAAAAGTAATGCTTTTATTTATTTTATATACTTTATTAAAAATCATCATATGTTCACTGGAACATTTAGAAATAGCGATTAAGTTATAGGAAATAACATAAGAATGATAAAGATTAATCTGTTTTCCTTTTATGACTGAGGTGTATTTCGTGAATAATAAATTGTCTAGCACTAAAATGCTTATAATTTATGTCTTCCACTTGAAGTGATACTTAAAATCAACGTACAGTTTGTGGGAAAATCAAAAAAGAAATATAATAGTAAAAGTTTAATCTTAATCTTAATTTTAAATTAGTTCCAATATCTTAAATGTAGGAATGTTTTCGCAGCTGAAACTAATAGCTTAAAGTGTGCTCCACTTTATGGTGCAATAAACTTATAGGATCACCATCAAAGTTAGTAAATATAATAGAATGAGTAGATCCATGGGTAAAGGAAGAGTAGGAGGGAAAGTTAAATAAATTGTACTAATATTTTCCCCACAAAGATGATGGCCAGGGTTGTCCACACGACATTTTTTGAGAATTTTGACATGGAAAAAAAAGGTTTATACCTTTATTGGGTGTTAAAAAAATAGTATATATTTTGGGATTAGCACTTGTTTGGTCCTTTTATTTAAAATTAAACCAACGGCTTTTTTTTTAATATTCCGATTTAGATAATTTAAAGGATGGTACCGGTTTCAAATCGTATTAAGACGCACTTTAGCATAATACTAAAACTACAACCCACGCCACTTTGTCTAAATGTCAAAGTAATTTAGTCTGTTTTGCCGGTAATGGGGGGGGGGATCAGATTTCGAATCCTGGCAGGGTTTACACAAGATAATTTTTCTTAAACAATTTCTCTCTACTAATCCACGCAAATTTGAGTACATTTCCTATAAATTATAACCTTCCTCACTCCTCTCACATTAGCTTAGTTAATATAATGTATAAATGTACAATCCGCGTGGTTGAACACCCCAACACATCAATAAAACTACCTACGTTTACCTGTAATAGTGATAATGAATACACTTAGAATTCTGGAAGAAAAACAGCTTTTAGAAAATACAAAAGTATTTTTTTGCTGTCAATATTGATAATAATTTACTTTGTCATTAGTATTATTTTATAGTTATTGATATTTTCTATGTAAATTGACAGTATGAATTTTGAGTATAAGTATATGAAAATTGTTTTAATAGCTTTTATTACGTCAAGAAATTTCTTCTAATCTAAATCTGACTTGAGGTTGTTCAGAAGGAACATAGCTCAGAGGTTAGCTGACGAATTGATTATTGCCTCATTAGTAATACAAATCATAGGCCTACATTAACTTGTAGGTATATTACACTTTGTTTAATGATAGCGCAAAAATGACTCCTATAACACAATCGGTATGTTTTTATTTTCAAACGTACGTATTATAGAGGAAATATTGTGACATTGAAAAATGTATCCCTAGAATTGTATGAAAATGCTTTATTCGCTTCCGATTCCGAAAAAAAAAACCTCTTTGACATCTCCTGTATGAATACATGTGCCTCTACACTCTGTTTACTATAGTAATAATATATAATATCTCCACGTCTTACTACCCATTCGGACTATAGGTTTAAGTACTAAATACGTTAATGGGTTAGGAATTGGGAAGGTTTAATATAGAGGAAGTGAGCCCGCATTTGTGTGTAGGGAGATTGGAAAAATATTGAGGAAAAACCACCCCAGTTCACCCCAATCGAGCTGTTTACTATAAAAGCAGTCATATCATGACAAAATACATTGGCTATATCTTATAAGCTTCACCTTAGTAGAACCAACCAAGGTAAGTTTGTATTGTAGCTTGTAAGATATAGATATACATACGTAAGTACGTACCCTTCATCTACCCTGTAAAGTAGCAAGCTTACCTTGCCTTATTCCACTATGATATAGAATATAAGCTAGGTTCATAGTTTAATCAATCAAGGTAAGACTGCTACTTTCAGGGTAAATGGCGTGTACGTATAAGTACACTAGAATAAAAAATAAACTGTTGGACCACTATTTGGAGGCTCAAATTTGATATTTATGAATATGAATATCTTTCTTATATAAATACTTAATATGAATAAAGACGCAACCAAATAAGGTGTTTTACTTAATGTAACAAACGCGCAAATATGGATAGCTTAAAATGTGTGCAATATATTTTATATCGTTTATGTTAGGATTGTTTTTACCACTTAGACTTGTATATTTCAAACGAGAAAATCAAAACTATAATTATTTCTTGAAAATAAAGTAGCGGATTTTTCTGTGTTAAGTGAATGGTGGACTTATTTTAAGCTTAACTTAAATAACGTTTAAAAAGTAACTTAATAACAAAGGCTAGAACTCGACTTATTTTTATAAGTGGCTTATGTTTTACCTCCAACTTATTTTATGGCGTTTTTAACCATCGACTAATTGATTGTATTGAGGATAAAAAAACAACTTTACATAATTTAATTTTAATTTTCATAATTTTTATTACCGTTTTGTTCAGTTTGTATGTAGAGTCATTATAATCCATCAACTTAGCCATCGATAAAAGTGGATTGACAAGCAACTAGGATATTTATTTTGGTGATACTTCAAGTATGAAACAAACAGTCCAGCATGCGATCTCTCTATTATCTATAAACACGTGGGAGTATTTCACATTAGTAGTGTGTACTCTGCTCTTAAACTGACAGCCATTCACCATCAAATGTAACGATACATTTAAATATTTTATGATAAGGAAGAAAACAATTTGTTCTATTTAATTATTTAGAAAAATACTGTCTTTAGCTCTGTATAATCAATCTTGTCGAAATATATTTGAGTCGTTTGACCTTTAAACTAAATCTGCTTTTAGACAAGATCTTGAATTCAAACAAATTATATGACAATGATCTCACAATGTGGATCGAACTTGAGATATATGTCTCTAAAGTTTTTTTATTTGAGCTGAGTCTTTCTACACGGTCGGATGATTCGCATATACACACTATTGGGTAGAATTCGAAGGAAATGTGTACAAGTTTACATAGAGTGGGAAACCATTTCGGGCAAAAAAACCCACATAACATCAAATCATCTTGTCGGTGACCTGGTGGTCTAGGGGTAAAGTGTCGGACTTCTGTGCTGGGGGTCCAGTGTTTAATCCTCGGTCCCAGCACAGATTTATCTGATTGCCAAACTATTACTTCACCTTTTGACAAGACTTATGATAATCACAACTTATGAATGTGGGGAATGCCAGGCCTCCACCGTGGTTCGGATCCTTCGTTAAACTGTATGTCCTTTATTTCATCTCACAATCACCCTAACAATACACATTAGCGTCAGTGCGTATAACCCGAACGGTTAGTAAGAATCGGTGCTAATAATAATGACAATAACATCAAACCAGGATTCGAGCCCCAACTTCCCAGTCACTGGGGACTACACGAGATTATTATTAGTCCTTATTAGAATTTTCATTTGTGCGTGTTGAACACTTTAAGTTTAATTGGAACGCTATTATTTCTAGATAGAGTTTTGACTTGACACATAAATTGAAATCTCTTGATCATAAATTTAGTAATGAATGAATATTAGTTTAGGAAATAAAATAGTATAAACGTAAACATCAAGTTTAGTAACCATTAAACAATGAGTGTATAGTAATTAAAGAAAGCAATATATTCCATGCTCAAAGACGTTAATTACAGTATCAAAACAGTCTTACATACAATAATAAGGGATAATGGGGTACTTATGAAACATACAAAATTAATACACGTAATAGTTTTGTGCCTGGAGCCATGATATATATTTTTTACTATACAATATAACACTTTACTATACAAAGATACAATTAAGCGGTATAATTTGTAAATAAAATGAGCAATAGCGTGGTGTTCCCTGCAACAACCAACCCGGAGTTAATTTAATATTTGATATTGAGTAAATAACCAAAATAAATAATAGTAAAATGACTTAGCTCGGATGAAAGATTCTCTTCCGTAGAATAACCTCTTCTTGGTGCATCCACATCAAGCAGAAAATTAGCCTCGTATGCAAACCATTTAGACTTTTTCTTTGAAGATGATCGCACTCTTCTTCATAGTAAGTGCTTTGTTTTAGCGATGGAATGCACATCGTAGGATTTTAATTTAAAAAAAAAAAATCAAGTCCACAGTCGAGTCATATTTTTTCGCTAATTGCCGAATCATATATGTTTTTTTCCTTAATATTTTATAATATGGGCTTCAAATGTCCCACAACATATCACTTTTCCTATAATCTTCAATGAAAGAAAATATTTGACCACTCCATTGTTGAGACGAGACTGCGGTATGTGTCATCAGTTTTGTTTCCAATAGGATCGGAAACAATGGCAACACTGTGCAACATGACGCACGAGTCAAATTTGTAGCATGCTACAAAGTAAACATTGTGTGGCATGTTGCATACTACATGTTGCACAATGTCTCCTCAGTGTAATCGCCACTTAAGAGTCTAAGACAGGGATGGGCAAACAACAGCCCGTGAGATAAATACGGCCCGCGGGATTAATAATTTAAATGTGTTGCGATGTAAAGCAGGATTTTTTTAAAGTAAAATAACTAGATTAAAAAAATATATATAAAGCCATGACAAAATAAACGTTTAAAAACTTGGCATATCATTGCCAAAAATTTATGGCAATGATTGCTCACCCTCATATTCATGCGAACAAGTTTTTTCAACAATAAAACTTAAGAAAGGTGTTCTTAGAAACCGACTTACTGAAGAACATCTGTCTTCTCTCTTGATAATCTCTTCCTCACAGCTTAACCCAAATTATAAAACAATGCTGGAAGTTCATTCACAGTTTCAATCATCTCTCACCCCAGCATATATAAGTCATTCACGACCTAAGTTTACTTGGATGACAGCTCAAAATGTTACTAGAAGTAATCCCTAATATATCACTACGCCAACAGCTATTATCTATCAATTTGGATGGCTTTAATGAAAACAAATGCTAATATATTAATGTGATAGTTAACCCACACTAATTTAGGCTAATATTATTTATATATTTATTTGAGGACGGACATAAAGCTTATTTATCGTTTTATCCCTATTAAACAAAATATTAACAGCACTTTTACAAAAATTTCTAATGAACATAGCTTCACAATGGCGACTGACAATTTAAGCCATATGGTTGAATATGACGGTAAACAAGTCTTTTACAATGATGCACCCACGCAGTTGATGAAAATATTTTATTCAGTTAAATATTTCAAAATATGATAAAATAATCATAAAATCATTTATTGTATGTAAAAAAAAATGACAACAATTTTCTCTTTTCCAAGTAAATACGATGCCTGTATTAAAAGGTATTGATGTGTGCACTATATTACACAAAATATATAACGTTCCAAAACTAAGAATAAGTACTTTTAATTATGTTTAAAATATTGTTTCGAGTTTGATACAAAGAAATTATAAAATAAATAATGAAATAATATGAGAAAACTTAAGCTTACATTATTTTAAATATAATATATAACAAGTATTTAAAGATCTTTACATTTATAACAAAACAGTGATCTTTTACAAGTGTTGACAACCCAAAACCTAAACATATGATTTTCGAATTGTCATCCAGGTAAAAACCTATCGTGAATCAATAGTAATATTTCTGAACAATCGAATATACTCGTACATGCTAAGCCATTAAGGTATTTATGATGGATTTGCATTATTAATGTACATATTTAAACTAATTCATGCCACTCTATTATGACGTGTTTTTAATTAAAAAATAATAATTCTGAACTAAAATTATTGAATACAAGTTTTTGGTCCAACAAACGTTTTAATTTATTTCCAATTACCCTTCTTGTGAATAAATTTGCAAAATCCTAGTCTAGAGAATCAAGCATGCAATACAGTGTTATTGGTGATGTGCAGATCAAGGCCCGAAATTCATCCGAGTACGCCACGGATTGGTTTAGCCTACTACACCTTTATTAATCCAGTGATTTTCCCATTCACTGCTCCTGTTAACGTGAGTGCTCTTTTCTTTTGTTTAAAATAATGATTTAATATAAATAATGTTAAACGCATCGATGAAAAAAATTCTAAGGGCTTTTATTTAAATCTGACTATAGCTAAGCCAATAACGTTGCATGAGTTATATAGTAGGGAGCTAGATTGCGTTTTTAAAAGTACCTAACTAAGGATTGTTTCCATATAAGATGCATCAAGTCATGCAACTCTCACTTTTCACATATATCAATACCTATAAAATTATACCATTAATAAAGTAAAATTTTATAAATGCTTACCTATAAAAAAAAAGTTTGTATTTTCTAAAACTACCTTCCCATAGGGGTCCTACTAAAGTAGACTTTCATCACAAGTCTACATATCTGTTGTGATAACACTTTTTGATGAACATGAGATCATACCTTTAGTCTTTCACCCTTTTTGTTTGCACCTTCCTCCTTTTCTTTTCAAACTCCCTTTAAACTCCGTGTTGCTGCGAGCTGACAAAGGCGTCTGGTATTACCACCGACTGCGTTGCCTTCTGAAAGCGAAAGCTATGCAAAAAACATGTTTTCCTCTCTGAGACTTGTGATATGTGGACTAACTAACACTAGAGCACTCTGTCTTGAGTTTGGGTTTCTATACAAACACCGTTTACCAGCGTGAACAAGTCACAAGCCAGTGAGAGAGCAATGAAGGTTAGATAGAGGTGTCCTTAAGCCTGATGGTGAATGGCTAATTAAATTCCATCATCCTGGTTGGCATTTAGGAGTTTGTAAGTCTTTTTTTCCCCCTCCACCACATTTTACTACCCTTTCGGCTATACGCATCAGTACTAGAATAGTATGCGTACTAGGGGATGGGGTAACTCTACCCCTCATATATAATATTGTAATGAACACACGACTCTGCACACAGCTGAACGAGCGGTCAGCACTCCTGGCTCCAAGTTTATAATGGCTTTTTATCCGGACCTTGGTCCCAGAACGTGACCTTGGACCTGATCTTTTTCAAGATTATGCACAAGTAGTTGACTAAAGAATGAATCCTTGACCTGATATAAAAACAAAATACCTGAAATTTGCAATGTGCAAACATACCTTTTCTCGCGTTACCTACATCCTCCCCTTAATTGCCACTGCGTCGCACACATATTTCTGCCACACGTAAAAAACACGACTTTACAAGGGTGAAGATTACATAATTGAGAAGAAATGTACCCAAATTTGCATGTAAGGAGATTAGAAAACCATTTAGGAAAAAATACCCTAAATACACCCAGCTGGAATCGAAACCCCAACCTCTCCATCACTGGTCAACTATAGATAATATATAATCCTGATATTTAGTCCACGTAGCCATCATTTTGGATGTTTATAAGTCAAAAGCTGATATAATAGCCAAAGATCCTGAGGTTATAGGTATAGATTTTCTGTGGGTCTAGGATGGATCAACTCAGATTTCTGAGGACAAATGAACACTACTTGAATGGAAAAAAGTAGCAGATCTGGTCTAGAAAACTGAGATTGACGGTCGGAGGGTTTGTTATGCTGACTACATAACACCCTGTATAAGCAGAGGTTGGCGTTATCTTCCCCAACAAACGACAACCCCTTGGTCGATATGCCTCGATGGCGTGCTAGCAATATATTTTCTTTATATATATATATATATATATATATTTTTTTTTCTTTATATATATAGTATTGACTCATCGTTTGCAGATATTTAACATATAGTATAACTACCATCAGAATACCCGATCAAGTGTTGAAAACAATACTTCCGTTACCAGTAAACTAGACTAAGAGGATTGACGTTCAGTACGCATGCCCAGAAGTGTGGATATTGTCAAGAGTTAAAGCTGAATAAGCAATACACTTGTATGAATATGCGGAAGCAGATCTAGTAATGTTTGAACTGTCAAATACAATTTATACTTATGGCAATCTAACTCTACTTTGTTTTTATAACAGTTTAAACTGTTTTTCTAAATATCAGGAGCTTCATGTTCATTAGTAAGTTTAATGAACATTTTATGTTTATATAAATATGAAATCTAATTTGAAATTAAATTCAAACAATGAAAAAAAATCTTCTAATAGTGTCTTTTTTTTTATGAAACTCATTTGTAGAACTTGATTGGAAAGACAGACTATTTGGAGATGAATAATTAAACTTTACTGAAAAGGTAAAGGTAATTTCTCAATCCAAAAGTAGAAAGGGTAGAACAGAATAAAGGAATGAGAAAAACGTTTCTTAGACTGAAAGGAACAAGTGACGTAGAACATCATAATACTGCCTTTTTTTATATATTGCATGAAAAGTGGTGAATAACTTTCTATTTCACTGAACAGCATAAGAGTCGAAATGATAAAAATTCATAGGTATTTAACCAGAAAGATCCATCTCCTATCGTAGGTGACCTGGTGGTCTAGGGATAAGGTGTCAGACTTCTGAGCTGGCGGCCGGGGTTCAAACCTCGGTCCCGGCACAGATTTATCTGATTACCAAACCCTTTCTTCACCTCTGACAAGACATCTTGTGAATGTGGGGAATGCCAGGCCTCCACCGTGTTCGGATTCCACGTTAAACTGTAGGTCCTCATTTCATCTCACAATCACCCTACCATTATACATTAGCGTAAGTGCGTATAACCCGAACGGGTAGTAAGACGCGGTGCTAATAATAATAATATCTCCTATCAAATCAACTGTTTCAAGATCAAATATTTAGGGGTGGACTTACTCTTTCTAAGCACAAACTTAACCTAAGGCAATATAGTATACACTACACACTCAGTCCAAGCGCATAGTTATTAACTTAATGGTTATCAGGATTAACCTACCTACAAAATTAATAATAAATATCTTCATTCTAATAGTATAAAGCAGTGCTCGAATTGGGAAATTTTAGCAACCGGAACGGTAACAACCAATATTCCTTAATCTTTGCTGATCAACACGTGTAATGTAGTGTGTATGATTTTTAGATTTGGTTATCAGTTTAAATACGTCGGAAGCTCAAGAGGTTTATCATATGATAGCTAATCTCAAGGGATTTGAAGAACTTTCTCTGCTGGTTACTTATTGATCTGCCAATGCATAGACTGCTGGGCATTTTTACTGTATTTCAAAGCTTTATAGTGAATATGGTGTAAAATGAATATTAATAATACTAACATGTTTGTAAAGATATTTTCTCCTTCTTTAATTTCATTATAATAGTGTCACTTATAAAAAAAAACATAATTTGATGTTTTTTCATAATTTTTCATGGAGTGGATCTGTGTTTTGTGGATGTACAGTGGACACACTTTTATGATGCGGCTTTCCTTTTATTTCCTCCTCCTCCTCTTCATCTTCATCATCATCATCATCGTCATCATCATCATCGTCATCATTGTCATCATCATTGTCTTCATCATCATCATCATCATTCAACAATATTTTACTGAGTACGTTTCACAATCTTGACAACACAAATCCCAATATAACACGATAAACAGCTGTGTACTGTACTAGAACACATTGTCATCATCATCATCGTCATCATTGTCATCATCATTGTCTTCATCATCATCATCATTCAACAATATTTTACTGAGTACGTTTCACAATCTTGACAACACAAATCCCAATATAACACGATAAACAGCTGTGTACTGTACTAGAACACATTGTTATTCATCAAAACAGCAAACGTGTTTATTCTAGTCACTTATTTGGTAGCTGAAAATGATCTAAAACCTGCTAAGACCCTCAAAAGCTGGACAGTTGCATTTATTACCGTAGAAACGTAGACATCATCTGACTGTTATAGTAAACACGTCATATGACTGGCTTAGCAGCGAAAGTATTATCATGGTATGAAATCAATCACGTAATTAAGGTGTATTTAAATTAATTTTTTTACAAATATTGCAAGAATGACGTCTTAAACTTCGTGAGCAACGACTATTCTCAATCAATATAGTGCACTATTGAATAATTATTGACTTCTTGATTTACTTGAACTCCAAAGAGCGATCCATGACTATAGTTACCACAAAAACTTGGTTTATTCTTAACATGTAATTACCATTTATTGGATGGAGTGAGTACGGTCTACTGTTAATAGAATTACTAGTTTACACTTATCTGCAAGTTAAACTATTTTATACAAAAGTTCAGGAGAGAGAGAGTGGTGATTAACGGATATATAGCTACAGCTTTCATCTGTAAAGAAAGTGGAAAACCAATAATGAAGCAAACCAGCCTTAATTCATCCGATCGTGATTAAACTCTGGCTCACGATCGTATCGAGGAGAAAGAGTGGTTTTTTTTTTTAAATAGTGGTTTGGGGTGAGGGAGATGGGGTCCAAACGCCAACAAAAGTAAAATCAATAATGGCTTTTTGTTTTCTTCCTCAAAAAACTAGGCTATTAGCAAATTGAAGGTTTATAAAATTGAGACACCAACCAACTATAATACACGTTTGAAAAACTTTTCAAAAGAGATTCTATGTTTTAAAAATCAACAACAAAAAATCCTTTGATTCTCCTGTTTGAGGATCTGATCACACGTCATCTAAGGAAGTATACCACCCTTTCCAACTCATCCTTACCTTTCTAGTCAAAGCTGTGTTAGTTATTTTAAAATAATTTTCTACATTTAGTCTATTTTTACGCCATATCTTACAATCCGTCCTGACTATATGCTTCTTCATTTCTTTCTTATTTATAGGCCTTTGGCCTGTTTCGTTCCAAGGGCTCTAAAGGTTGCACTTCCATCTCTGCCTTGGTTTTCCAAGTTTATTCCTTCTCGGAAGTCTTTCATCTTATGCATATGTACTAATTTTACTAATGTGTTAGGGATGAGGAAGCTTGAATCTAAATAAAGTAAGTGTTCTCAATTTTTGTGAAGGGAGAGTGGGAAATAGTTTAAGGAAAAAAAAACCACCTTTAATACAGACGACTGAGATCAGAGCCTCAATCAACCAGTAATTGTCAGTATAGTTTATTGTGAAGTGGTTGTACTAATATCCGATAATATGGCTTTTAAAGAAGGTGTCTATTATTACCTTTCACGTGATTTTTATATTTTTAGTAGAACTGTAGGAATACATGATGTGGTAATAAGATTTATTGCGCCGCTATAAATAGTTTCTTCTTCTAAATATTACTAAGAGTGAATAAAAAACGTCCAAGGGGAATAAAATATTTAAAAAAAACCACAACGTAGAGTGGTTATGAATTTGATTTAAAATTCTATATACATACTATGCTATTAGGTAAAGAAATGCCACTATTGCATGCTTGCATGCATCGATTGAAAAGGAACAATGTCTTGTTTGACATGCAGATTTGACAAAATTAAGGTAAAAGGCAGAATGAATAATAAGTTGAATAAATTGAGTTCACCAAATTGAATTCTTCGCACGCTGTAAAGGAAAAAAAAGGTTTTAATCGAAAGGATTGTGTTATTCCTTTTTATCTTTCTTGACTCTAAACGATTTCATGTAGCTGGGTGTCATTTCACTCAACTTTGTGTCAAAGCCCTGCCCAGATTAATTCATTAACTTTGCGTGAAATGAGCGTTACATTTTCTTAGATCCCTAAATTCATAATTACTTTTTTTTTTTTGTAAACCAAGTTATTTCTCTCTACCTTTCTCTCTTTCTAGTCATGATTACAGATTAATTTTAACCGCACTTGTGAATATATTACCCCCATACCCCACTGTGTCTTGGTACCCATCTGGTCTATCGTCGTTTCGCTACAATAGTGATAATGATGAGGAAGGCATACTTTAATGTAAATGTACCCGCATAAGTAGGGAGGTAGAATGAAAACTCACTTATTAAAAATTACACTCCTAGGTCACGCTGCTTGGATTCGAGCCCAGACCTCCGTTTCTGGCAGATAAAGCAAACGAGCGTCACATTTAGTCCATGTGCTATCAATGTTTTTTTTTTTTTTGTTTTAACTTTTCATTTAATGTGTATATTGTTAGTAGAACAAAACTAAGTATGCATATTTTTATGCATGCTACACCTCAATAATTGTATGAACATTGCTTAGGAATTATATTAATAATTAGTTCTTGTAATACCAATAATATTAGTAGTAGTAATAATAATACTGAGAAGAATAATGAAAACAATTAAAGGAGGAAGGTTAGTGAAAGGATATAAGAAGATGGAGATATTTAAATACGCTGACCCGGCCACAGGCTGAAAACAGTCGGTGATGATGATGATGATGATGATAATGAGTTTATGTAATATTGGCCTTTTTTGTGTGTGAATCGCATCTCAAAACCCGTTTGTGTAGTCCACATATTTAAAATATTAGGTTAGGGGTTAGGAAATAGATTTAAAGGAAATGTACCTGAATTTGAATTGAGGTAGAGAGAGAAACCATTCAAGAAAATACCACCCCCCACCCCTTTACGTACATCCGACTGAGATTTGAACCTTCATCTCCCTCTGACCAGTGATACAGTCAAATATAAAAGTGATGCGTTATAGCATGTGACGACCGGTGCAAATAATATAAGTTTTACTAACGATTCACTATAATTTTGGTAGTTTAGGGTAAATAAACCCAAATTAGTGTTAAGAGAGGATGACAAAAAAAAAAAAAAAGACCATGACACAAATAACCCTTTAATTCAGAGGAAGTGTGAAACCCTCTAGGTAAAAACACCCTTAGTACACGACCGGATTTGAACACCAATCTCCCCGTCATCAGCAGTTTAGTCTACTGCAAGAGTGACGCCTGAAACCAACGAAGACATCGAAGTGAGTTAGATCAAATAAAATAAAATACGGGTTAAATAGCTACGTTCAGTTTGATTTTATAGGTCTATTAATATCAAAAGTTCTTGAATAGTGGTTATGAACATAGCATAGTTGGTATATTTTTAAATTAAAAAGAAAAGTCTTGTTAAAACTTTTAGATGTCAATGAAAGATATTTAAGAAATGTTGAAATAATTATGTAGAAAATTGATCTAAATTATTTTAATTAACCAAGGTTTTATTTATTTTATTCATGGAACAAATTTTGGCATAAAAACTGTAAAACTATGAACATTAACTCTAATTCTCTTCCATATTATCTTAAAGGGCTCTAATAATAATATGGCAATAAAATTGATCATTGGTAAATACAAGTTTACAGTTTTTTACAGTGATAAACTGATGCCTGGGGACGGGATGTTTTGTTTGTTCTAGAATTATAATAGTTTGTAGGACAAGTACTTATTTAATCTGTTGGTTCATCGTGCGCATGTTAAATTAACTTAGCATGGAAAAGGGTCTATTTATATAACTTTTCCGACACCCTAGTAGCCTGTATGTCTCCTGGATATGGGTCCAAAATTCGATTCCTTACATGGCTGAAAATCTTATAATAGGTGAAATTGGTGTTTCCCCAATCACTGTGATGAATTAATGGCCTTGGACTGGGTACTACTGAGTCTGTTTCTAGATTTAAGTTAGTTTTTAAGTCATGTGCTGATATGATCAGTTGGTTCAGAAAGTGAACGTTAAGTACCTCAAATAGATGAAATGAAAATATTATAAAACTTATATCTAAGAAACAAGAAATGCCAAATACATATCTATATTTTAATGCCAGTGACCCAATATATTCCACTCTATAAACTAAATAATGTTTTAGTTTAAGAACGACAATATTAACTAGCTTTGTAAAAAGGAAATAATCGTTCTTAAAAAATTATAAATCATGTTTAGAAATGTTTATTTGGGATTCATCCTCGGTAGATTATAAATTATGTTAATTTTATTTATACTTAAGATATGTTTTAACTAAACTCTTTGTTAACGAAAGATCGATGTAAAGTGTGACTTGTAATACTGTTGATAAGTTATTACCATTCATTGCTAGAATATGTGAATTATAATATAAAATGTCAAGAGCAGGTTCCTTCCTGTTTTAAAGTATCGTTGGTATAGACTTCTTTACATTTTGATTTAAAGATAATTTTGAAACCTCAAATGCTAGACAACCTTTGTTATTATAATATGAGGCTACCTTGCACATAATAGCGAAGGATTTCATTTTACAGATTTTAGACATAATTATTGCAAAATACATGTTATGTGTTTTACTATATTTTGTGTGAGTAATTAGAGTAAAAAACACTATTACCAGTCAAGAGAAACTTGCTAGAAAATTGAAAGATATTTCTTACTCAATGAATATTTCAGAAGTCTTAATTATTATTTTTTTAAAAGAGTGTGAACACAGTTAATATATTTATTTCTATCTGTGTATTGGTGCCTGGTGTCAGACTTCTGTGCTGGTGGCCGGGGTTCAATCCCCAGTCCCGGCACAGATTTATCTGATTACCAAACCCTTCCTTCGCCTCTGACAAGACATCTTGTGAATGTGGGGAATGCCAGGCCACCACCGTGGTTCGGATTCCACGTTAAACTGTAGGTCCTTCATTTCATCTCACAATCACCCTACCATTACACATTAGCGTAAGTGCGTATAACCCTAACGGGTAGTAAGACGCGGTGCTAATAATAATAATAATACTTTAGAGGTCGTTTAGATATGAGGTGGTACTAATTCACTAGCGGTCAAACAAACATATAGCTCTAAAAATAAAAATACATTATTTTTTCTTCATAGTCTATAAAATGTAATATACGTATATAAATTTTGTATCTTGAATTTTACCTTCCATAGTCTCTTTATAGGTATTTCTTTATCCCGAAGTTTTAAACGAACTGACAATAATTTACTAGTAGTTTATAATATTAAAAAAAAAGAAGGATCTAAAATAAAAATTCCTTGTCGTTGTTTATAAATAAAATTTAATCTATCAACCTATTCATTATTAAAAATGGTGGAATATACAACAGCAATGTTGATTAACGTTTAAAAAGCAATGAAAAAACCGGATGCCAGCAAGATGTATCTACTTTATGTACAGTACGTACAGCTAGCAAAAACAAAGATAGCAAATCATACAAATAACAGTGGTTTCCATAGTTAAATATATTGCCAAAGGCCAAATGTTTTTATCGGAAAATAGATTGAAAAATATTTTTTTTTGTGGGTGAAATTTATGTTTTGACTAATAATTTAAATATGTTTAGTTATTCTACAAGCTAGGCTGTAAGTAGGCCTAAGTTAATAAGGTCTTTAGTTAATTTAATTTATTGCACTCAGATATTAATATTTATGTTATTAAATGTCCTTATACTTTAAAATTCAATCGTAGGTATAATTTTGGTTTCGATTTAGAAATAATATTTATAGATCCACTTTTAGGCAAAAAATCAAATAAGCATTTATTACTACTACCACTACCACCAAGATTTTAATACACTTTGAGGTTATACTCATATATACTAATTACACTATAATGTTAGGGATGAAAAATATTGGATTTATCAGAAGTGTAGACACATCTGATTGGAGAGTGATTGGTAAACCATTTAGGCAAAACCACTCTCAGTACACCCAACTGGGATTCGAACTCCGATATCTCTCTCTCATCGTCAGTCCAGTCTATGGCAGGAGTGATGCCTTAGAACATTTGATCAATGAAGCGAGAACGAGGCTGAGTAAAACAAAAGTTGTAGCGATAAGTACGTGATTTGCATCAAAGTCGATAGGATATCAACTCACGTTCTACTTAGTTTCACATTCTGTTTCAATTAGCTTTGTTATTGCAAACGGGCTATAGTTGGGAGCTATAAAATGTATTCCTTAATAACCCTATACATGTGTAGAATGAACCAGGGGAAAAAAACCGTTAGTGTCTTGGGGGGATATTATGTGTGCTTCATATTTGAAGGGGAGCCACACATGTAAGCAGTTGAGAACGTTCAATGAAATGGACATTCGTACACTGTCTTCTGCCTACTTTTAAAATTTCTCAAGTTGCGATTCAAACAAGAAGCATTAAAAATTTCAAACAATGAGGTTCAATTTAAATAAAATTGTATCTAAATAGACTTACAAGATCTTTTAATACACAATCTGATAAATAGTTTCAAATACATGCAAAAGAATATTATGCGCTTTCATTAACATCCGAACTGACACCATAACTCTGTCGGTGGTATATACATCTACTGAGATAAGAGTTCCGAGTTCGATTCCTGGCATGGCTGAAACAATTATCATTGCTGAAATGTGGGTTTACCCTTTCACAGGTATAAATTAATGACTGGGGTTGTGTGTTGTGTCTGTTCTATATTTAAGTTAGTTTATAAGCTGTGCGCTGATATAATCAGTAAGTTTAGAAAGTGCACTTTATATACCTCAAATGATATTAATACTAGGCTCAATATTTCATTACAAAACTGGTTTTATCATATAATTATATTCTGTATTTTATTAAATTCATGCAGTTAAATTTATTTGTATCGGAAGTTGGAACATTAATATTTAAACCCACATTGGTGGACACACATACTAAGGCGTTAACTCATCTGGTCTCTGTTGGTATACTGATGGTCATTTTACATGCTACCATTATGAAAATTCGGGTACAGCTCCTCCACCTAAATTATAACTTATTCACCACTATTCCTTTTTTGTTATAAGTAATTGGATGCTTGGCACTGGTAGTAAGACGTAATGTAAAATTAAAATAACAATAAATAGAAAAGATTTTAAACACTACCATCATTTATATCAACGTAATACCTAATAAAGTAAGTAATAAAAACTGAAGTCTATCTGTACGCCTGAGTTTTAAATACTTTTTAACCATTAACTTATATATATTATTAATGTACTAGCTTTTACCCGTCACGGCTTCGCCCTCAAATATTGATAAAATCTTTTAATTTTTAACTAAACTGTTTTGGCCATAAATCAAACTTTATTTTTTTCAAATATCTATGCGTTTTTCTCAGTTCTAAATGTAAATAATTTTCACTTAAATATCTCGTAGTAAAAGAAATATATATTATTGAAGTTATCAAATATATATATATATTATTGAAGTTATCAATTTTTATATTTATTATATATATATAATATATATATATATATATATATTTTACATTTTTAACTTCATTATTAGTAGGATAAATAAATAAATGAAATAATATTTTGTTCGAGCTACATATTAAAGTCACATCATATTTATTATTTATTAGTATGAAACTACGTCACATTAATTTTTATTTACTTTAATTACAAAATATTAAATCACATTCTTAAATAACATCATTTCAATAACATTATAATCATATATTTATAATTATTTAAAATCAAAGGTTGGGAAAAGTCCTATATTTTATTCCAGAACATACTCTACCAACATAGTAAAGAACAGTTCAAAACGTAAACTTACGCACAAAAAATACTATTGAACATTTATCATAAAGGTGACTTCGTATTTATACGTGAAAACAAAATTTTCCTCAACTTTTCACTCTGTAGAAATATGTTGAAGGTTGGATGGTGCGTAAGTTTTCGTTTTGAACTGATATTTACTAACTTTAAAGAATGCTAAGGTAAAATAATATAAATTTAGTAATACTTTAATTATACAAACACATTCATATTTACTCGTAAAATTAAATTAAAATCACAATATATGACTTATCTCTTATATACGAAAAGTTAATTTATTAGTATTGTAAAATCAATGTAATGTTTTTCCATAAAATACTCTACCAACTTAAGAAAAAAAAATACTATTGAACTTTTATCATAACTGACTGACTGGCAGCACCATCTAACCGGCAAAATATTTCTACAGAGCGAAAAGTTGAGAAATTTTTTTGTTGTTTTCACGTGTAAATACGAAGTCACCTTTATGATAAAAGTTCAATTATATTTTTTGTGCGTAAGTTTTCGTTTCACACTGATCTGTACTAACTTTAATAAATGGTGTGGTAAAGTAATATTTTAATTATAATCACATTCATATTTACTAGTAAAATCTCTCTTATATTATATGAAAAGTTTAAACATTAGTAATGTAAAATTAATGTAAAATCAAAGGTTGGGAAAAGTAATATACAGTATGTTATTCCAGGACATACTCTACCAACGTAAAAAGTTTCATTCGAATCCGTTCAGCAGTTTTGACGGGATTGAGTAACAAACATCCAAACACACACACTTTCACATTTATAATAGTAGTAAGATTATTTTTCATTTCTAAGTTTCGCTCAGTTAATTTATGTTAAATTAATGTTTCAAAGCAATCTAACAGTTTCGTATCTTCAAAGTTTCTTGCTTAGAGCAAACCTTCTGAAGACGTGCAGATTGGGTTCTTGAAACTTCAAACCGAGAAGCTAGCTTAATAATCTCACTTTGATCGACCCCTTTTTGATTACTTGTTCGGAGAGTAAACGTAATGGATTCAAGATCTAACATAAATGACGATGATAAAAAACTGAACCCTTTAGTATGTAAATAATTAGATATACCTATATTTTCTAGAAAATACATCTTTTTTCTAGTCAGCAATAATATTTTACTATATAATTAGTTTTATTTTATAGATATTATTACTATTTATCTTATTTGACAGACCACATGAATTGACGTGCGAATACGTTAAATTATATCTAGTACAATTTTTTAGATGTCAGATATGTCCTTTCTTAGTAATATTTTTAAACACACACAAATTATAATTTAGTTTTTCGATAGTAACAAAGATTAGGATAAAAATTGAACTGTAATTTGGATTTACATGGAACAGATTTACTACCTTAGCACTACAAAAGGCGTTTACATGTTGTCCTTGAATTTACACACTAATTTCACAGCTTTGAATTAGACTGTTGCATGCTCATTGAAAAATAACCCAACTTTATTCGAATCGCCCGACAACAGTTTTCAACACGCTCATGTAAGTCTTTTAAATTAATATTATTGGAGATGAATATACTAAAATATTTAGGCTTAACTATACTAAAAAGTCCAAAGAAATGTCGGGGCCATGAGTGTTTGACATGTGAATGGATCTCCTTGACCCAACATTGTCTGTATCTCTGTGTGAGTTGATTTGCGGGAATAAGTTTATTAAGACATTATTTACTCATTTTATTGAAAACAGTGGAACCTGGATAATTAGAATTAGAAGATCAGGATAATATTTGAACTGTCCAAAAATTCAAATTAAATAAGTTTCTTAAAAGGAATTCCCTTTTACACTTCCTTTATCAGTGTTACTTTTTTGGGCAAAGTTAATGATTTATAGAACTGTGGCAGTGACATCATGACACACACATACATACACAAACACTACTGTACAGTATTTACTAAACAAAACTAAAACCAAACAAAACTAAACGACAAAACAAAACCAAATAGACTCGCACGTCACAAGAATATCGCTAAGACCGAATCACTAAGAACAATGCAGGTAACCGCACGAGAGATTCGACCTTGATTAACGGAGCACAGAACTGTACGTGTAAACAAAGACGTATAGGTGAGTGGTGGAGGGGAGAGTGGTGAGGGAAGTGTGGAGGGGAGAGTGTGAGGGAAGGGCGTGAAGAAGATCACTGACCGTATTCCGACGTCGCCTTCGCTGTTTTCAAAAATAGAACAACATGGCACCGCATCTTCAATAGGTAAAAAATACTGCACAGTACATTACAACTTACGAAAAGTTCGAATCAACAAAATCAAAATTAAAATTATCAACGATTTTTTAACATAATTTTAATAAAAAAAATCACAGAACTGGTTGAAAAATTCGAATTAAAGACAATTTCAAACTACGGAATCTCTAAATAGTCAGGTTCCACTGTACTACAATATCGTACAGTTCTGAACCCTTTATTTTGAAGATTTTATATATATTCATGTAGTAAGGAGTTTGGTTTTTGATTTTCATTTTATACACATTTAAGGATTGTCAACTAATACATTTTAGAGACTTATACAGTCATATTGGCTACCTCATTAGAGTAATTAAATGTGGAGAGACCAGATTAATTTTCCTTTATATATTATGAAATATGAAGGTACAATTTAGAGGAAATATACTCATATTTGCATAGAAGAGAGTGAAAAAAGTACCTTTAATGCACCTGATTGGGGATCTGTAACCTAACCTCTCCATCATCGATCAACCGGATTTGATGAGGTTGACTTTTGTCCACGTGACCACCCACATAATATACAGTTTTTTTTTATCATACTTTGTGGACTTGTTAATGGGTAATATATATTAAAAATGGTTTTGGGACGAATTGTATACCGTAGAGAAATTTCTTCACACAAAAATTGAAAATTTCTACCTCTGGACACAGGAATCGGTCGGAACCGGAGTCTTAACAGACCATTAATCTGCTACTGATAAAAATATATATTAATCCTGTGCCCAGCGACAATAATATTATTTATAATTATTGCAGAGCAAAAACCACTTTGGTGGACGCATGGACTAAGGTGTCACTCTTACAATTTGATGGACTTACGATGATGGAGACTTCGAGGTTCGAATCTCAGGCGGGTGTATTAAGGGTGTTTTTTTTTAAAGTTTTCAAGTCCAACGTATTTGCGGGTGCACTGCCTATAAATTCAACCTTTCTTAACCCATAATTTATTATTGTAATTAGTACATAAGCGTATAACCCTAACGGATAGTAAACGTGGTGCCTAATAAAACACACGATGGACCTGGTTAGCTAATGATAGAACATTATTAAGCGAATTTCCTGTAACAAGGTGTCAACTTTCAATATTAATTTTTATAGTTATAATATAAATAAAAAAATACATTTCACCAAATTCATTCTACCGTGGAGAAACAAGATAAACTTGCGGAAGAGAAGGAGGTGAATAAAATATGAGATAAGGTATCCAGTTTTATAATGTCAACAAAATTTTTTGGCCAAATAAATAAGATATTGCATCAGTGGACAGGATTGTTTTAATTTCTCTAAACAAATCAATCCCAA
Source organism: Timema cristinae (assembly GCA_039000515.1). NCBI lineage: Eukaryota > Metazoa > Arthropoda > Insecta > Phasmatodea > Timematidae > Timema > Timema cristinae. The sequence goes on along the minus strand of JBCFYV010000001.1, from coordinate 30,561,441 downwards.
AAATACTTAAAACATTTCCATGATCATTGCAGAATTTAAGCATTACTTTTTCTTGGAATTGAAAAAGATTCTATTTATAATTCCACTAAGTACATGACATATATGCAAGAACTGTTAAGGTGACTTAAAGTAGAAAATTCAACTCTCTCTCTCTCCCTCTCTCTCTCTCTAATATATATATATATATATATATATATATATATATATATATAAAAGCGATATTTTATTAATTTGTCCAAAATTGATTAGTATTATAACATTTAAAATAATACTGAGACTATCCTTAAATCACGTTCCTTTCTATGTAACCTTCAATGACTGAAAATACTTAGCTACTACCCTATGAATGAAACGTGGCTATAAATTAAATGGTCGTTTCTACATTTGTTTGCTTTGTTTGGAATAATTCCTATATTTATATTTTAAATATGGGGTTTAATGTTTGAAAAAATCTTTCTCACATCAAAAATCTATAATCACACCATTTTGCCTGAGCTACATTAGTCATATTCACGTCAAAATAAAAATTGAAAAATCAAATCATATATAAATTTAATAATTTTGAACTCTTCATCTTTTCATAGTTCTCATACTTCGTAATTTTATTGTAGGTATATCTAAAAAAAAAAAAATGCACTACCTAATACCGTTCATTATTAGCTACTAATGGATCGTGAAATTATAAGGGTTGGACAATAAAAATGTAACAAAAAGTCTCAGAAGTAATAATCTTATCGACCAACATAAAAGTTACACCAGGCTGTTTATTTTCTCCCGAGTTTTTTTTTATAGTAATAGTTCCTTTTCATCTTGCACGCGATATTCCAATCAGTGAGGTTTAGCCAACAGGTAGGGGTGTTCGGGGACTAAGAGGGTGAGGTTAGCCACCGGAGAGTGTGAAATGTGAATAACCGAGAAATATTCTCCAAACCGTTTCCCCTCCTTGATTTCATCTATAGTGTTCCCTTGATCAGTGTTTCCAAACTAGGGTACGCGAAATATTTTCAACCACTTTCTTCACCTCCATTTGATTTCTAGTAGACCACTTCGGTGGCTGCATGGTCTAATGCACTACTTTCATAATAGACTCAACTGTCGAAGACTGGGATATCGGGGTTTAATCCGGTCGGGCATACTGAGAATGTATTTATTAATTCTAACGTATTATTTGATAATACTCAGCTTAGTAAACAGAAGTATACAGATTTTTACGTATTGTCAGACACTTTTAAAAGCAATTCTTTTCGTTTGTCATGGATTAGTTTGGATTATCACCATTTAATGTTATCACCATATCTTTATTCAAATTTGGTGTGATCATTTACACTTTACAAGATAACAGGTAACTATGTATTTTTTATATAAAAAGATGGAAAGTGTACCTTGGCCCCGAAAGTGGTATGCAAATTTTGAATATTTGAGAAACACTGCCCTTTTATTTTCATCTAATGAAAAGAAGGGCTAGAGGGGGGGAAAGGTGAATCTCTTCTTGGGGAAAAGGAAAAGACTCAATTGTATTTGACTTATCTTTACGGCGGCCGCCTCGGTAATCGAGAAATTTCCACACAGACGTTCAGCTCTAATATTTATCTCTACGATGCGTTATTTAAAAATATGATTCACGCCAAAATAAAGTCGAAAAATGACAGGGATATTTTTATTTAACAATCCTATATTTTGAGCTTTATTAATAAAAGTAAATGTGTGAATACCTTCTTAGGTGGACACATGATATAAAGCTCTACTCTCGCAGTAGACAAGACTGCCGATGATGGGGAGATTTAGGTTCGTGTCTTGGTTGGGTGTATGGAGGGCAGTTTTTCACTCTCCTTTCAAGCAAATTCGGGGTCAATTTTTCTTAAAATAACATTCCTTATCCCTAAAATCACTATATTAATTAGTACATAAGCGTATAACCTAAACGTGCAATAAGTTGCGATGCAATTCCATCTATCTATTACTTGTAAACCTATTGGAGCCTCCTAAACCATTTAACCGATCGAAATAAAACTTTGTATTAGGGATTTCCAAAGGTTACTTAGATGATTTTTTGAAACTATCTATTCATCTCTAAAATAAATGGTAGTTTCGTTTAAGGGTATTAAGACAGAACTTGATTTTCTATAAATCTGTTTTTACGAGTTTGATTAAATATCGTATTTAGGCACTGTTTAACATTGCAAACCGAATGGAAACTTTCATTTTCTCATAAATGATTTTGAGGGTATATTATATAAGCGTAAATCTCCAAATTTGATCATTTATCCACAACTCCTTAAGGTTTAAGACAATAAATATTATAACGTTGCAAAATATTATTATTTATTATTATTAAAAATAAAAACAGTTGTCTTAATATATTTTTATAAAACCAATAGTTTTTGAGATATTGACAAATATCAATAATAATGTTTACTATTTATTCTCACATATCTTATGAACTTTGGGTAAATATTGCAATTTTTAGGCAAATCAGCGAGAAAGTCTCAGCGGTGCATTGCACTAGTTAACGTATTAAAAAGATTGTTCCTATGTGAATATATCATTAATATAAAATATTTTGAAATTTGTCACCGTCGAGTCAAAAAGTTCTCGTAAACCTACTAGTGATTAATTTAATTTGGTCCAAGGATAAAATTCGGAGAAAACACGTGAGACAAAAAAACCAATCGCTTATTTGTGGGTTCCTAAAAAAATATGATTTATATTTAAGTAATAATAATAATAATAATATTGCGCATCTGAACTATATAAATCGTAGCCCAGTAGTGGAAAGATTAATTAATACTAATGAAGCATTGCCCAGGGACGCCCGAATGTACTAGTCGTATATCATTTCCGTGGAGGCCCTTTCCATGTGCCGATGAGGTGATGGTGATGGTGATGGTGATAGTGAGTATGCGGGTGTGGAACCAATGGAAACACTTAAAACTAACTAAAGACTAACTTACCAAACTTTGGTAATTGTTGGGGTGATTCCCCTTTCGGGAAAAATACCCAAGGTACCAGCTGTGGAATCGAATCAGGGACCCCTAGACTCGTAGCCAGGTGCACTGACTATTACACCAAGGGGCCGGTTAATTAGGTGCATAAATCATGAAGAATTGTCTATAAAATTGTGTGGCATCGTGAGGAGTCCGTGAAGTGATTTTCTGGCCTTCCAATGCCGAAAGCTTTCCCACCTCTAGTAAAAACTTAATGGCTTTCTGCAGTTGATATGTTCTTTTATTCCCTAACGTAACTGTCCCCTAGTCCCATTTCAAACTTGAGTAGGAAGCGAGGATTTATATAACATATTTATTGCCATATCTTTCCCTCTTCGTTTGATGATTTGATAACGAATGAACTAATTCCCAGAAGTATTATATACATGGCCTTCTAAACCGTTAACTTTTTTAGTATGTTGGAGTAAAAATAAGGGTATCCAGGGTGATATGTGGTCACGGAACCTGAATATCAGGTTTTTATGGTAGGAATATTCCCTCGAATTTAATATCTGATAGGGTGGAGATTGTACATATATATGTAGATGGATACATTACTTAATTTTCTGTTTGGCGCTTTCAAACTTTCCTAAGGTTTACACCTTTTAGGTTAAATATGGAGAGGGTATAGTTTCAAGTGTTTGTCCCAGCATTGGCTTGTAGGAAGGATGGGGAAATTATTCAGGAAAAATCCCTTCGGTACACCTATGCCGGTATTCGAACTTCGATTTCTTCTGTCTTTGGCCAAGAAAGTCGACGCCTTTTTCTATCTGCCATAAACCGTGCATGCCTCATTAAAAGTCTTTAACAAAAGGCTTTCAGCAAAATTTAACAGAGACATGAAATTTCAAATCAACCTAAAACTCTAGGAATATCATGACATTCAAGTTGATTAAATATAGTTAAATAGTTTAAAAAAAAATGATTTGCTAGCAAATAACTAATATAGCAATTCTCACTTATCCATCAAACTTGCTACATGAAGGTTCGACCCTGACCTGACGCATTTTTTCATGAGTTTTTTTTTTTTTAATTAGCAGTTTTCTATTTTCTATTAAAGAGATTTTTAGTATTTCCTTAAAATTAACGTTCACCATCCCTATCCCTCAGATTATTTAATATGATAGTTTTTAATCCGAGTATGTTTTAGAACTTAATTAAGTCAGTATTGCGTTTAATTAATGAACTAAGGGTTCCGGGTTTGATTCTCGAAATGGCTGAAATATTTTATCACTAAGAAAATCGGGTCTAACCCTTTTTTAAGTGATAACTCTTGCTATGTGCCTTTTTTAAGAGTGAATTCAGTTCCCCAGTCGTGTGCTGATATAATAATTTAGTTACAGAAACCGAACGTAAAATACCTCCATTAAAATATAATAATTTAAAAACTAACGCATTGAGACAAGAAGCATTAAAACAAATAATCTTCCACCCTCACTGGTACGCACGTGAACTGAACATTAAGCTCATATATTCTGGCTTGTTAGTGATGGTGAGGTTGCGGTTCAAACCCCAGCTGAGTATTCTGAAGGTTTTATTTTCCTAAATGGTTTCCCATTCTCCCTATATGAAAATGCGGTTAAATTTACTTTAAGTTCCACCTTTATAACTTTTATTCATTTCTGTTATATGATAATTTGATAGAGATGTGAGAGGCTGGATTTAGATAAAAGTTTACCTAAATCTGTGTGGCGGGAGAGTGGAAAGCCATTTAGGAAAAACAAACTTTATACACCTGGGAGGTAGTTGAAACCCAATATCCCCGCTAATGGCAGTCTAGCTTATTGCGAGAGTTACGCCTTAGCCAATGTGGACACCGAAACGTGCTTTTATCGTAATTAAATACATGAACGCAGGGTGAGTGGAAAAATATACTTCTGTTAGGACATTCGATTTGAACTAAAAAATAAATAGGTAGTGCCCCAGTGATAGTCGCATGATATAATGCGTCACTATCGCAATATACCGGATGGTTAATGATTAAGCATTTGAAGCTCGAATCTCGTCAGGGTGTGTTGAGGATGGTTTTTTCGAAAGGTTTTAGAACTCTTCTTTCAATAAATTACGAACGTGTGGTGAGATGCCGATAAAAGAAATATTAGTAATATGAAAACAACTTCTCCAGGATATCTTATATACAGGTGTGCCAAAACGTGTGGTACCCACCTCAGTGGTGGACAAGAGGCACACAATTAATTATTCATTTGACCTCTTTTATGAGCTACTGTAATGTTTGTGCTATAGTGATGTGGAGCTACCTCACATTACAGGAATTGGTCAAAAGGGCCACCTTCAGATTGAATGTAAGCATTGCATTACAATTTACATCCAGTACTGTTCCTAGCCTGTGGTCTAGTTCAGTTTTTTTTCTGCAATGTATTTATGAAAGAAAGCAGTAATCTTAGACTGCAAGCTTGCAAGCCGAAGGTTGCCATGTTGAAATTTTTCTATAATGTTAAGCATCTCCACATTACTAGAGTTAAATAAATGATCATAGCTTGGAAACCAGGTAAAACGGAACACATGTTTATTTGGACTTTTTTAAAATGGTTTTTAACTCTCTTGTCCACTGCTGAAGGGGTTACCACATGATATGGTACACCCTGTATATAATACCCTTCCTCTTTTCCACAATTTACTTCCCACGTGCCTCGGTATCTCCGTGCTTTCGAGCACGTTTTTCTCGTTAACGTTAATATAAAATCTAATTAAACACGTCAGCAAGTTATTACACTTGAGGTGAATCGCTCCTAAGGGAGAACGCGTGATAGTAATAATATTTTTAAAAAGAGATGTTCGGGTAAAGGGGGTGGAAGCCTTCAATAATGGAAGTGAGCTGATTGGAATACTTGATCGTTCCAACTTAGTTAGGTCTTACATGGTTACAGCTGGTGAGATGGTTATTACTCATGTTGACATTTGGAGGGTATGGTGTTAGCAAAAAAAACAAAACAAATAAAACAAGAAAAAAAGTACAAAAACGAATATTACGGTCAACATAGAACACATACGCATCGGTGGACTCATGGCCTAAGGCGTCACTTTCACAAATAGACTAGACTCCCAATGAAGGGAAGAACGGTGTTAAAATTACGGTCAAGTGTACTGATAATGGTGTTTCTTAAATTGTTTCCCAATCTCCCTCCACGCAAATGTGTGTGGATGTAATCTAAACACAAACTTCCTGATCACTAACACATTATCTTAATTAGTACATCAAAAGTACGCCACCTATTCCTATATTGAGCTAATTATATATAACACACCTCTTTACCCCCTATCCCTATCTTAATCTTGTTCTATTCACTCTCCCTCATTACACCCTATCCCTATCTTAAATCTTGTCTAATTCACTCTCCTCATTACACACCAATCCTATCTTAATCTTGTTCTATTCACTCCACCTCATTACACCCAATCCCTATCTTAATCTTGTTCTATTCACTCTCCCTCATTACACCCTATCCCTATCTTAATCTTGTTCTATTCACTCTCCCTCATTACACCCAATCCCTATCTTAATCTTGTTCTATTCACTCCCCTCATTACACCCAATCCCTATCTTAATCTTGTTCTATTCACTCCACCTCATTACACCCATCCCTATCTTAATCTTGTTATGTTCACTCCACCTCATTAAAACCTATACCTCTCTTAAGCCAATTGTATCCAGTCCACCTTATTACACCCTTTCTCTATCTTGAGCTAGTTCTATCCAATACACCACATTTTACCATATCACTATCTTGAGATAGTTCTATCCAATACACCACATTTTACCATATCACTATCTTGAGATAGTTCTACCCAATACACCTCATTACACCCTATCCCTATCTTCAGATAGCTCTAAACAGCGCCCCTCACTAAACCTTATCTATATCTCCATCCAGTCCACCTTATCACACCATGTCTTTGTCTTCTCATTAAATCCTATCCCTATTTTGATCTAGCTCTATACAGTCAGATAACTACACCCTATTCCTATCAGACTAGCTCTATCCAGTTCACTTCATTACACTCTATACCTATATTGAGGTAGCTCTATCCAGTCTACCCCATTACATCATGTTCCTATCTTGAGCTAGATCGATCCAGTATGCCTAATTAAATCCTGTACCTGACCACTCTACCTTATTACACCCTATCCCTTATCTAAAGCTAACTCTATCTTGTCCACCTCATTTCACCCTCTCTCTATCTTGAGATAGTTATATCCAGGCCACCTTTTTACTACACCCTATCTCTTCAGGTCAATTATAATGTTATCCTCCCATATGCATCTAAGTCTTCCAAATGGTCTCTTCCCAATGGTCTCTTTCAATTGTGTTTACCAGTTAATACCCTAAAAATTACTTTAGACTCTTCCATTTGCATGACCTGCACGTATTAATTTGCAAGACATGATTATCCTATCAATGTCTTGTGATGAGTACAGGGTATGTATCTTATCATTATGTAAGTGTTATTTTATAGGTATTAGCTATTAATATCTAACTAAAGTCATAGCAGTGGATCACATGATAAATACGTGAAAGTAGTTACATTAACTTTTTTTACCTGTCAGATAAATACTCTTTCTATGATATTGGACTTTAAGCTTCTAGCTGTGTCAAACTTTATTTTTTTTATAAAAGGCCTTGGAAACATTTGCTAACTAATACGAGAATGTTTAGATTTATTCTTTCACCGTGTCTTACCACCCATTCGCGTTATACGCCTAAGTACGTTACGCTAAAGTTTCAGAGATGAAGAAGGTTGAATTTAGAGGAAGTGTATCTGTATTTGTATGGAGGGGGACTAGAAAACATTGAGGAAAATCCACTCTCATTACACCTGACCGGGACTAACCCCGATCTCTGTCATCGGCAGTCTAGCCCACTGCAAGTGTAACGCCTTAGATCATGCAGCCACTGAAGTGGGCGCGAAGAGGTGTAACACCATCTGCGTAGTCGTAGAGTGAGTGCCTTTCTCTGATCAAAAGGACCGTACTTTCGTATTGTTTTTTAGGGTACTCTCTATGGTAGCGATTAGAAGCTTTGCATACTACCAGAGCACCCACGTTATTTCAGAAGCGGGTGGAAATTTCTAAATAGGTTTTATGACTAATTTGAGGTGAACGGTATCAACATATTTTTATTTTCTTAAAAACCTTTCTTTTCAAGTTATGTATCTAAAGAAATGGAATAGGGGAAATTAGTTTATTATCAACGAAGTTTCACGTAAAATATTGCATTTCTGGGACAGAGGTATATTATAAGTAACAGCTCTAGCCTTTTCCAAACAAATAAAATAGATTGTTTCTAAGATCACAAAAATAAAATGTTAATATTATTTAGGATTACTTAAATGATTTTAAGGTTTCATATCCACTTTAGCCATACAATATACAACAGTGTGAGACTATTTATCTTCAAATAGGCATCTCCCTTAATATTAACTTAATATTATTTTTTTTTGTCACTTAGAATAGACGCTAACCTAAAACAGCATATATTTGACTATCCATCAAAACCTATTGCAAAATAAATGGTATGGAGCTCCGCACGGAATTTTTCGCTCGATTGTTTAAAAATGGAAATATTTACCAAAATCGTAAAATTGTGAATCAAAATAATATACACTAGCAAACCCAAGACTAAATTGCACTATCCTTATGTAAAACATTTTTTGAGACATGCATTTAAATTTTATAATTTTATTTTTAAAGAATTAATGTCCTCAATTGTATGTTTGGACCGATAAAAAAGATCAATGTTGGGTCCACAAGGGTCAACATTTCGTATTAAAATTTCAACTTTCAGTTAAAGTTTTCGACATTTTATTAGGTGTTGCACATCTTCAAGTCATCGCATTGCTATTAAATTCCTCATTTTTAAATTTTGACCAATAAAAAATGTAAATATTGAGTCTAAAATGGATATATATAATTGTTGTACAAAAATTTCTCCTAAGAGGTTTAAGGAAAAATAACAAACTTTTTTAGACCTACTTATATTTAAATACTCTATGGCATTGGAGAATTATTACTTTAAAACTCAAGTAGTATATCTTAACTAAAGCTCACAAAATTGTATTAATATATTTGCCAATATCTAAAAAACTGTTGGTTTTATAAAAATATATATTATATCTAATTTTTTTAAATTTCTAATAGTACTACAATTTTGCAATGATAAATTATTTAGTATCTCAAATAGTTGCAGAGATACGTAAATTTCAGCTTCTATAAAGTACCCTAAAAGTCATTTTCACGGGAAAATGAAAATGGTCAGTTTATTTATAACTTTAACCAACGCCCAGATACGAATTTTAATCAAAATCGTCAGAACAGATTTTGAGAAAATCGATTTTTTTTTTCTTTTCGCCACTTCTCAAACTATTCTTAATTTTAAGTTTAAACAGACACACAGCCAGTCGTCATTGCAAAGATCACTATTTTGGGGTTCGGGAGGTCATGAGACGTCGACATCCATCAACATTTTAGGTTAGATTTTTTTTTAATTGTCGCAATACTTTACCTTTAGTGTTAGAAACTTAAAAATTAATATTTTGCTTATAGCTTGAAAGTTATTGGTTTTATAAAAATATATTTCGAACAAAATATTTGTATTATAAATAGATCTACATATTTGTAATGTTAAGTAATTTCATTTCTCAAATAGTTTCGGAGATATGATACAAAATGAAAATTTACGCAACCGACCGGAGCATTCTGCCGAAATATTGAGAGTAGCAATTTTGTTTGGAATATCGATAAATATTAAGAAATTAAATTTAATCAAAATCTTTAGAGCCGATTTTGATAAAACTGACTGTTTCTCTTTTGCCCTTCAGTAAACTATCCCTAATTTTAGGGTTGGATATCAAATTCCAAAACCCCCTCGGGGCAACGCTATGAAAACCCTAGATACCAAGTTTTAGCCTGATAGGTAAAATATTTTGGGCTCTAGTTGAGGTACAGACATAGAGACAGACAGACAGAAGGAAATTCAAAAACTACTATTTCGGATTTGGGGAGTCATGAAACGTCGAGATTCATCAAATCTCGAGTTAGATTTTTTTGACGATCACAATACTTTCTTTAACTGTAAGATAGCAAGAATGTAAAAATGTATAATCTATACATAATTCGGAGAATGCATATAAATAAACATAATTTTTATAATCTAAAGTTAACAAGCTTTTTATTTCCTTAGTTTATATTTGTCAATTGTTTTAACGGAGGACCTTGAAAACTACACTAATGTTCATTGGAATTGTAACCAAACTATTCGGTTTCAACGATTACTTTTAATTAGTCTTGTTTACTGTAATTGCATAATATACCTATAAATGGTCACTTGTATTAATTTCTTATAGTTATTTTCTTTAGTTAAAACTCTTGAGTGGTACCTGATAAACCACAGGTGTAGTTAATTCGTTTATTAACACAGCAAAAATAAATATACTAATACTACTATAGTATTTTTAAAGGATTATTTTTATTAAATTACACTAAAAAACTATGTAAAGCAATTTTTAAATTCCTAGTATATTTTTTGTATGCGACCGTTGGTGATGATATTAAAAGGTGACGCAAAAATAATAATTATGTAATGTTTATCGATGTCGATATGTCAAATGTACACGTGTTTATTTTCTGAATACACCGAAGATACTGAAATGAGTTCTGGGTTAAAGGTGTGATTAAAGTAAATGCACTGTAGTTGAATCAATCACGTGTATGAATTTAATCATAGTAATATTGTATGTCTACTTTTAAAACCTTAGGTCCATGCAATTAATGACTAATTCTTAAAGCCTACGATTACATCAATTATTGGAGCTAGTTTCGTTTTGTGGATAAGTCAATTCGAGGTTAATAATTCTAAATTATCGATTTGAAATCAAGTGATTTTTTACTCTGGTGGACTTAAGCCTATTTTGCTACAAATGTGACACGGATCAATTCTTTTGGAATTCTTGTAAATAATGGTGAGTGTATTATGTTTATATAATGAAATATTCATGTTGATCTCTGATTATGTTTATTAGTATTTTTATTGTTTATATGATGAAATTACATATTCAATAATATGATTTCAATTTGATATAATACCACACGTTGGTTGTGATAATTTTGTCACTACCATTTTGTTTAACTATAGATTTGAAAAAATATATATTTTTCTTTAAATCTAAATATCTATTCTTAATAGTTATATATTTAATTGTTGGTTTTTCCAAAACTGCTTTAATTATAAGATATAATTTGATAAAGCATTGGGAAATGTTTTGCCTAAACCATTTCAGAAAAAAAAAATCACAAAATAATGCAATTGTGTTTAAATTGATCATACCTGTCAGGGATATATGACATTTTATACTAATTGGATAAGGATCTGAAAGGAGTGAATTTAGAGGAAATATACACGCATTTGCATGGAGAAGGAGTGGGATACCACTTAGGGGAAAAATGAACACCCTCAGTGTATCTGGCTGAATTCAAACTGTGTCTGGAATACTAACAATATGAGGTGACGCCCTAGCATATCTTACCACCGATACAAGTATTGTATATTGTATTTAATAATTTTTTACTATATAGATATAACATGCCACACAATGGCGAGACTAATGTATATCGTTAAACAGACTAATCTTGCTATTTCACACTCCTAAGGCACCCCATACATATTAAAAGATGTTGATTTGTCAATATTTTTTTCTTCAACTATTAATTTATTTATTTATACTTTACAAATTTCAGTTTATGGCAAGTCTTACAATTTGAAAGTAACTTACGCTAATACAGTATTTTTCTAGATATAAAAAAGGTTGAATTGTATAAATATAGACTTAATATTAAAGATGCACTTCACCATTTAACTTTCATTTTTACATATAACTTTATTTATAAACATAATTTGAAACCAATTAAAATACTGACTGTCAGGATAATATTAATCTGTTTATAAAATTCTCTTGAAATATATTATCAGTCTTTCAAGGAAGAAGAAATTACCAAAATAAAACTAATTTATTCTTATTTCCTTAAATTTTACAACTTTTTAATTAATATATTTTATACTATATTGTAAGCACTTATACGTATTGTTTTCTTTTTATTATAATTAACAAATTTCATTAATAAATATTGAAGACTCCCACTGTTAGTAAAACGACGAAATAAATGGGATGGAGGAGAGGTTAAATCAGTAGTTTTCTTTTTAAAAAAACCCACCTATTGGTCCAAAACAATTTAAACATGGCACTCTAGTAGATACATTGAGTTTAATTTATACCATGGTAATATCAATGGTTCTTAAATATTTTTCAAGGCCATTACGGAATTTGACTAGGATATTTTATCTACATTTGAAACTTTTCGTATCAAGTTTTTTATGATCATGACAAGTATTCAAGAACTGTTGTGTATCGTTTTTTGGAACTATCTAATACTTCCTCTTCACCTTTTCCCTACAACCATCCTTTGTTATTTATTATTATTATTATTATTATTATTATTATTAGCACCGCGTCTTACTACCCGATCGGGTTATTCACACTTACGCTAAAGTGTAATGGTAGGGTGATTGTGGGATGAAATGGAGAACCTACAGTTTAACGTGGAATCCGAACCACGGTGGAGGCCTGGCATTCCCCATCCTTCCTTTGTTAATAAGAAAGAAAAATCTATGAAACCTATTTTAGCATGGTAAGGAGGAAAGGCTTGCTTCCAGTTCTCAAATATCTTAACATTTTCTGTTGTGAGGATATCAAAGGCTAAATATAGAGCCCCTTTTCATTAAGACCTGTCTCATAGCGCCACAAGTATGTTTAAAAAGTCGTTGAAAACTAGATAATACATTTTCACAATTTTATTTTTATCAATAAAACCTAAAATATAGGTTTGTTAAGGAAAAAAGAGCCATGCTGGAATTTTTCAACTTCATTTGGGCGTGAACTATATTTTGAAATAACTTATCGTAGAATTAAATATTACGTTTGAGGTGAAAGTCCACGCAGCAATTTCTCGCTTACTGATGGTGGCCCTTTAAGACAATTTCTCGCTTACTGAGGGGGGCCCTTAATACAATTCCTCGCTTACTGAGGGTAGCCCCTTAAGACAGTTTCTCGCTTACTGAGGGGGCCCCCTTAAGACAATTTCTCGCTTACTGAGGGGGGACCCCTTAATGCAATTTCTTGTTTATCGAAATGGCCCTCTTAATGTTTTCTCTTTGGCTCTCAGGGTAGGAATTACTCTCTGGAAGGTCTTTTTTCCTAACAATATCCTACTATATATTAGATTTCTGGTAGGGAAAACGGCCTTTCAGAAAACAATTCCTACAGTGAACGGGCTTTATGTGTTGTATGTAAGTTAATACATAGAGTGTTCACCCTTAAAGTCATTGCTGGAATTTCTTATTTTAAATAAATTTGTTCTTTAGGAAAGTGTTGAAACGAATCAAATAGGACGTGTAAAGGATGGAAACATCTCCAAAAGTGTGAGGACATATGGGGTAGATGGCGTCAAGTTTGCTTGTCGGCTTCTTCAAATGAAGATGGAACACATAACGTCTTTTTCATGAAACAGTAATATGTCTTCTAGTTTTAGGTGACGTGACAACAAAACCTTATTGATTTGGAGAGGGGGTAAAACGGGGTGTAAGGGGAAAGGAGAGAGAAGGGGAGACATTGATTGATGTAATCTCCGGCGTGGGTGAAGGCAACTGTGTCACCTCACAATGGGTGATGCATGGCTTTACTCAATAGGGATGTCCCCCTTCAGACAACTTAATCTGCAACCAAAATCAGCGCAAGCCACCCTTCCCCCCACCCTTCCCTCCACCTATGCCTTAAAAAAAATAACAATTTTTATCCAAAGATTTCGGCAGAGTTGCATTACTGTTAAACAACAAAAATCGAATTTTTTAATTAATAACGATGCACGGCTGCCTACTTGATGATTTTGATGATATTTTGTGAAGCAGATTGCATCTTAACTTTATGCACGCTTAGGTACCAATAGTATGAAACATAAAGAGAGGGAAAATGAGTATTTCACCCTGAGAGGCTTCTCATTTAACTACTGATTTACGCTTCTCTTCCACTGACGAGTACACACACTCACTCTACTATTTATTTAAGGGGAGCATTTACTTGTTTCAAAACTAAATCTCCTTGTTTTTTATTCCAGATAAACATATGCTTACACTGACTTTTTAAATCTATATCATGGGAAAGGGTCCCTAATAAAATGAATAAAACAAATAGCTTAATTTATAACCAATTTAAAATAGGTTGAAAAAAATTTCTTAAAGTTATAAAAAATAGTTTAATGAAAATGTAAAACTAATTTTAAAGCTATTAAAGATATTTTGTTTGTTTTAATGTTATATTTTTAAAACTATCCTAATAAATAAATTAACACAGGAAATACTATCTTGACTTAGCGTTACGTCGCAGGTAGGCAACACCTTTAGTATACTTTTTCAGACACTACATTTTATTATGGCACAGTCAATTTGTTCTATCCCTTACCAAGTTGAAATTGTGTGCCGTATTGGTATTCCAAAAATTGAATCTTTTTGATATAATGATTTTTCTATGGTTTTTTAATCTTAGTGGTGTCATTCTTAGAGCTATTTTGTGTCCTATAGACTAAACTTTCATTCTATGACAAAACAAACTAAGATAATTATTAATCTATTTATTAAATTTACAATTAAACGTTGTAAGTTTAAGGTCCTGTGTAGTTTGAACAAATTCTATTCTTTAGGGATTTAACTAATGACTGTACTGTGTAGCTATACGTACTAGTTATACATATAAAGAACATAATAAAATCAATCATATTACATTTTTAATTACATCAAAATTATTAATTTTATATCTTGATGTATTTTAATAATAAGTGTAATATACATTTTAAAACTCTAATTTAATCTGTACAACCTTATTTTCTGATATATTGAATTTCTTTAATTACATGTTTTGCTTATTTTTTTCAAATAAGTCGATGTGATCATGCTATAGTTAATAACTAACTACATTTTTCAAGTGTTTGTTTGAATTGTTCCGTTCTTCTTTAATTTTGTTTACTTTACTCATTTGTCATAATTTTTATTTTTAATGTCTACGAGTATTTAATGAGCTTAAATTAATTTCGTAGATCCCGAAAATGCCTTAATTAACTTCGTGAATTTATATGCAATATGAACTCCCAGAATAAAAAAATGCACTAAACCTTATTTACCACATAAAATATAAATTTTAATCAACGCAAGCTCAGAATTAATGACATATGATACTCTCAATAAAACTTGATATTTTAATTTTACTTTCCAATAAGATTATGTTATGAATTCTAATTTTTTATTTATGAGGTACTTTTTTTTATCATAATAGGTTTCTTATGTATTGCGTTGAATTATTTTCACTTCTTTAATAGGTGTTTTATTCAAGTGTCTTTAAATTTGGACACATTATTTTATACATTACTCTTATCTCTCAGTAATACAAGATATTAAAATATTCTAAAAATCTGAATTGTTTAACAGGGTCTGTTAGCTATATATACCGCATGTCATTCTGTTTAACATAATAGATTTATCGCTAGGAATTTTGGAATAATTATTATGAGGCATCTGGGTTCGATTATTGGAATAGCTGTACATTCTGTAAAATTGTAAAATTCTGGGTTTCTTCCTTTACAGTAATAAATTGACAGACGGGGGGCTAGATTTTATTTATATATTTCTATTTCAGCATGTAATTTTTAGTAATCATTTGTTTCATCAAACGCAAGTTAAATCCTAATAACAATAATGTTTAAACACGCCAATCTTCCTTGGCTCTTATTTGGGCAATGAATATTAATACAAAAAAGAATGTTAATTGAAAATAATTTGACCCAGTAAGGAATGGAAGTATTCTCTCATATTATCATTTATTTATTACATTGCGAGTTTACAGTATTCATAATTTAATTCAAACAAAGAGTTTATATTAATGTCTTCCAAGATTGTCTCATTCAAATAATTCTAACATTTTCTGCATAGTTTTAATGATGTAAAAAAACATTTATTTAATTTAATTCGTTGTTTAAAGAAATATTTTCATTATTAGATTATAATAAAAAAATTATATAATTTACTTTAAAATAAAGTTATTATTTCCGTTTGTATTTTACTAGGAAATATTTTCGTTCTTAAACTGCTATACTAAATTTATTTAATTGGTCTTATGTTGATTTGTAAATGTAGGCCTAAGCTATGGGTATCTAATAAGGATATTTTTTTTGTTGATTTGAGATCATTTATGTATGGATACTGGTAATAGTAATTAATTAATCAATCATATTTTATTTGGCAAAATTAGTTTTATAGTCAAATTATAATTGTTTATTCACTCATCTGAGATATACATATTTATTTCACAAATTGATGTGGGATAAAGAAGGTAGAATTTTTGAGGAAAGTATCCGACTATGCGTGGAGACCGAGTTGAAAATCATTTAAGAAAATCACCCTTAGTACACTCAACAGCGATTTGATTTTTCCATTAATGGCAAACCAGATTATACGAGATTGACTTTTTTTTTTACAAGGACCGTCCAATTCGGTTAGTAAATAAAAATTAATAAACAATCATTTACAGACCCATGTAAGCATTAAAGGGTTTTTAGACCAGGTTTGAGGAAAACAATTTGAATGCATAATCTAGAGGGACACCAAAATATCGCGAAACATATATTAACAAACTTTTACTTAGCACATTAAAATTAATATCCAAATAATTTTAAAGTCCCTTATACCATATTTTAACGTATTATTGATACGAAAAATAAAAACAAAATCGAATCTTTTCTTGTAATTGATTATTTGGCTTTTTATATGCGAATAAGAATCAATTATGCCAGTTTGAATTCGAATTAACGATATCCTAACTCTATACATTATTATTTATAACTAAACGCATTGTTCAATGTCTGAAATATCCAGAAAAAATAATATAAATGAACTGCACTATTTTATTTATTTTTTAATATTCTTTTAGCAATTTAAAATTTATAATCCATAACAATTATTTCCCTCTACCAAAGACTATTAGTAAAGAAATAAAATATTGGTTCGATCTGGATAGTATAACAATCGTATTGTGATCTAAGGAACATATTTAAAATTTAGCCATACATTTTTTTTTTACAATTTTTAACCGAAGAATGCCTTTTTATTTACTGGCTTTAAATAGTAAAATCCAACTTTTTATTTAACGAGATTCAACCATTTTATTTAAAACAAATCAAAGCCTTTAATAATATATAATAATTTGTATACTTTAAATTGAAAAATGACACCTTGACACGGGAATTGAAGCCGGGATATTTGGATTAGTACGTCAATGTTCTAACCACTGAGCTATCCAGGAGTCATCCAGTGTCCAGGTGTTATTTTTTAAATTTAAAGAATATGATGTTTAGTAGCGGCTATAACCATAATTAACAAATATAATAGCTTGGCTATATAATCTATTATTATATTTTTGTTGGCTCTAAGGCTAGCAATCACTAAAACTCGTGTTTACCAATAAGTTAGGTAATAAAACGAAGTTAAGAGTTGAAGGAATCACACAAGTACAAAGTGATGGGAAAGCAAAAATAAAAAAAAAATTTATCCACCTTTTGTTTGAACATTAATTTAACATGTTAAATTTTGACCCATTGTCGAAGGCCGAAACGTAACGGCTAGAGTTTGTAGTATTGCTTTATATTAGATTTTTTTTTTTTTTAGTTATTTAACAAACAATTTTTGACCCGACTGGTTATACCAGCACACGATAATTTTCTATGAGTGAGAGCTAAAGGACCTACACATTTTGCTAGAAAAGGTATTTTCACACTCCTCCCAGGGTTCATTTTACACGCCACAATCGACATGGGACCGATGGTTTCATTTCCCCTGCGAAGGAAGTTATGCAAAGGATTTGTATCGCTCAAGAAAAATTTGTCAACTCCGGATGGGTTTGAACCCAAGAAAATTGAGTTCAAGACCACCAAGGTCGAATATATTATATAATTTAAATGGATAAACTTAACTTTAACTTTGTTTTAAATAATATTTTACTTGATAAATCTGTCAAAAGTTTATTAACATATGAGGATTTTTAATGTAATACTTTTAAAAAAGTAAATATTTTAAGAAAATAAAACATGTCTTAAAAATAATTTTACTTAATTTTTTCCATTTGCCAAAGAGGAGAGTTCACTTCATCATGTTGGGTTCACAAACATATTTCCACCGATATTTTCAGCACTTTTTGATCGATCACAGAAAACCAATTGCCTAAGAGATCTTTTTTTCACTTAACTTTAGAAACAACTTTTGTTGTTGTTAATCTTTCAAATTTCTTTCTTTTTTCTTTTTATAAGACCCTCATAAAGTTAAGACATATCTTATCGAGGGCAGACACACTTCTGTCAAAGGAACTAATGGTTTGATCATCTGCACACAATAACTGTCAACAACAAAAACAACCGTTAAACAATACAAAAAGAGACAGACACTCCGACATGCAGTGCTTTAGAACAGTTGATTATATTTCTCCTTACCGAGATAAGGACGAGGCTGGCGCAAAGGTTTCATGCGCCGAAACATAGAAAATTTTACACCCCAATTGTATTCTTTGTATTATAAGTAAATCGACACTCCTCCATATGTGACTCAAAATAATAATGTGCCAAATACTGGACAAAGAAGAAAAAGAAAAGTAAAAAAGGAGATAAAAAAGTAATTACCCTTTCTTCCACCCCTCCTTAATCAATGTGTGCAAAAAGTTATCCATCCTTCCCCTCCTCTTTAGTATTTTTGGAAGCATTTTGTTAAATTTTAAAGTGATTCACTGACAAATCGACTCAGAATATCATAAAACCCTAAGGTGACTGACTATCTTGTTAATCACCTTAAAAATATATTTATATATATTCTTCCATAATATTCGATAAAATATTGAGATGTTATTTATTTATAAATAATTCTTAGCTTATATAATTTAAATAATTATTTAATAATGCGCCCTTAAGACCGTTGCACCTTAGCTGACCATCAAGTTTCGCATATAGAACAAGGGTCTCGAATTCAATTCGCTGCGTAATCAAATAACTTTTAACTAGGCAAATTAGGTCCTACTCTTTTGCAGTAATGAACAGGTCTATTACTGCATTTGTTATAGATTCAATTTTGGGTGGGATGTTATTATGTTTGTTTTAAATTTGTTGATACTGGCTGTTATTGTGTTTATTCTAGATTCGAATTTGGGTGGGCTGTTATTGTGTTTTTCTAGATTCAATTTGGGTGGGCAGTTATTATATTTGTTCTGTATTAAGGTTTGGCAGACTGTTAATGTGTTTGTTTTAGATTTGTTGGGACCTGCTGTTATATTTCTAGAGTCAAGTTTGTTCGGGCTTTCAGTGGCGGCTCGTGTATAGACACTGCGGAAATGCAGCATACCCTATTTCCACTATATATTATTGATGATATTTAATATAATGAGTTCTTCTTTCTTTAATCTTTTTTTTGTAGTAAAATATATATTCCTTAAATGACTGTTGTGCGCATGCGCACATAGGAGGGGTAGGGAGGAAGGCGGGACTGCCAGGTAGAGAGAGCACTGTTGCTCTCGCAGTGCCAGCTCTGGCGTTATGGTGGAAGGAAGTTTTTTTACTCAGAATATATTGTGCTTAAAAATCATGTACCATATTCTTGAATGTGATAAAGTGTGGAAGAGTGTAGAATTAGATTATTATTCTGCTTCCAGCTATTCTATTTGTTTCATTTTTTTTTCAGTTATTTTATTTAACAGTAAACTTTAACCATGGTCTTGCATCCCCAAGAAATAAGTTCTGTGACTGTAAGTGAACTTCAACAGTTTAAGTTTTCACAGCTAACTCTCCATGAGAAAGTTACAGTTAAGAAAAGTTGTTCAACACCTGATATTCTAATATCTCAGCCAGGCAAAAGCAACAACAAGAAATATATTCTTAGCTTTAATTCTGAATGGTACCAACGGAAAAGTTGGCTTTGCGGCTGTGGAGTGAAAAATGCACTGTTTTGCTTCCCATGTTAACAGCACCCCTACTAATTATAGCTACGAGCCCCAGTGGGGTTGTTATTGTATTTGTTATTTATATTTAAGTTTTTTAAATAAATAGTTCACTAAAATGATCAATTGCCCAGGAAGTTCACGTTAAATACCATCCGTAATTTTAATTATTACCAAAGTATGTTCTGGTCAACTTTTGTTCTCCAATGTAAGTGAAAGTACTGTAGGACACCCATCATCCAAATTTATTTGTGACTAGAAGGGTTCAGATAATTTAGAAGTCATATGGATTGAACCAGAAAAACTATTATCAAAGAAAAATTATTAAGTTAATAATGAAAATCCAATACTCTCTTCAAACGGATGAAGCATGAATAATTGATTAAATGAGTAAATGTAACTATGTATTGCTAGTAATGGATAGGAATAGTGACATCTGCCCCTTCGTGGTACCAAAGTCTAACGCGCTATTCTAGCTGTAGACTAGACTGCCGATTACGGGGAGATCGAGGTTCGACTCTCAGTCTGGTGTAGGTTGTTAAGGGTGTTTTTTTCTAAGGTTTCTTTGCTCTCCCTTCACATAAATGCGAGTAAATTTAATCTTAATTTAACTTTACTGATCCAAAGATCATTAGAGTAAATTAGTACATAAGTGTGTAACTCAAACGGTTTTAATAAATAAATACACCACGTGATCTGGCTCAGTGAGTGGAGGGAATATTACATCTTGTTTGAAGTGATTATATTAGTCGGAAGTTAGGTTATTATATTATTATTATTTATTAGCACCGCGTCTTACTACCCGTTCGGGTTATACGCACTTACGCTAATGTGTTATGGTAGGGTGATTGTGAGATGAAATGGAGGACCTACAGTTTAACGTGGATCCGAACCACGGTGGAGGCCTGGCATTCCCCACATTCACAAGATTCTTGTCAGAGGTGAAGGAAGGGTTTGGAAATCAGATAAATCGGTGCCGGGACCGAGGATTGAACCCCGGCCGCCAGCACAGAAGTCTGACACCTTACCCCTAGACCACCAGGTCACCCATTATTATTATTATTATATTACTATTACGTGTCCCGTGCTACGACAGGTACACTCCTTTTGCTCTGTCTTCTGCCTTCTTCTTCAGATCCCAGGATAGTATAGGTTCAAATAATCGGCATTTTACTGTATAAGAATAAAATAAATTGGGTGTAAACATTTTTCTAGATTAGAAGCTCGTGATATAAAAATATATTTTAGTAGCATTTAAATATAAATATTCATGGTTTTCTAAGTAAAAATAACTCCAGGGTGTCAGCCCGAAAGCGAGCTATACCAAACTAGCGTCCACCGCATGTTGGCAAAGATATTGCCAACATTTGATGGTGTCAGCAGAATGAATCCTCCAGCAGTCAATTTTACTTTTATAAACGGGATCTGCTACTTATTTAATCAAGTAGCTCCTCGTTTGTCCTAACTAGGCTGGATTTGACACCGTTCCAGACTCACTGCTTCACAGAAACATTTTGAAGTGCCGGGGATCCAGGCGGGTTCCTTGTGAGCTCATGTATGTGCACCTCATTTATCTTGAAAGGTAACAAATTTACCTGTAAAGGCTCCATTATGGCTTATATTATAAGCAGGGCCCGGATTTTGATGACCTGTAATTTCTTTTGGTTCGTCGCATAAAACGCTCCTAGGTACATCATTCTGGTCATACCTTTGTTGTAAACAATTTTATTTCATAGATAATTATTTTCTAATTATTTTGTCAGTTTGGAAATTTAAGATCATATTTTCCTGGTTGCGTCATTTTTTTAGTAATTTTTTTGGCATCATCAGTAGTTTATAAGTATTTTTAGTTATTTTTGAGTAATTCTAACCATTATAGTTGAAAAAGTATATTTCTAACTGTTAACGATATTTTATAAATGCATAAATGTTCAAACATAATCTTTTCCTCACACAGCTGTTGGAATAAGAAGACAATACAGACAAAGAACTATGTGCCATCTTTGCTTGTAAGTTGTAAATTACACATTCCTGGTGAGACAGTGACACTAAGATGAAGAGGGTTGCGTTTAAAGGATGAAGCTATTACTTCTGAAGGAGATATTTGTAAATCAATATTATATTCAACAGAATGCAGAGTCTAGTTGTGAAAGGCCTTTCATTTTATTTAACATATACAGTTAATCAAACAATAATTCTATATAAGTTTATTACGAAATTTTATACAGATTTAGTCTTTTTTGATTATTTTAACTTATCTTTTAGAATTCTTAGGTCATTTTATGTCATATTTTGATAATTTTTAGGTAATCAAAATGCGTGTCTTGATTATAAAGTAAGATTGTATTAGATCTTGCTAGGTAAGTGGAGTTTGCCAAGTTTTACCTAAAACTATTTATTTATCTATAAAGTTCTAAGGAACATACATGAGCAAATATTATTTTACCTATTTCGCAAGGGAATGGAAAAAAATAAGCATAAGAAAATAACACATGCCACGTTGATGGTTAGTTTGTCAGTCAGACCCTAAGGCACAACATACATCCTTTACAATACATTCAAACCCTGTAGACAAAACTTTGCAGAACTGGCGCCCAAGACAACTCCCCTCCCCTGAAAAAGGGAGAACAAAAACTTTTCCTGTAGTTTTGAAGAAAACATATCAGCCTTTGTTAGACGTTTTCCTTGGCATGCACTTGTGAAATATTGTAGTTTGTGTAACATTTCTCACACAAGAACATATTTTCTATTTGATGAAACTATCTTGAAAAGATAGTTAGAAGTAATAAGTTATAGTTGGAGTTTTTATTAATTCCTTGATATTTTTTAAGTATGAATTGTCACGGTTGTGGATAGTCTTAAAATTTAAATAGAAACATTAGAAACAAACAGTGTATTTCATTTATCTTTAAAGAGAGTAAAGTTACCATGCTGGATTTCCGTGATGCGGTCAACCATCGACGTAAGACTTTTTTTTTTTGGTATATGGCATATTTGACCGTGAGAGATACGCTATCTAGTTCGATCGCCATGTTTGAATAGGCTACTTTTAGCTTCTCTGTGCGAACAGAACGTTGTCAGGGTATACCTTGGAGGTTGTCTAAAGTCAGTCAGACTCGCAATCAGATGACGTGATGATAAATATTATCAAGGTGTGGAGCCAGTGGAAACCTCAACTCCCAACTTTCGCCTAATTAACCAGACTATGTTGTCCATAGATATAGTTCTCCTTTTGGGAAAATTACTTATGGTACCACCGGGAATTGAACCCGGGACCTTTAAATCTGACTATAGGCTTTCACATTAAGTGATATGAACAGAAAATACTTTTAGTTAAATTACCTATACAACATTATTTATATTTATAAATATATAAAATAAAAATATTTTGTTGCAATAATAGTTTGGAAGCTAAAATATAATTTTTTTTCCCATCGTAGCTATAAATAAAAGATGAAAAATCAGTTCAATAAATTGTATCGTACCTATAGTTTTTATATGTTTTTTGATGTTATCGTTTTCCCGTGATACTTATCTTTCTACTTGTATAGAGAGCCGGCATATTCATAAATAAAATAGGTAGCGCATAGAAGGTATGATTTTAAAGAAAGTGTAACAGAACTTGCGTGGAAGGAGAGTGGTAAAATGTTTTGGAAACATAAACTAAATTTATACCCATCATGAAATCGAACACAGAACTCACCGTAACAGATAAACTTGACCATAAAAGATTGAAGATTTAGTTCACATGATATACAATGAAGGTTCAAACTTCATTTACTGTGATAAAAGTTTTCTCATTATGTCGACTCATATTTATGATGCGTTTTTATTTTAAACACCACGTATTACTACCCGTTTGGGCTATTTGCTTATGTTATAATTACGATAGTGACTTTAGGGATTAGTAAGGTAATATCTTAGGGGAATATATTTAGCACTGCGTCTTACTACCCGTTCGGGTTATACGCTTTACGTACTAATTACGCTAATGGATTAGGAATTGGGGAGGTTGAATTAGAGGAAGTGAACCCACATTTGCGTGGAGGGATAGTAGAAAAACATTTAGGAAAAACCACCCCCAGTTCATCCGACCGAGATTTGAACCTCGATCTCCCCGTCCTCAGCAGTCTAACTCAAGACGACACACGCGTTAGCCAACTACGCCATCGAGGCGGGTATCTTAGAGGAAGTGTACCCGCAGTTCTATGGAGAGAAAGTGGAAAAACATTTTGGAAAAAACCACCTTCAGTACACCCGTCCGAGATTCGAACCTCGATATCCCTATCAATGACATTCTAGTCTATTGTGAGAGTAGCACAACCTTAAGGCCATTGAAGAGGGTTTTATTATTCATTACTATTCTTACTCGCTTTGGTTATTAAATGGTCTAAGACAAGGATGCACAGATAAAAAAATAAATTTAATGAGCCAAAGACTTTTATTCTTTAATTCATCTTTGAAATTTAATTAAAAAAATTATAACCACACATAATAGACTCACGTGACTATTAAAGTTTAAATACTTTGAAAATGCAAAACAATCACAAATACCTTTGTGTGTTTTAAAGTTCGTTCAGAAGATTAATATATGATGGAGTGATAGATGAGTGAAATTGTTAATGAGCTTCCAAAATTGTTTTATAATGTGGGTTAAATTGTGAGGAGGTGATTCGCAAGAGGGAAGACATATGTTCACCAGTAAGTCGGTTTCTAAGATCATTTTTCTTGGTTGAAAACAATCGTTCGAATAAATATGAGTATACATATATTATTGCCATTTGTTTTCGGGCTTGATTTACCAAGTTGGAAAAGTCGATTTTAGTATAGTTTAAAAAAAAATCAAGGTTTGTTGTGTCTAAAAAAAACTTGCTTCACAAAGCAGCCCATTTAAATTATTTATCCCGTGGGACTAACTGAACACATTGGATTAAATTTTCGATGATGGGAAGCTTGGGGTTCGAGTTTCGTTCGGGTCTACTGATGGTTTATGGAATACCAATCTTCCTTCAAGTAAATGAAGGTCTATTTCCTCTCAATTCTAGCTTCTTAATCCTTATTTTATTAAAGTAATATTAATTTCATCGTATATAATTATTAACGAATAGGACATGGTAAAAAAAAATACAGGTTCGTATGCCTGAAAGCTTGTTGGGGTAAAATACGTGTATTGGTTCGAGAAGTCGTACAGCTTGTACAATCAAAATGCTCCAATTACTCACAGTCTCTTGTTTGGGAAGGATAACAGGGTCTTTTTACACCCTGATCACGTGATGGTTTTTTTTGTATCTCAGACTTAGAAGTGAAAACGACGTACTCCGGTTAATTTGACAGATCAAATAAACCAATAGGGAAAAGAGTGAAGCAGAACATGTTTTAAAGGTAAATGATTGCTCTTCATTCTATTAGAGAGCTTTGGCCTCTACAAATAATTTACTTTATGATGATACTTTACCAGTTGATCAATAAAGTGTATATAATTTTTTTAGACATTCCTCGGAAAGAACTATTTTATTGGTATATTTTATATTGAGCGTTTAGGGGAATCGCTGCAAGCAAAGATTAGCAGTATAAATAATGTAAGTGTAAAAAGATAGAATAAATTATATCAAAAAACCACTATCTAGTATATTTGAAAGAAGACATAGGGCCAGTTTCATAGTCAAATTTAGTACGCCTCAAGTGCGGCGCTACACTAAATACATGACGACACCTACCTAAACCACAATGGAATGGGCCAGTTTCCAACGCGAGAATGGCCCATTCCATTAGAGTTTAGGTAGGTGTCGTCATGTACTTAGTGTAGCGTAGCACTTGAGGCGTACTAAGTTTGACTATGAAACTGGCCCATAGATTGTTTTATACTTTTGCCCTTTATTAAAATACCTTTATTTTTAGGTTGGACATATTATTTAAAAAAAAAAAGAACCACTGGGAAACCCTATGAAAACCATAAATACCAAGCTTTAGCCAGCTAGGTAAAATGATTTTTGCTCTCGACCAAGATACAGATGACATTACCAAAACAACCTTTTCGGCTCCAGGTGTTAATAAAGTGTTGACATTCATCAACATCTCACATTAGGTTGTAATTTTTTTTGTGATTAAAACACTCTTATAGAGGCCACGAGGAATTAAAGAATGTAGCCCTTAGATAGTGGTGACTGTGTACACCCTCTCTGTATCCTGTACCCCCGGTCAATAAAGGGGATAAAAGGGAGAGGATGAACGTAACATACATTAAATGGAAATTATTAAAAATATTTATAGATTCAACAAAATGAGCAGTTAATTCAATCAAATGACAATAGCGCAGATAATAAAAATTGGTCTCATTATATTATTATGAGTACAGTTGTAAATTATGCTCGAAGTCAACAACTTTATATCATTAAAGTTGCGCAAGTTTTTTTTAACAAAAGGAAACATGAAATCCATCATATTGATAGTCCAGTCTATAAGAGACAATAACAAAGCGAATATTTTTAAATGCGATACAAAATAATAAGGGCCTAATGGGCACCTTGATATGGTTCCAAAGGTTTCGTAATTCACAGAAAACGATATCATAAATATAAAGATTTAAATATGACGACAATACAACAGAGTCTACACAACGTGAGGGTTTGACTACCAGACAAAAGCCAAACTCCCACGGGACTATCAGATCTGACTTAAAATATGGAACTAACCATTCCATCAAATAACAAAACATTAGCTGTTCAAACTGAACTTACGTTACAAAAGATTAACGTTATCCTAATATAAATTCCAATAAAAAGTTACATCACGTTACGTTAGTTTAAACCATAATTTTAAATATGAAAAGTTACTTCTATAAAAAAAATTACTCTACGATTCCAAACAATATAATATTAACAAGTCAAACTTCTAATCAGCACATAACTGAGGATATTTACGAGAATAAAAATATAAACAAAAGTTACAGCGCCCGAGCGGCGACCTATCTAAGATAGAATATTAAGACATAGTTTGACGATCAATACGTTAGAGTTTGAAACTGAATATTATATACAAAAAGTTTAAAGTTTATAAATAAGTTAGAGTTCATAACTCCACCCGTCTAAGCGACGATTATGATACATTTTTACAAGTCTTTTCCAGCCATTGTCCCGATCCATGACAATGGTCTGTCGTCGATCGTTGATCGTAGGATAGTCGATTATGGCAAGCTTGCACAGCCATTATTATAGGGATTTCGTTGTTCCGGAAAGAAGGGGGGAATACACTATACACGCATATGATGACGTCAACGATGCCTTCAAACAGTCACGTACACCATTGTTGATTCCGCTTGCTCCATCGGAATATCCGTGAATATCTCCATCACCCGATGTTTTGAAGGAGGTTCCTCTAGTCTCCGTCAGGGGTCGGATACATAATTGTCTTCTAGTTGATGTTGATAGTTCTCGGTTCATTTCACGCTAGTACAGTCGGAGTGCCGCGTCGCTTTGTTGACCCACTGGATCTCCCTTGACCCACTCGCCAGTCTAGGATTCCAGGTGCCGGCCAGCCTTGCAGGATTCTATTGTGAGCAGATTAATATTGTAATTACATGAACAAATTAATACGTAGCATTGGATTGAGTAATAAATATATTGTCCAGCATTGTTTCTATTATGTCTTCTTAGCCTACAAGAACTACAACAGAGAAAAATACTATTGTAGGGATCCTAATTGAGTTGAATTTATTGGAGCGGGTAGTATGCTTGTTGTCCAGTTGTAACATTATACCACGTAATGTTACAACTGAATAAGTAAAATAAACATCTGCCAGCATAGCGTTGTGAACCTTAATGTTCCCTTTTTTATTCACATTTCAATATGCTTCTGTAAGAGAGTCTATTATTTCACTTTGGTGAAATGTGATATATATATATGTAGTATTTTTAATTATGTTTCTATATCAAAGTATTTTACTATATTGCGCTGTCCATAGATACAATCCTTTTTTGTACCCAGTATTTTGTTATACGCGTGTACTAGGTACTGTTTTATTTCAAAAATTTAATTTGTTTTAATTTATTGATTGCCATGGGCGTCTTCGATTTCCTCCATGAAAGCTGATTTAATCCCCTTTTCGATAAAGATCACTTAACTCTATGGTTGAGTTCCTTTACTTGGGGATTTGGGGGTAGGAGGAGGGGTCTAATTACTTCAATTTGGGGTGGGGAGGCGGAAAGGAGGGGGTTAGTTCCTTCACGACACCTGAAGGAATGGATTATAAGTATAGCTGGTTTATTTCTACATATACTTATGGATCTTACTCCAACCTAACTTAAACTAACCTTTCATGCGTTAACGAATTTCGTACTTATTTAATTTTGTAATTTACTGTGCAAAGATCCTCTCCTTGAGGTATCGTGAAGGAACTCAACCATTGCCATCGGACTAATTATCTCCGTGGAGGAAATCGACACTTCCGTCCCCCAAATCTCTCGGAGAACTTATAATCCCTTCCTTGAGGTGTCGTGGAGGAACTCGACCATCATTATCTGACTAGTTATCTCGTGGAGGAAATTGACATCCCCAATTGCCATAGCGGTTTTGAGATTATTTTTCCTTTTTTCTTTTAATATTTTGTAAAGAGTCTTTTCCTGCCAGTTTACTAGTTTTTTTTTCAGAAACTCGTCTTACTGCCTGTTCAGGTAATACATATATGTATTAGTTACAGTAATGAGCTAGGAATGAAGAAGGTTGAATTTAACGGCAGTATACCCTCATTTAAGAGATGGAAAACCATTTAGGGAGTGACGATTTAGACCATGTGGCCAACGAAGCAGATATTTCCAGCTTAAGATAACATGGCTCTATTTTTTTTAAATAGATAAATTAACAATAAACTAGTTGCGGGACACCATACCATTTATTTGATATATTTTGGTTTAATAGAGTGATATGAAAACCGGCTCTATATTCATTTATAATAATGGGTCGTTGCAGTGATGGCTGAAGATTATTGCACTAAGATGTATTTTCAAATTTTTATTGGGAACGTATCTTTTTAATTATAGGTTTACACGTCAACGGCTATCCACTTTTCTTAGATATTTAGTTTTCGGTGTGCAATTTTAATAAAATTATATTCCCCCACCTCCCCCCTTCTCTCCAATGAGAACATTAAAATTACCCTTTTCCCAGATCTCTGTCTATTTGTTGTATCAACCACTCAAAGTAACAATTGAGCTGATATTATTTTTAAACAAAGACAAATATTTTTTTACCAATATACAGCTATAACAAATCATGGCTTCCATGGTGATGTAAACAAATAATGATGGTACAGATGAACCACTATCCACACAGGAGGAAAAGATGGAAAATTCGCTAGGAAATTTGGTTTTTAGTCTTAGGGCCACTATTTTTACCAGCCTCTTGATTCCTTAATCTTTAAAATGATTGTTCGTTTGTCAAAATCTGTTCATTCATTTGCTCGTAATTTCTATTACTGGAAAAGGCTTATCAAATAATATATAAGATATAATAATAGAGAGAATGATAAAGTGTGATAGTTAGAATGGGAATGTAAGTGTTTGAGTATGTGATAGGTGTATCTGTGTGGGTGAGAAAGTGAGTGTAAGAGATTAAGAATGAGCCATTGAGAGATATCGAGTGAGTTAGTGAGTAATTAATAATGAGATAATGTGTATGTCTTATAGAGAGAAATATATGAGAAGAGATAAGAATGTATGTGTAAGGAGAGTGTGTATGAGAGAAAGAGTGTGTGAGAAAAATCTAGATTGATTGTGTTTGTGAGAGAGACAGTTTGAGAGAGAGCGTTTCAGACAGATCTTGAGAGAGAAAATATAATAAATATAATAATGTCAGAGAAATTGTGTGATCAAAATGTATGTGAGGGTAGAGAATGTGTGTGTGTGTGTGGAGAGAGAGAGAATCAGAAAAGATTATATTATAGAAAGTGTGGGGGGGGGGGGGGGATGTGAGAGAATGTGAGAGAGTCTGAGAGAGAGAGAGAATGTGAAGATTAAGCGGTAAAATGAAAACATAGCTTAACTTACGTATCTGTATTGTGTTACTATTTGCTAAAATGATCACAAACCCATTGTTTGAAAAAAATGAACACCAAAAATCTTATTTAGATAGTTAAAATGGCTATTTTTTTTAAACATTCTTCAAGATCATTGATCGCTTTTGAGCTTATAATATATACCAAAACATATTTAAACATTATTTTATCACGCGTGAAACAAAATGTAGGTTATATGTTTACGAATTAAAAAACTTAACCTTTAATTTTCGAACTATTCTTAATATTATTGATTTAAATGCGAATTAGCGATAGCAACATTTCAATAAAAGATAAATGTTTCCTCAGTTTAGGCTTCTCAATTTAAATATGTTATTATCAGCATCCAAAGAGAAAATTTCGATGTGTTCGGACCAAAAAATAAAGATTGAGTTATTATTTTTTAGCCAAAGAGATATATTTTATTTAGAGATTTACAGCCATACATTAAATAACGGTTTCCATGATGATTAGACAAAGAATGACAAACTGAAAATTTTCTGTGAAATTCGGTTTTTCGTGGAAAACTATTTTATACCGAAATCCTGTACTTCTAAACGTTAAAATGAGTGGTAGTTCGTCAAAATCTTTTTCTCATTTCCTCGTACGTACGGGCTTATCAAATTATCTATTAGACATATATTTGATCGGGGAGAATAACTGTTAATCATGATTCTAGATATGTAATCTTAATCCCTTATCTTTTCAATATGCATTTATTTATAGTAATTTTACTCATATATGCCATTTTTAATTTAAGTTTTTCCACACCCCTTATTTATCTAGTCTCCTCAGTACCCTGGTGTAATTGACTCGACCGACAATGCACAAACGTTATCATCTTGTGTCGATCATTCCATTGTTGCATCTTCTCACGATATTCAATTCAGCCAGGAGCAGTTTTCACCTTAGATAATAACAAACACCAAACGTGACAGCCGGAAAATAAAGTGACATTTTCATCACGAGCTTAGCCTACACTTGCATCATTTCTTTCGCCCGCAGACAATCTCATTAAATATGGCGGGGCCCACGTGCTGATAATATATATCGTAAGAGTGTGACGCGCTTGCGCATTGGGCGAGATATCATCTCCGACGCTGAAGTGCTCCTTTTTTGGGAACTTGTTTTGTATTCTTCCCTCCTCGAGCGTTGATTAACGCAGAAAGAAAGAGTTGTTGAGGGAATGAAGAGAGATGTGTTGAAAACTGTGGATAAAGCAAAATATATGTATATGGAAATGAATCACTCTTCGTACGTATCACCCAACCGTGTTAAATTTATGTCGGTAGAGAGGAAAATAGGAAGCACTGATGTAATATCATCTGAAGATCCCTGAAAAACAAACAGAAAAACACACACGTTTCTGCACATGCGCGAGTTTTAAACTAGGAACAAACCTAAATATGTATTCTAACGATCGTCTGTGTTGACTATTATATCATAACCCTTCCTTCACCTCTGCAAGACATCTTGTGAAGTGTGGGAATGCCAGGCCTCCGCCGTGGTTCGGATTCCACGTTAAACTGTAGGTCCTCCATTTCATCTCACAAACACCCTACCACCATTACACATCAGCGTAAGTGCGTATAACCCGAACGGGTAGTAAGACGCGGTGCTAATAATAATAATAATAATAATAATAATAAATCATAGCCTACGTGCTATGTTCAATTAATAACAATGTTGCTGATGTGTATAGGGGTAGGCTATGTTTTTATAATTAATAGTAAAAGTTATATCTTCTTGTTTATTATTTTTATTCCCTTATACTTATTTTATATATGTTTTATTTTTTTATTCTATGATGACATGTTTCGGTTATTTTTCACCATCTTCAAGTTTATTTGTATTTTTTAAAGATGATTGATTTTACTTTATACCATTAGAAAGTTTGTGAAATTTTACGGTTTTATATGGAATATTTTTATTGAGATGCTCATAGTTTTACCTAAAAAAAAATTATTCCATATAAAACAGTAATGATCATCTCACTTAAAAAAAATATTCCATATCAAACCGTAAAATTTCACAAACTTTCCAATAGGAAATAGGTAATTATAATTGTTATTTGATCTTAAGATTAAGAGATGAGATGAAAATTGGCGATAAACTACATGTCCGAATGAGCGTGTTTAGTTCCTTGGTTGCCTTCCATCCCATGTAAAAGCCAACTGTTTGGATATTAAAACCTTCACGTGGATATTTAAGCCTTATTTTTTTGTTAAAAAAGGTCATTACTTAGCTTTTAAGCCATCTTCAATATTTTATTTTTACTACCGCGTCTTACTACCTATTAAGGCTTATGCTTATATACTATTTATGTTAGTGAGTTGGGGATGAAGGTTGTATTTAAAGAAAGTGTACTCACATTTGCATAAAGGAAAACGGAAAATAATTTTGGAAAACACCTTCATTATACCCGACCGAGATTCGAACCACGATCTCCCTTTCATCGGTTGTCTAGTCTATTGCAGATGGACACCTAAGATCATGCGACCACCAAAATGGTTTCATTTTATGTTCCCTACTTGAAACATAGTTTAATTTAAATTTCTAGTATAATAATTAAAAAGTTATATCATCCGATAGTAGACGTATCTAATTATCATGGTTTAAAGTTTCAACTGGCATTACTTAAAGAAGAAAAAAAGCTAGAAATAAATCAAATATAATGTTTATTATCTCAAACTTCCACAATTAGGTAATTAATATAAGTTGGTATGCCAAAAGGGGAGGCGATTGGGGGAAGAGAAGCGCATATTCGATGACTATAGCTATCATAATTAAATCCATACCCTTCTTGTCTAACTGTACTGGGACAAGCGAGCAGTACTGCGTAACTGCCGTCATATTCAGACTAACGAGTCATTTTCACTCTCAGGAAATTTAATTTTTGTTATTAAAATAAAATAAAAACGAAAACACAGTGAACTTTTAATTTACGTACACTGTAGGCCTAGATCAAAAGATGAGATTTTATGTAAATTTAGTGTATGTGAGTTTATAAAGTTCACATCAAATTTGTATTTTAATTATAAAAGTTTTCTGATGTATTAAATAATTTTTGGTGCGAGTAAAAGCAACCTTTTTTAGAATGTTAGAAAAACGCATATTACATTGTATTTAATTTTTTTTTGTTCACAAATATTCGGAAAATTAAATTAGAAATAACGGATCCCTTGGTATGGAAAATAATGAATTATATGCTTTTTTACTTTCTAGCTATCTTACAGGTAACGAAAGTATTGTGACCGTCAAAAAAATCGAACACAAAATTTTGATGTAGCTTGACATTTCATGACCTACAGAAACAAAAAAAGTTGTTTTTGACTTTCCGTCTGTCTGTACCTCCAACTAGAGCCTAAACTATTTTACCAATCGGGCTAAAAATTGGTAACTAAGGTTTTCATAGGGTTGCCCCTAGAGTTTTTGGAATTGGATATCTAACCATAAAATTAAGGGTAGTTTACTGAAGGGCAAAAAGTGAAAAAGTCGATTTTCTCAAAATTGGCTCCAACAGATTTTGATTAAATTTCATTTCTAAGAATTTATAAATATTTCAACAAAATGGCTTCTCTAAATATTTTGGCAAAATGACTTTATGGGATCCGGTCTGATGCGTAAATTATATTTTTTTTATATAATATCTCCTGTTTGGATATGAAATTACTTATCGTTACATATATGTAGGTATCTTTATCATACACATATTTCATTAATTGCATATTTTTATAAAACCAATAACATTCAAGATATACCGTACGTAAATATATTTATTTTTAATCTTTTCGAACACAAAAGGTAAAAATATTGCGACCGTAAAGAAAATCTAACTTGAAATGTTGATGGATGTCAACGTCTAAAGACCCCCTAAACCCTAAAAAGTGGTCTTTGTAATGACGTTGTCTGTGTGTCTGTTTAAACTTAAAATTAAGAGGAATTTAAGAAAGGGCGAAAAGAGAAAAAATCGATTTTCTCAAAATTGACTAACGATTTTGATTAAAATTCTTATCTAGGTGTTGATTAATATTATAAATAAACTGGTATTTTCATTTTACCATGAGAATGAATTTTAAGGTACTTTAAGATGCAGAAACTTCCGTATCTCCTTAACTATTTGAGATACTAAATAACTTATCATTGCAAAATTGTAGTACTATTAAGAATAAAAAACTTTTATATGAAATATATTTTTATAAAACCAACAGTGTCTTAGATATTGGTAAATATATTAACACAATTTTTTGAGCTTTAGTTTTAAAGAGATACTACTTAAGTCTTAACGCAATAATTCTCCAACACCATAGAGTAATTAAATATAAGTAAGTCTCTAAAAGTTTATGTTGTTTTCCCTTAAACCCCTAGTAGAAATGTTTCTACAGCAATGGTCTATCTCCATTTTAGACTTAATAGTCAAATATTTATATTTATGTCAAAATTAAAATGGTATTTAATAGCAATGCGATGGCATGAAGATTTGCAACACCTAATAAAATGTCGAAAATTTTAACCAGAAGTTGAAATTTTAATACCAAGTGTTGACCCTTGTGGGCCCAACACTAATCTTTTTTATCGGTCCAAACATACAAATGAGGACATTAATTATTTAAAAACAAAATTATAAAATTTTAAACCGGGACAAAATAAAAAGTTTGACGGTGCAATTTATGCTTGGGTTTTCCAGTGTATATTATTTCGTTTCACATGTATTACGAGTTTTGAGAAAATATCTCTTATTATTAAACAATAGAGTGAGAAAGTCCGTGCTGAGTTCCGTAGCATTTATTTTTAAAAGAGATTTTAATGATGGCCAGAGAATTGAACAAAATAAAACTCAGATATATTAGTTCCCCAATTTGAACGTGATGTTTCATGTAGGAATTAAAAAATATGTATATTTAATAGCTTCTACTCATTAGAATTTGACGTACATAAACAATTTTCCGAATATCCCTGGGCTAAATCTGAATGGAAACATTAGAACTGATATATATATATATATATATATATATATATATATATGTTTGTTTTTATTATTTAACCTGTACTTTATGAACTTACTGAAAATATCAGCACACGACTTATAAACCAAATTAAATCTAAAACAGAATCAACATCTATCCCCCGTACCGCTAATTCATCCCTATGAAAGGGGAAATCTACATTTCACCATTGACACAATTTTTGCTCTAGCCGGTAATAGACCCGGAACCTTATTTCATTATACAGACACGCTACCAACTGAGATAAGGTATCGGATTATTCCTATAATTATTATAATCATTATAACAATAAAATATAAAACCTCAACGAGCATTGCGATCCCACCACTGGTCTAGATTAATATCCCCAAAAGTAAGTAGGCTACCATCATTATAACACAGGTATTAAAAAAAATGATATTGTTATGTATTGAGATTTATTACCATACAAATAGATGTGATCCATTTACGTCAGAAATAATTGAAACGGTAAATAGTAAACTACTGTAACGTCGTTTATAAAACGCTTTCAGATATATAAATAAACCTAATATTAAAATTACATTACGGCTATTTCCAAACCATTTCGCCTTATAGCGTATCAGAGAAAAATTAGTTCCACCAATAATTACGTTTTAATAGGCAATTACTGAAATTATAGACATTAGTTGAGATTCACCCGCTTGGTGGCCACTTAATCTAACGCGTGGACTAAGCTGCCGACGACGGGGAGATCGAGGTTCGAATCTTGGTCGGGTGTACTGAAGGTGGTTTTTCAACATGTTTTTTCACTCTCAATTCATGCAAATGCTGTTACACTTCCTTCCTATGAATATATCTTCTTCGTCCCTAAGATCATTAGTGTAATTAGTGTAGAATCGTATAAACCGAACGGGTAATAAGACGTGGTGCTAAAAAATAAGTTGAAATTCTTTACTGCTAGCCTTATATAAAATTGCACTGTTTACTAATGGATTATTGTTGTGTGTGTGTGTGTGTGTAAAAGCAATACAAAACAAGCATTAGAGAAAAATGGGAAAACTCCTTTCTATCTCCGACGATTCGAACACCAATGTGGGAACTAAGAGAGCAATCAGCTGGTATTTTAATCGCTACATTTTTGGTGAGTAGACCTACCTCAAATTATCACCCTGGAAACAATTATTTTAAACTAATGTGTTTGTGATACAATTAATTTGAGCATGATTCACTTTTATTTTAGCACCACAACTTAACAATATTTACGGGTTATACGCATATATACTAACTACGCAGATGTCTTAGGTATGAGGAAAGTTGAATTTATAAGAAGTGTGACCTTATCTGCGTGAAAACCATTTAGGAAAAAAAACACCTTAGTCCACCCAACAGGGACTCTAATCTTGATCGCCCTGTCATTGGCAGACCAGACTATTTCAGGTTTGAAATTACGCCTTAAACAGTTCATCTACTGAATGGGGTTCAAAGTTTATTAAAACCAATATAAGATATTAATTGGTTATAGCTCTTTCCAGAAATTGTGTCTAAGAGTTTTATGATTCTTCATTAAATTACGAGTAAACGCTTAAGTTGGTTATTGTTCTTTTAAAACTTGGCTTTAGAGTCAAATCTAACATTAAAAAAGACAAAAAAAAATTGGATATTTAATGTGTACCTTCTGAACCACTGATTATATCAGCATATCTATACTTATAAAGTAGCTTAATTATAAATATATTAAATTCAGTAATCCAGTCGTTTCTCACCACCACCACCAATAATAATAATAATAATAATAATAATAATAATAATAATTATATAATTCGATTCCCATTTCATTTATTATAGTTTCGGCAAACAGTCATGTGACTTATGACAAGCCAGCACTGAAAAGTACACAAGTACCTTACAAATATATATAATGAGAAATAAAAAACAATAATAGATAAATAATTATGCTTACTACTGAATAATTACAAAAAAAGGACATAATTATTAATGATAGATAATAAAAAGAATAAGTAAATAACTTGATAGTAATAAATGCATAATATAATAATAATAATAATAATAATAATAAAAATAATAATAATAAGCTTTAGGCCGGAATAATAGAAACTCTGAATTTCTCATAAAATCTGTTTCCAACAAATGTAATAGGAATTCTTGTTAGCTTCTTCAGTATAAATGCTAATTCAATGATTTTAGTCTGAAAGTTTGTGCTGTTTTAACGTTTGACCTAATGAATGGATTTCAACCAAACCTCTTATACACATGGTCTTCTACAAGATAATTTTTTGTATTTGTACTTCCCTAAGGACCAACATAAAGCTATTCAAACAAACAAGAATAAATTACTATCATATTTATTTGCGACCAAAAATTAACATTAAGCGTTTACACTCAACAATTCTGAACCTCCACTTGTTTATTTTCATTGGGCTGCTCTGTATTTTGACAGGCTGATTGACTTTTTTTTTTTCTAAATTGAGTCCTCGGCGTGTATTATCAGCAACTTCCTTTTTTTTTATACCTTTAATTTCATGGTATTTCCTTGTTTGAGTTGACTATCAGTTGAATTCGTGATATTCCTGGTTCCCTTTCACTTTGTCTTCTATGACATCACTCGGTATATCATTTCTTCTCATAATGTGGGTGACCCATCCATTTGACCTTGCTTCGTATAATCATATAAATAATGTTTAATTTTAAATGGATTCTTCTTATAACTTTTTATGTCAACTTTATCCTCTATTATTTTTTCCTCCATCACCCGATCTAAAATATTTTCAAATACACAAATTAAAATTAAAATGTATAAGAAAAATAAATGGTACGGAATTCCGCACGGACTTTCTCACTCTATTGTTTGAAAATGGAAATATTTACTCCAACTCGAATTATGTGAAACGAAATAATATACGTAAGCAAACCCAAGCATAAATTACACTATAAATATGTCAAACTTTTTTTTAATCCCGGTTTTAAATTTTATAATGTTGTTTTTAAAGAATTAATGTTCTCATTTGTATGTTTGGACCGATAAAAAAGATCAATTCCACAAGTGTCAACACTTCGTATTAAAATTTGAACTTCCGGTTAAAATTTTCGACGTTTTATTGGTTGTTGAAAATCTTCATGCCATCGCATTGCTATTAAGTTCCTCAATTATAAATTTTGACCAATAAAAAATGTAAATATTAACTATTGAGTCTAAAATAGAGGTAGATCATTGTTGTACAAACATTTCCTCTAAGAAGTTTATGGAACAATATCAAACTTTTTGAGAGACTTACTTATATTTAATTACTCTGAGGCATTGAAGAATTATTGCGTTAAAACTTAAATAGTATCTCTTTACAAATAGTTGACAAATTGTATTAATATATTTGCCAATATCTCAGAAACTGTAAGATTTATAAAAATATATATCATATAAAAGTTTTTTATTTTTAATAGTACTACAATTTGCAATGACAAGTTATTTAGTATCTTAAATAGTTGTGGAGATACGGAAGTTTCTGCATCTGTAAATTACCCTAAAATTCATTTTCATGGTAAAATGAAAATAGCCAGTTTATTTATAATCTTAATCAACACCTAAACACGAATTTTAATCAAAATTGTTAGTCAATTTTCATAAAATCGATTTTTTCTCTTTTCGCCCTTTCTTAAACTTCTCTTAATATTAAGTTTAAACAGACACACAGACAGACGTCATTACAAAGACAGCTTTTTAGTGTTTGGGGGGTCTTGAGACGTTGACATCCATCAACATTTCAGGTTAGATTTTCATTAGTGGTCGCAATACTTTTATCTTTAGTGTTCAAAAAGTTTAAAAATAAATATATTTACGTATTTATTAAAAGTTATTGGTTTTATATAAATATTCTTTTGATTAA
This sequence comes from Timema cristinae, assembly GCA_039000515.1. Lineage (NCBI taxonomy): Eukaryota > Metazoa > Arthropoda > Insecta > Phasmatodea > Timematidae > Timema > Timema cristinae. Next base: position 30,522,458 of record JBCFYV010000001.1, on the reverse strand, counting down.
ATATTTGTATGATAAAGATACCTACATATTTGTAACGATAAGTAATTTCATATCTCAAATAGGAAATATTATAATAAAAAAGATAATTTACGCATCAGACCGGATCCCTTAGTCATTTTGCCGAAATATTGAAAGAAGCCATTTTGTTTGAAATATTTATAAAGGCTTAGAAATGAAATTTAATCAAAATCGTTAAGCCGATTTTGAGAAAATCGACTTTTTACCACTTTTTTGGATTCGGGGGTCATGAAACGTCAAGATTGATCAAAATCTTGAGATCGATTTTTTTGACGACACAATACTTTCTCTACCTGTAAGATAGCAAGAAAGTAAAAAATCTTTGAAATACTGTCAACTATACTACTTTTAACCATGTTGGATTTTGATCAATTGTAAGAAACAAAAGTTTGTTTATTAATCTTATTTATTACTGATAATTTTATACAGATCAAAGTGTTGTATTTAATAATTTTCTACTTTATTCCGTGGCCACATGGTCTAATGTGTCACTCTCATGTTAGATTAGACTGCTGGTGACAGAGATATTGGGGTTCGAATACCAGTTGGGTCTTTTGATAGTGGTTTTCCTAAATGGCTTTCCACGCAAATGTGTGTACACTTCCTCCATATGTCACGTTAATAATACCCTTTTCCTCCGTTTAGTATTAAAATGTGGATAGTCTGTAGGAGTAGTAATATACAGGACATTGCACTGTACTAAGTTGCGCTGCCCCAATTTACCTATGTACTTTTTTTTATAGGAACGGACATTTGGCCTATGGTATGATTTTGGCGGGAACAATGATTTTCAGATTACCATTCCTATCAAATTCAGTGTTGAGACTGAAAATGCTTCAGTGCTACGATCTCCCACTTTTCAGAATCTCTTGTTTGATACTAAACGATATATTTTGTTTCAGATCTTTATCTGAGACACTAGTTCGGGATCTGGTCGAGATAGAAAAGTTTATCTTCACGTTTAGATAAACAGCTGAACTACCAGCAAGTAAGAATTTACCAAAGATGTAGTTGGAGGTTCATTGGATCCACCCTTTTTTAAAAAAAAACACACAAACAAAGGAGTGAGGCGTGACTAAAAGCCTGAATAATCTTCAAACGAACGATTTTCTTTTTCCGAGACTAGAGAAGGTAAAGGCGAAGTAGAGGCACCATGCAATACATTAATGCTTGAAAGATTGCCTAGCGTCTTTCTGTAAAGGCGCATAGACTAGAACGTTTCAACTTAAAACCATTTTATCATAATATTTAGTGTCTCCCTCATTCCGGTGTAGTTATCATCTTGATTTTCAATTTAATCAAATACATTTTGATGCGATGTTGTGCTTTAAAGGACTCACAATAATACAAGGGTCATTATCTTGGTTAATAGCACTAAGAACCATGCCGATGATCAAGCAGTATAAGACGTTATGTTCTTAGTAAAATGTATTGCATTAGATAAAGATATCAAAGTTTGAATCTCGGATGGTTGCACTGGGTGGATTATTTAACATGTAGTTTTACAATGATCTCTTCACTCTAATGTAAATGTGCTTTTTCTATTCCTTACTATCGCATATACTAAAAGCTTTCTGGCCTTGCATGAAATTAAATTAACTTAAAAAAGATTTAGTGGCTGCATGGTTTAAGGCGGTACTTTCACAAGATTCTAGCTACCAATGACGGGGAGATAGTGGTTCGATCCTGGGGACATTTACAAAATGGTTTTCCACTCTTCCTACACGCATGCGAGGGTACACTTCCTCTAAATTCAACCTTCCTCATCCCCAACACACTAGTGTAATTGGTACATACGTGTATAATCCGACTGGGTATTAAGATGTGGTGTTAGAAAATACGCTTGGAAGGAATGTTTAAATAAAAGCTCTCTAGTTCTGTCTGTATGGTTCAGACAGAGAATGTATTCACACACACAGACCAAACTTTGTAAGGTTATAGGGAATATCAACCCAAACATTTTTTGTAAACTAAATATGGGTTGGAAGGATTTTATTACGTAATAATATTTGCTAATATTATCATAAAATTTAATGATAAAAATCACAAAATAGACCAAGCATACTTGGCTTAAATTAATGAATTATGTGTTAGGCCTACTATTAGTTATCGTCATCGTGGAGGACTGGACATTCTTAAATGTGATTTTTTTTTGCTTAGGGGGAGTATATATTAATAAATAATATTTCTAGTACCGCATAGTACTACCCGTTCGGGTACTAGTTGCGTTAGACTTGTTATGGCTGAGGAAGGTTGAAGGAAAATCATTTTGGAAAGAATATCCCTCAGTACACCAGACCAGGCTTCGAGCTCTGATCTTGCCATTATTGGCATGCCAGTCTATTGAAAGTGATGCCTAAGACCATGCAGCCAGCGAAGTAGTTTTGTTTTATTGTCCATATAATGGTACTCAGTTAGGGTAAACTTTAAAAACTACCCCCAAAAATCTCGAAACAATGCCCTAAAAGAAGAATAAAGCTTTTTCATATGTGCCCAAACACCACGATCCCTGATAATTGAAACTGCCTACGCAACACGGGCAACCATAACAAGTTCAAGTCCTCATCAAGTGTGAGCACACTAATGAAACCCAACCCTTTAGCTTCACCGGAAACGTTGATAAGTAATCGGTAGTGATGTACGGAAACAATTCTAACCCACGTTTACTCAATAAAAATGGTTTATTTCGATATCTACAATAGCCCTACAAAATTTTGTGAGATCTGTATAAAATAAGTTTTTTAAAAATATATAATAAATGATTTAACTTTAGAACTAAGTTGGTTCATATGAGCATGACAATTACTTTAGAAATAACATTTGAAAACTACCCTTAATAAGTTCAGCTGGGAAGTCGAACCCATCAACCTTCCCGTTAAAAGTGACCAAGTTCAGTATGAGACTAAATCTTTAGAATTCCCGGCCAGCCTTTCCGAGTGTGGGTTCCCAGTTTATTTACTAAGTAATTTAGTACTCTCAACTTGAATGGTGAATCGCAATGCTTTATTACTCCACGAAATGCAAAGTAGAGCAGGCAAGTTACTCAGAGTAGTCCAACTCTCGTAATTACTGTACGAAGCACAGCCATCGCACGGGAGGTTAGCCCCTCGTAGTAGCAATATCAAGGTCATTAAATAAACATGTTGCTAATGGATGAAGTTTTTCTTGAAGCAACTTCCCGTAAAAAAAAAAAATACGTGTCTCATAAAATATAGGTCACAAATTATTCTTAAGGGCACCACCACTTTCACCTACTAACATTTATTAAGAATTTCCTGCCATTTATACGTAGTGGTTTAGATTTAATTTGAACCTGTCACACGGTGATCAAATCCATGACCAAGTATCATTTTTAAATTATCATTAACACCGTGTCTTACTATCAGTTTGGGTTATACGCATTCTAATGTGTAATGGTAGGGTGATTGTGAGATGAAATGGAGGACCTACAGTTTAACATGGAATCCGAACCACGGTGGAGGCCTGGCACTCCACACATTCACAAGTTGTGTTTAATACACGTCTGTCAGAGGTGAATAAAGGGTTTGGCAATCAGATAAATCTGTGCCGGGACCGAGGATTGAACCCCGGATCCGAGTATGGAAGTCTGACACCTTACCCATAGACCACCAAGTCACCAATAATTTTTAAACAATATTTAAATAATTAGCAAGTGAATGGCACAATTAAACTTTTAGTTCTATGGATTTAAATACATTTTTAAACGCAACGGTAAAATTGAATTAAATAAAAAGAACGTCTGGTAAACGGATTCGAACAAATGACCTTAAACCTAACGCTCCAATGCTCCGTCCATTAGCGCATTACGTTAAATTGGTCAAATGCTGGCTTATCGAGTTTTAAACATGTTTTAAACCTGTGACAATGTAGGTTATTCCCTGAATATCATATTTGACAGATATGAAACTGGCATCCAATAAATATCTGTTGTTATTTAATGTTACTGTAAATGTAAAACTTTGTTGGTTTTGTGTGGTCTCTTCTTGTTTATGGTCCTATACAATATGACTCATTGGTGACCTGGTGGTCTAGGGGTAAGGTGTCAGATTTCTATGCTGGAGGCCGGGGTTCAATCCTCGGTCCCGGCACAGATTTATCTGATTTCCAAACCCTTCCTTCACCTCTGACAAGATCTCTTGTGAATGTGGGGAATGCCAGGCCTCCACCGTGGTTCGGATTCCTCGTTAAACTGTAGGTCCATCATTTCATCTCATAATCACCCTACGATTACACATTAGCGTAAAAGCGTATAACCCGAACGGGTAGTAAGACGCGGTGCTAATAATAATAATAATAATAATAAAACAACATGACACATTCCTACCACGTCTGTACGAAAGCTACCAAAAAATAATGTTATCAAATTGTATACGTTTATTTCAACTATAAATTTAAAACATAATATTACAAACAATTTGATTTAAGAAGAAAGTATAATCACGCCGAGGAAAAGGATTCGTATCGAATACTCTTAGACTCAGTATTATTTATTAGCTTCTAATTTAAACCCCACCCAGGAGGTTCAATTGAAAATGTTTCGAAACGAATATAGTTTTTTAACTTTAAAAATTGAGGGTAAAAATGAAAGAGTAAAGACAAGGATTTGTTACATGGATTAGATAGTGGAAGATGTTGGCAAGAACACTCATAAAGATGTAAACGACATAGCTCAGGATAGGCAGGAGCAGATAAATGTGACAAACCAATCGGAAGATAGATTAAAAATGCTGAAGTTTAAAAAAAAAGTTCTTAACGTATTTTTATATTGGATAAGAATAAGGAGTAAAGTTAAAGAAAATAAATCAGCATTTTAGTGTTAAGAGGATGGACGAACTAAATTAAAATCACATTTTAGGCCGGACCTCTCTACTCCTTTAGCTAACAAATACTGATATTCTAATCTCAACCTACTCCCTACCGGCAACTCATGTTTGTTGCCAAACTAAAGCCTTATACACTGTGACCATCAGTGCGGACCCATTAAATTCGTATCGACACCACCAGCACTTCCATCTGGGACTTCAACCTTGACAGCCCTGGTGCAAACAATCCAATTTATTGCGAGATTGACACATTATACCATGTGATCCACAGTGTAAATATAAAATTGATTAAAACTACCTTCCGTTTAAGGTAAATTCTGAATTATATTTATCAATAGTGTAATATATATACAAGGTGTTTCTAAACTCTCTGCTCAAACTTAAACCACAGTATATGTAGACATAAGTCAGTCACCTTAGTTAAGTCAGTAGCGTGTCCACCTACTGAACAAGGGTCCTGGGTTTGATTCCCGGCTTGGCAGAAGAATTATCATTGATGAAAATATGGGTTTACTATTTCACACTGGTAAATTAATGGCCGGGGACTGGATGCTGTGCCTGTCCTATTCTTAAGTTATATTATAAGGCAAATGAAGCTACGACAGGCCTAGCCAGCCGGTAGTGGAAAATATATGGCTTGAATAAAAAATTAACCTGGACCATAGGCTGGAAACAATAATTGATATAAAGTATATATGTGGGCAGAAAGAAACATAATATTATAGTAAAAAAAGTTGGAAAATTCATCTTGCACTACTAAATGAAAGTCTAAGCTAGACGCAACAACCTCCACACACCCTGCTCCATAGATATCCTGTCAAAGCACAATAAGAATAGTTATCTTCACTTTGAATTGATCGCACCTTTGTTAAATTTGAGGATGGTCATTGTCCCAATTCCGATTCACACTCGGATAAGGTAGACGTGAGTGGAATTAATTTGCAATTCAAAATAGCGTCCTCTGGGCCCAGATAACCATTTAAGTGTGTGAGAGATAGTCCACACATATATACAGATATACGTATGTGTGTGTATGTGCATCACATGCATGGAAGGTCGCGTGTGTTTGACGTTGGAATACGCGGAAGCTTTGATGTGCTTTTAGCAAAGTCAACATTAGGCTAGAATAGGGGTACAAAAAAAAAACACAACAACACTAGTAGATGACAACACTTTGTAAAGATGGCCACCGTTCAATACCATTTCCATAGGAAGGGACTTATCTCAGAGCTAGAAAAGTTATTATATTCAATGGAAGAAATTAATCTCACAACTAGGAAAGTTAATATAGTCAAATTTTCATAAAAAGAACCCTATATCACAGCTAGAAACGTTATTATAGTCCAATTTTTACAGGAAGAACCTCATCTCACGGCTGTAATAGTTATTATTGTCAAATTTTAAAAGGCAAATCTCACAGATAGAAATATTATTATAGTTAAAGGACTTTATCCGACATCTAGAAAAGCTACTAAAATATTCTTTCACGTATTCATATATCAGGTCATGTGAGCTTCAGCTGTAAATTTAGACATATACTATCGATTTTATAAAAAAAAATATACTAAAAATAGCTCGAATGGAAAGAATCGGTAATGAACGGGTGCTGAAGGACTGAGGTTTGAAAGAGAATCGCTTAGATCAATGTGAAATAAGTGTCTTAAGTTGGTTTGGGAATGTTAATAGGATGAGTGTGGATCGAGTGATGAAGTAAATATATGAAGGTAGAGTGTGTGGATCAAAAGGAAGGGGTTAGACCATGCAAAACGTGGCTAAATGTTGTAAAAAAATGTGGGATAAAGAGAAAAATTAAGAGTTTTAAGAATAAATGAGTATGGATGACCCGGTTTGGATGTTGTTGAATCAAAGTGAGTATGTAAGGATAGGGAAGTGATGAGAAAGTTAGTGGGGATGGATAACGCACGGAGTTATTTTTTGAGCTATATGCACAGTTTCTTGCCTACCCCGTAAGGGAACGGCGTGATTAGGTATGGAGGTAATAATATATTTATACAGTGATATATAAAATGGGTGAGATTTGTAAAATGAAATAATATACATTTTCTTAGAAATACTCCCCATACACCATGGAAGAAACATTGATAAAATAACTTTCTATTTCCTAATTTCATAGAGAAAGTAATATTTTGGAGTTCTTTTAATGTGAAATTAATTATTTATTCTTATTGGTAGACAGATAATCATATTCCCTCTAAATTCAACCTTATTAATCCCTGACCTTACCACGTAATTAGTACATAAGCATATAACGCGAATGGGAAGTAAGACGTCCTACTAAAGTAAAAATTAATAATGTAAAGATAAATTATATAATTAAGTAATATATAATAAATTAACATCGGCAGATTTTTTAAAGGTTTTAAATTAATTTTTTAGTGATATATCTAGACATATTTCAGAAATACCAAATTTTGGTGACTTTCTATCAATTTTGGTGGTCGAAAGTGGGCGTCCTATAAAAATCAGTTTGGACAGACAATATTACGAGTTTAACAAGCCGTTGCGAGTGATTTTAGATGGGCTTCCTTCAAGATATATTCGTGTGTGAAGTTGATCACTTATTCCTAGAGTTCAGGTATTGGGTTCATCATCTAACCAGTTTTTGTGACATGTGATTATAGACTCGTTTGTGTAAAGCTTGATTCCCACGTTCAACTAAAATAGAAAGCAGAATCTGCTTAAGTGGTACAGCAATTTAGACTCTGTTTGTTGACCCATGATGCATTGCAAAGCAAACATAAAACAGCTGATTATCAAAATCGCTGTGTCTTGGCACAATCCAATACATCAATACGCACGCTTTACATTAACATGTTATTTCGGTGACCTGGTGGTCTAGGGTTAAGGTTTCAGACTTCTATGCTGGGGGTCCGGGTTCAATCCTCGATCCCGGCAGAGATTTATCTGATTACCAAACCCTTCCTTCACCTCTGACAAGACGTGTATTAATCACATCTTGTGAATGTGGGGAATGCCAGGCCTCCACCGTAGTTCGTATTCCACGTTAAACTGTAGGTCCTCCATTTCATTTCACAATCACCCTACCATTACACATTAGCGTAAGTGCGTATAACCCGAAAGGGTAGTAAGACGTGGTAATAATAATAATATGTTATTTCAAATATTCTCACAATGGTCAGCGAAGCTGTCACCTTGGGGTTAGCTCTACAGCGTAAGCGCATGCGTACTGATTTGAGATGGTTAGTTCAGAGATTGGTTCTCCTGTGCCGAATATCTCAAGAAGAGTGGACAAAATAGAGACGAGTTGAACTTCAGCAGAAAAAGCTCGAGCTGATAATGCGGTAAATGTTGTGATTGGCTTAGAACTCGTTACGTGACCAAGTTTATGATCTGCGCTAGTTTTTCGGCGAACGTGTGAATTCACAGTAACAATTATATAGATTCATCCCTAAGGTCCTAAACTTAGTAAGTAACTAACATAAATCAGAACGCGGCAACAGTCAAGCCACGAGTCCCCCTTTATCGCGCAAACAGATGACTCCAACAAACTTCTCTTTCCTTCTCTGTTTTATCTTTGTTTTCATCACCGTCTATTCCTCTCAATTTCTCTCACCACCACAGTCCGGACTAATTATACTCTTACTAATAACGCACGTTTTGTTTACCTGATCATTTGTCCTTCATTGTTTGTTTGTTACGAATGCCACACATGCATTTTCGGTGTTTATTTACTCGTCGGTGATGCTGAGTTCTTGTTTTTGATAGCTTCCATTCATTAAACCACTTTGCGCGACACAAAATACCCTAAACCGTTGCGTTGCTACGTGTAGCGTAGCTCTGTTGAACGCGTTAACTCCCTATTTCCCCGTTCAATTAGAATGGTACTAATTATTGGTTGATTGGAATAGTATTTTATTGTTTGTTTAACTGGCGACTAAATATTTTGTACTGTATCGAGTGTGATTGTTTTTCATAATACACACTTTATAATTAAATATTGATGTTTTGATTGAGTTATTACAAATTGACTAATGCCATATCTATAAAACTTTTAGAGGTGTGGTGGGAGAGAATGTGAGTTAAGGTGTTTGCAATTAATATAACAAAAAACTTTTTTTTTTTACTAAAATAAATAAAATATTGTTTCAGTGAATAGTTTAAGTTTTGATTAGTTTTCTACTTATTACAATCTGAACAGTTCTTAGATATTTTGATATGGGAAAGGTGGAATTTGAACAGAAACTTTTTAATGGATGATGAAAAATAATCCTGGTCCAATTCAACGATGACTATGAAAAATAGCGGTATGTACAGTACCAGTTCTAACCCGTTTAGAACATCTATGAGCCGGCCATTTCCATAGCTGGGGACAATACGGCCGGTTCTAATAAAAGTTATGGTGAAAAAAAAAGATTTGTTATTAACAGTGGCTTAGACAAATTAACTTAGTCGGTAGCGTATCTGTCTATTGAGCTCTGGTCCTGGGTTCGATTACCAGCATTGCAAGAAAAAATCATTGGTGAAATGTGGGTTTCCCCTTTCACAGTGATGAATTAACGAACGGGGGATGTATGTTGCGTTCACTATAGATTTAAGTTAATCTATATATCATGTGCTTATTTAATCTAATGGTTCCTAAAGTGCACGTTAAATACCTAAAAATACCGGGGGTTTATTTATATAAAAAACTATTTTATTTATTTTATTTTAACATGTAATCATTAACAAGATATATCTATGAAATATGTTAGGTTAGTTTAGGGGTCACATATGGCACAAGGTCACGTGGACAGTGGGTCTCAATTCTCAACTCTTATCAGTTTAATCGGTTGATGTTGGTCTCCAACCACACATATAATAGTCAAGAAATATTGAGATTATGTAGAGAACAAAACTAAATACGTGTATATCAATTGAAGCAATGTTTGATTTATTTTGTCAATTTTTTTTTTTCGACGTGAATACGTCTTTAAATTTGCTACCATACGGGGGCAATCCAAAAAACCTAATGATACCAAAATCGGGGGATACAGTTTGGCGTTGTAGTTTCGAATCTATCCTCTACATCCAAAATTAAATTATACCACTGGATAGCTAAAGGATCAAAGAATGCATTACGATACGCGAGAACAGTGACGCATCGCGCGTGGTGGAGGGGGAAGCGCCGCCACTTTGAGGTTATTTTGCTGCGTTTCGAGATTTGCAATTAGTATAACTTTTGACTCGGAGAAGCTACGGTGTTTGTTTGAGTTTTAATCGTCAGCTGTCGTCAAAATCTATCGAATGTATATAAAACATTAGTTTAAAGTAGTGACAGTGAATATAATAAGGTGTTTGAATAAAAATATATTATCAAAATCTATCTTATCATTAATAAAGTCATATTGTAACACAATAATTATTTGTTTCCTTGCTTTTATCCTAAATACATAAATAAAAAGACTCGAACCCAAGATACCTGACTTAGTCTGCCAAAGCTTTATTACTGAGATGTCCATAACTTATTCCGTGCTCAAGGTCTTTCTTACCTCATAGTTTAATGGCAAGTTTTCACGTGTTAATTTCAATGAATCATTTCCAATGATTCATTATTTACATATATCATCTATGATGATGATCATGAGGAGATTAACTACCGTTTCATTTATAGTAATGACGCCATGTAAAATGAATGTGAGCTGTGGTTTGTGAAATATATGTGTGGACAGTGCGGTTATCGCGTGGGTTAGAAAATATATTATATATAAATAAATGCAGATAGATACGTTAACACAAACTTCATTAAAGGCTGTATTTCAAGCCCGTTGAAACATCAACATGAGTCTAAACAGGAAAATAATTGAGGATTAAATCCAATACAAGGTTTCAAGTGGTTGCAGGGGATAACGGTGTAACGATGAATTTAAATAATTATTTATACTAACGACGTTTCCTACTTGGAGATTTCAAAGCTATTTTGCGAAACAGGTTGCATCTTAACCTAACGCACCTTAGCAGTCTAAGCACTATCACATTTAGACTCTAATTTATAAAATAAAAATGAATAGAAGAACATGGGAATTTCACCCTGAGAGAGCTCTTGTCTATGTGCTGATAACCATTTCCCTCTTCCTATGAAGAGTTTATATAGTCACTTTAATATTTGCGTCTTGAAAACATCGACTAGATTTTTAGTTTTACCTTTTTATTGTTTTATATTATATCTAGACATATAATAAGACGGACTCTTTTAATCTACCTTATGGCAGGCCATTTTCATGACCAAGACAAATAGCCTAATCTGTAGAGAATTTATAAGAAATACTTTGCAAAAAACTACTTGAAGAATATTTTTTGACATTGTATGACTATTTTTAGAATTATTTAATTTATTTATGGTTTTTGTTTCAATGTTATATCATTAAAACACACTGAGTAAAACGTAAATTCATTAACATGGGAAATCCTATCTTGACTGGCCATGACGTCACAGGTAAGCAACGTCCTCAAAATTAAAATGAATTCAGTAATTCTTGTACATGTTCACACTGTTCTCATTGTTTTCGTTTTTCAATAATAAACATTTAAAAAAGGAAAATGAAAGTCGACCTCATTTTAACTTTTAATGAAATAATTAAATAATGATTAATTTTAATTGTGATAGTAGAATTCAATATGGAAAAAGAATTTGAAAATTTGAGCTTAATATAAAGTCCAAAGATCAACTAGTATATAATATATAAAACACACCGGAATAAGTAACATAAATTTGGAATGAATTGACAATTTTGTGAACTTAATAGATTTCCATCATAATTTAAAAAAAATTAAGAACATATTAAAATATAAGTCACATATATAGATAACACATTAAAATACATATAATATAAACATATGAGCTTAAGTCAAGTGTGAGTTAAGACAGCAAAAATCAAATTTAATTTAGGGTAGAATAAATAAATGTTCATAAATTGCAAAAATAGTGTGAATTGAAGTAAAAATATAAGTTTGAATATAAATTGAATTCTATTATCACAATTAATACGTTGTTTCCTTACTACGTTTCATTATGTTTAAAAAAGATAATGATTCAGTTTAATGAAATGAGTTCTCTGACGTTCATAATTGAAAATGATACGCGAAAATTCACCTTAGGACAGAGTATGTGATGGACGTGTGGAAATCATCAGCTATTATGATATATCGTTGATATTAGAGCCACCGGTGACTCCAGGGGTCAGCTTTATACTGCCGAGTACAGTTACAATAATGATTGAATATATACAGCGAGGTTTTAGAGATGGAAACGCTATCCACATTATTTTCGTTCATGTACACGGTGTGGTGTGAACCATTAGACGATCTATGTTGAGTAAGGTGATGGACAACGTACTGAAATTTGCTCGAATTTCAGTGAAGTTCAATAGAGTGACAAAAAGTGGGAACGTGTATCATTTAATTTCTAGTGAATATTTACTTTTCAATCAAATTGTTAATTTTCAAGTTACTAATATTCTAATGGTTTCAGAATGACCCTAAACATGGATCGAACCCTAAATAGATCAGTGGTAGAGCATTGGCGCTAAGCCAAAGTCCCGGTTCTGAATTCCGTGCGCAGATTTATTTTTATTAAATTTTCAGAGGTGATACTTGATGAATCTATATAAATAAACTTTAGAGCAGCGGATACAAAACTTGTTGAATGGCGTAGTTTCCATAAAATTTCTGTAACTAAGATTACCACTGAGATGATGCTGAATATTTATTATTTCGGTTCATTTTTATTGGTACCCAAGAATATAACAATACATACTTCGTGGCTCCGTCGGCTATTTGAACTAGAATCAGTATTTCCACCCCTCCAACCATTGTTTAAATCTGTTTTACTTTTGGCTGGACTTGGCCTGAACATATTTTAAAATTTTTATGAGGACTTACCTTTTTTTATTACTTAAATTTGCTTGTTTTGTTTGACTTCTCGAGGCTTACCACCGGGAGTAATTGTACGTACTATACATTCACGGTAGGAATTACTCTATGAAAGGTCTCTTTTCCTACCAATATCCTACTACATAATATATTTCTGGTAAAGAAAAAGATCTTACATAAAACAATTCCTACACTGAACAGACTACCACTGGTGGTACGTGTATCACAGTTTGGGGAACGTTGCTTTATAGCATTTATATCTCTCTAGCTTCGCTATCAGTGTACAGTACATTAAATTGTACAAGCGTATGCCTTCTACATACTTAGTTATTGTTGCTTCTTTATCCTTCATCTACGCTAATGCAGGTGCATTTCTTCTTAGATAACTTAACCATCCTTATCCCTTAAACTAAGACACTAACATTCAAGGTGTTACGTAAAACTCGTACAGATTTAAAGTCAATATCATGGTCACATGTCTTCACTTAACCGGAAAGGAATCGGTCTTACCTACGGTCCTATCGTGTAATTCATATCATAGTAGAATAATGCAAGGTAAGCTAAGGGTATATCTCTTTTTATACAGGTAAAATCAATAGAAAATATCCAATTATGTGAATATGTCCAAAGTTAAGCATTATAAAATATGTATAAACTGTTTGAAACACACATTCGTTTCCAACATTAGATAACTTACAGATAAATCGATGAACAACATTTGAGCCGACCTCCTGAATATACTAGAAATGTTTGTGCCATTACTTTAAATTAATGATGCTAGTAAGGACTTACGAATGGCTGACAGAACATCAATATTGTCACAGGATATACGAATTACTCAAAACAGTTACTTAAACCTTGACATATTTTCTATGTTCTAAATATCGTTTAGAGAATTTTGGCTTGACATTCAAATACTAATAGTTAAAAAAATAATACTTTAATTTTAGAATTTGCTATAGACAGTGAGCAGAGTACTACCTTGTTTAGCATCTATAAAATAGCATATTATTGTTTTGTTTTTCGAAAATTATAAAGCGTTTATTTAATTGCTAATATTTTTAATATTTATATTATGAAATTATTCTTACAGGGTTATTTATTTTTTGCCATACGCCATGGTGCCATTTCTGTAATTATGTGACAAAAGCTACCCATCACATGATAATACAGACACACATATCTATATATCACACGCACACAAGTAGCTACAAAACCAATATATAGAGGTGTTACTTCAAATAACTAATTACCCGTTATTTTCACAGGATGTATTTTATAATACGTATCAACTATTAAATATATATGTTAACATGTGGGTTTATAGGGAACGCAAGATAAGGGCAGTATTTTTGTAATTATAATAGCAAAACTTTTTTTTGGCAACATTAAATAAAATATTGCTCTAGTAGAAACTTATAGATTTTAATTTTCTTCAAATAGTATCAACAGTCTTGATATGGCCTCGTGTTGTAGTGGTCAATGCACCTGGCTACGAATCTAGGTGTCCCGGGTCCGATTCCTGGCTTGTATCTAGGGTATTTTTCTCTTAAGAGGAGTTATCCCAATGGCCACCAAGGTTTGGTTAGTTAGACTTAAGTTAGTTTTAAGACTTCGACTGGCCCACCACTTTAGATAATGTAATAATATTAATTTTAATATAATTAGGGTACGTGTATAAAACCTACATACGTGTCCCCTAGGCAATGCTCTGTGTTACCAGAGCGGCAAATAGTCTACATACAGGCGACCCAACTGAATGTCATGTTCCTCCCAGTCATTAATGCCACACACAACGATATATTATATATATATATATATATATATCGTCATTTGATGACCTCAACAGTTATTGAATAACTATCATTGGTGTCCTGAAATTTAATTACAATTTATCTTAATTTAAAATTTTTCTAATTTAATGCCGCTATGCCGCTATATATGGGGTGTTTGGAATTATTTAGCTCATACTACAAATATAGTTTGTTTGAACCGAGACTAATACAAAATACCTATACACTTACATCTGGAAACCTATGCTAATATAATTAAATTGTGTTTGGTAAGCATTTTCTGTGATGTAGGACTGTTAATTATGATCCTCAGAACGTATTCGCATTTCTAGATGGACTGTTGTGTTGTTTACTATTAATTGTGGTATGTTCTGCTGCCGTGCTCAAAGATGTTGAGGTGTGTAGTAACGTGCGCCTAGCTCCTATGCAATCTGTTGTACACGCATGCTTGAACAACTTTTATATCCCGGTGTTGTACGCTGAAATTTTGGGTACAATTTAATGGTATTAGCATAGCTTTCCGGATGTAAGTGTATAGGGGTGTTGTGTTAGTTTTGGTTCAACCAATCTATGCAACTTGGGCTATGAGTTACCGAATACTCCATATATTTCTTGAATATCTGTCATAGCATCATTAGATGATACAATTTTTAAGTGAAAATAATTTTTCATTAAATTTCAGAACAACCTTGAAAGATATTCAAGAACTGTTGATATCACCATTTGAAGAAAATTAAACTCTATGTTTTTACTAGAGTTAGTTGATTAAATTTGACTAATTATATATATTGCTATAAATACTGCAAAAAACACTGTCCTAAACTCAAGCCCCTGCACTCGTGCCCACCTTAAAGTAAATATGCAAATATCTCGGATGTGGTTGGACATAAATAACACAATTATTTTATTTTATTGTTTATATGTTGCCTTGAAAATATAATTTCATAAAGGATCTGTATCTGCTTTTTCTTTTAACACTAATAATTACTATTCAAATGAGTTTGGAAGCCAATTATAATGTTTCTTTTTTACTCCATTATGTTTCAAACTTTACCATGCTTTATTTATCATATTTTTTTAAATATTTCAGATAAGTTACTGGACATTAAAATACCGTAGAAATATGATCATAGCTGTGCGACATTTTTTTATTAAAAAAAAACCCTTCACAATTGCTTTTGTTACTGAAAAAAAATCCTGGCCGGACCCATTCCGTAAAACCGAAAATGTACCACCCCAACCGCTATAATTAATGCAAGTGGCTTGAAAATTGCACGAGCTTCTGTCCTCCCATACTCCCATTCCTCCCACCCAACCACTGATTTATACAAGCGATGCGTGAGCTATCCTACCACAGCTCAGTAAATATTCTAGTGGCGACCCAGGACGGATGGATGAATGACCGGATGAGATATAATATAGTCTATAAAACATAGGACTGGTGGTAACTGACAGATAAAATAAGCTATTTATAGCAAACATTGTCCGAAAGTCACTAAATAGTCTATGTGGAAAAAAGTATTATTTTCTTATGTGAGATATCAAACGTTCTAATATTACTGCTCCACCAATAAGGGTCAATTGTCTAATTGGATTTTAGTAATGCACCACCTCACGGGATACTTCTACTAAAGCACCACGTAGTTTGACGTGTAACTATCTCCTATCCTACCGTAGCCCCATGGCTTCTTTGGTGCTGAGTGACAGCTCACAGCTGAAGCTGACGGATTAGAAAAGCTACCAAACCAAATTACGAATCCCTACGCCGAAACAATATGATCTGCAAAAAACATGTGTTTAGCAGCTGTCAGAAGTCAGCTGTGAGCTGTCAGTCAGCACTAAAGAAGCCACGGGGCTACTGTAGCTAGAAAGTTGTTACGCGAAGGAAGCAAGGAGGAGGTTAACATATTATAGAAAATAGTTTATGAGATTATAAGTTTTAATGAACAATATTTAAAAAACATAACATATGGACAGTAACAAATACAAGTGAGTTTATTTTTAGTTCGTATTTATTGTGAAATTTTACTTCGGCACAGTGTCCTTGAACACACTGATACGCGGTGACATTTGAAACTTTTCCCCAAGTTTGTTTACAATATACCTTCAATAATTGTAAAAGGATGTATCATTATGTTAATTAAGCAAACCACACCTTCCTAATTATTAATATAAACTATTATGGATCACAACGAAGGCAATTTATTTAATGCAACAATTTTATTAGTCCATTGGGAGGTCAAATCCTAGTTATGGGAGCCCAATAGTAGTATAGGTATGTAAACATTGATAAATACTCTAGCCAAAATAAATCATTCCATAGCAAAGGGAATTCAGGGGAACACAAACTTAAGAGTGCTAAATAAACTAAATAACACATTGTTTCTTACTAACCGTTGAAGTTATTCACCCATGTACTAATTACTGAATTTGCTTGGAGGGAGAGTGGGAAACAATTTAGGCAAATCTATCCTCAGTACACCCGACTGGGATTGAATCCCGATCTCCCCATCTTAGGCCATCTAGATCTAGTCTATTGCGAAGGTAGCATCTTAGACCATGAGTACCACTGAATCGGTTAAGATTATTATTATTATTTATTATTATTATAGCACCACGTCTTACTACCCGTTCAGGTTAGACGCATTTACGCTAATGTGTAATGGTAGGATGATTGTGGGATGAAATGGAGGGCTACAGTTTAACGTGGAATCCGAACCACGGTGGACGCCTGGCATTCCTCACATTCACAAGAAATCGTTTAAGAGATATTATAGTACATGAAATAATAATTTGAAGATATATTATATTGACACGTTTATTTTTTTATAACTGGATACCATAAACTATAGAATAAATACATTTATTTTTAATCCATAGTAAGTGACATGCATTATATTAGTTAAAAAATAAACGTTCCGATCATGTAAATTCATGCCCACGATCACAGCAGAATACGCATTGTATGACTCTATCAAACACTCTCATTTCGTCCAGCTCCCCATCTTTATAATATTAAGTGAATGCAACCTTATAAAAGCTTTTGTTTGTAAAGTATTTTTAAGTGACGGAAGCCGCTTCCACAAAATAAGAAATATGCTCACTAATATTTTCATAAGTTCATGTTTCAATAAGGTAAAAAAGCTTAAAATAAAAATAAATAAACAAACACAAATTGTATGTTGTGAAAGTTTTGACTGCCTAAAAAGAGAAGTCGACAGAATACGATCCTGAAGAGCATGTTGTTTGGCGAATGGCTACATGAGGATAGGTAGATCTCGTAGGTTTAGTTAACTGTCATATACCACCCACCACTGATACGTTTGATATTATATAGGTTCACTCTAAAAATAACCTAAAGCCGAGGAGAAGACCAGCCAAGTTACCTTTGGTATTATTCGCGTTCTCGTGTCTCTAAGGCATTGTTTCTCAAACTGCGTTCCGCAGACGGGACAGTTGGGAGTTAAAATACAAGTACAGGATTGAAAAGATAAGACCACTAAGTCATTAATAAACAAGTAATATTAAATATAAAATGTGCAAAAGAAACAATCAAATAGTTTTTTTTAATCTTAATGCTTGATAAACACGTACGCTTCCTAACCCTGAACTATATCAATCTTACCTGACTATTTACACTATGACCGTACATTTTAAGCCAGGTCCTGCACAGCTTGTAAAGGGGACGCGCCAAAGTGCTCCAATGAAAACAAATAGGAGTCGCACGGGTAAAATAACATTTCATATTTATTGTCGGAGTACACTGATATTGAATCAATATTGATATTTTTTACAAAATAAGTATATCTGACGAATGATGATGATTATGATCAAAATAATATAAATAATTTATATTTTCACTAATATATGTATTTTAATTTCGCCGAGAAGAAACCGAAGACGTGGATGGGAGGATAGTATTAGAATGGATCTGGAAGAGATAGTTCGATCTAGTCCTCCTCATTACACCCTATCTCAAGATATAGATAGGTGGCGTACTTTAGTAAGTGCAGTAATGAACTTTAAAGTTCCTAATGCCATAGAGTAAGTAATTATAATTTCAAACATAATTTAAAAGAAAATATCCCCTTATTTATAATGTTTACTTGATACAAAATTACATTTAAAATACTTTAAATTCAAATTGTTAAAACTTCCTAGTCATCTCCCAGACTTAATAAAATGTAATATACCTTTTTAAGCAACAAACTATTTGTATCAAGTTGTCAGATTTGTTTTAGGCTTATTCAAAATGTTTTCCAAATGGTCATTATCAGAGAAAAACTTTGTAGGTTTTGGCTCATATTTGATATTTAAAAAAAAATTAAGTATGGACTTTCGAATTCCCTTGGAAGCTAGAATTTAATGTAAGCCATAATAATGAGTATTAATGCCCAAAGTTGTCGTGGGCAATACAGAGAGTTCAGGTGAACCACATGTGGCCCATAGGCTCCGTTGTGGAGTAATTCAAGTTAGGCCTGATTTATTTCAGGGTAAACGAAGGTTACAAACAAGAATTTTCTAATTTGGCAAGTGGATAGTTGGGTAGTATATTAAATGGTTAGTCCACGTTTTTATTGAACGTTTATGTCTCCCGCTATTGGTAAAATTTTATCTGTTAAAACCTAACTCAGGATTATCATATAGCACGATATTACTTATCCTCCAGTAAGCAGAAACCTGTGCATACCTTATAAATTTAGAATCCAATCACAATCTTAGTAAGGATTCGTATTCAATATTTTGCATCTTAATACTGAAATATTCTAAATTTTGAATATAAATAAATCTTAGATTTGAATTCTATGGGTTTAGCTGAAAATTCGAATTTATAATTCGTAATTATGTAGCACATTAATATAATCAAACAGAAACCAGTATAGTGGTAGAGTTAAGAGTGAAATTAACTTAATTTAAGGTCATAAGAGAATGCCGTGACGTGACGTGTTGTGACAGTGAATATTTTATGCTATAGATTAAAATAAGTTGTGTTATTACTTGATTTTTTCACTTTTTGAGATAAGTGCTAATTATTACATTATTTTTTAAATACACCTTAATGTGACTAAAATGATTACCAACATTTTTTTGGAATATTTTATTATTGGATTGGAATAGTAAATTTAACACGATACAATATTTAACACGGATTCAAATTGTAACATTATCATAGTAAGCCTCAAACAAACTAATCGATATAGATACGAACCTATTTTTAAAATAAAATATTTGATCCAATTTGGTTGTTGTCAATTATGGGATTCAACCAGGATTCGATTCAATAAAATAAATTTAGTCAGAGATTTCGATTCGTACTCGACTCTTAAAGTTTTTGTAGGGATGATATTCGGTTTGGATTTTATTCGAGTAAATTAGCCAAGATTCAGATTCGATTTGAGATTTAAAATGATGGATTTGCACAGGCTTATTATTAAATTTAAAATTGTTGGTCTATATATGAATTATTTACTTAACAAAAAGGAGCTAGGTATTGTGCAAATACAGTTTTATTTTTTTCTTATTCTAAGGCTAAGGTAAAACACATCTGTATTGTAATACTATGATTTGGGGCTTACAATATCACTTACCACCATATATTACCTATAAATACGTTTAAGAAATATCTGCATTTTATAAAACTTTATGTTAAATGTGGAAGACTGCTGAAAGAGGAGGAGTGCGTTCACTAGTAGCTGAGTGAGAGTGAAGTTTACCTTGCATAGCTGAGTGAGAGTGAAGTTTACCTTGTATAGCTGAGTGAGAGTGAATTTGCTTGTATAGCTGAGTGAGAGTGAATTTTGCCTTGTATAGCTGAGTGAGAGTGAAGTTTATTCCTTGTAATTGAGGTAGAGGGAAGTTTATCCTTTAATTGAGGAGAGGAAGTTTACTCCTTTAATTGAGGGAGGGAAGTTTACTTCCTTTAATTGAGGAGAGGGAAGTTTACCTCCTTTAATTGAGGAGAGGGAAGTTTCCCTCCTTTAATTGAGGAGAGGGAAGTTTACCTCCTTTAATGAGGGAGAGGGAAGTTTACCTCCTTTAATTGAGAGAGAGGGAAGTTTACCTCCTTTAATTGAGGGAGAGGGAAGGGTTTACCTCCTTTAATTGAGGGAGAGGGAAGTTTACCTCCTTTAATTGAGGGAGAGGGAAGTTTACCTCCTTAAATTGAGGGAGAGGGAAGTTTAACTCCTTTAATTGAGGGAGAGTGAAGTTTACCCCTTTAATTGAGGGAGAGCGAAGTTTACCTCTAGTCAAATGAGGACAAAGTTTACCCCCTGTATCCAAGGGAGAGCTGTTAATTCTTGTACAACAAGTAATAAATAAAGTGTAGACAGATTTAGAGATGATAAATTATTCCAAGCGTTCAATTCGTGGTCACGGAGTAACATTGACTCACTTAATAGGAACACCAAGAAAAAACTAAGAGACTCAATTTTATTATCTTTCTACATAATAATTAGTTCGAAAATATGTCCTCGATTAAATTAGAAAACTTCTTTTTTATAAATATGAGTCAATTTTTGGAGTACTGCTTTTTTTTGTTTTGCCCTAAAATTTAAGTAAAAGGGTTAGTTGTTTCTTGAAATATTGAGTTGGTTCAGAAACTACACGTTAAATAAAAGTAACTAAAAAAAAAGCACGAGAAAAGTGAAAAGAGAAAGAAAAGGGAATAATGAGAGGAGGGAATGAATCCTTAAGGCTACCCGTAGATAACAGAAGGAGAGGGAGATAGGATGGAAGACATGTTAATAGATGATTAGCAATTAACGCAATGACACGCGCACTCACCCTACCGTGACGTCACGTCACTCCACCTGCTCCAATGGATAGCATCTTCCAAGATAAACTTGTTAAGACGCCGCGCGCTCTCGGCCGATGAGGAAGAGGGAGCGGGATGTGGAAAAGGACAGGATGCGAAGGAAAGTGATGATGATAATGGTGATGATATTCGTAATGAAATTAGGACAATCCAAGTCGAGTAATTGTTTAATTACTGTTGCTATGATGATGATGATGATGATGACTACATTGATAATTAAAGGTGACCGTATTAATTAAGCTTGCCACACACTAAATTGGAGAGTAACAGATCGGAACTGTACAAAAGGAAACGAGTTTAGTTAGCAGATTCGTGAACTGGCTTTCGTAATAATTCGTATCAGTTGGAAGACAGCAATCAAAGAGGGTACATCTATTTTAGTGATAATTAGTGATAACAGCTGTGAAGAGAAGGTAGTGGTTATAAAGAGGGTATATCTATTTTAGTGATAGTGAGTGATGTTATCTGTGAAGAGACGATAGTAGTTGTTATTTATTTATTACTACCACGTCTTACTACGTCTTGCTTAGTGTTATATAGTTATATATCAATACTATTTATTGTTTTAGGGACTAGGTTAGACACTATTCAAAAGAATGTACACGAATTTGCGTGGAGGGAGAGTTAAACCACCCTCATCACACCCGAACTAGATTTGAGCTTCGATCTCCCCGTCATTGGTAATCTAGTCTACTGCGAGTGTATGCAGGACCACCAAAGATGGTAGTGGGGTTATTCATTTTACTGATGTACTTTACATCGGAGACCTAATGAGGATAGAGCACATTACTTAGTGCTTGTGGTGAAAAAATATCTTTCCCCCCCCCCTGTCCTTGGAAACGAAGAATTCTATTTGTTGATGTGTGTGTGTACAATTTTATTAAGGTGTCCAGAAAGACAACTGCACCACAAACAATATTAAAATTAATTTGAGATAAAGTTTGTATTATTTATAAATCGATGTTATAGTAAAACAGGAATATATTATAATTTTATCATTTATTTAAAGGCAATAACTTTTATTTTTCAACAAAATGGGTGGAGTTATTTTAATTTTAATATAAAATCTTAGCAAACATGTTGTACATCTAAGGAAGTGCTCAACTGTAGACGGAAACTATGATTTAAACATGCAATTTCTTAAGGAAGGGTTTGCGGGGGTGAGGGGTGGGGGGCTTGAAACCATTGTTATAATTTGCTGCCCAATTTCTCTCGGGAGACATTCGCCCTTAATAACCCCGACCGCAGAAGTAAGTAGACCTCCTAGACTAATAATGTAGAAACACCTGAACCAAAAACCCCTCTCTCCTTATTCATCTTCCTGTCTTTTAAATTCCCCCTCTTCAACCCTCCTTGCCGAGCCACGGCTGCGAGATATTACGCCTGGGCAACATCTAGAACAAATTTTGCATTACTCGACTAGTGTAGGCCCACTCTTGAGTTATTGCGACCGTAGATCTTCATTTTATTTTTTAAATTAAAAGATTTAAAACAATTTATTTTACTTATGTATACTTTCTTTTTTTACTACACTGTTGGCAGAATGGATAATGTGTCTCCCTCTGACTAAGTAGCCTAAGGCTACACTAACTATTCCAAAGAAAGCACAATCTACACGAACTATTCAAAGAAAACTCAACTTACATTCACTATTTTAAAGAAAGCACAATCTACACGAACTATTCCAAAGAAAGCACAACCTACACGAACTATTTCAAAGAAAAACTCAACTTACATTCACTATTTTAAAGAAAGCACAGCTTTCGTTCACTATTTCAAAAAAAGCAGAGCATACATTCACTATTCCAAAGAAAGCTTAGCGTACATTCACTATTCCAAAGAAAGCAGAGCGTACATTCACTATTTCAAAGAAAGCTTAGCATATATTCACTATTCCAAAGAAAGCTTAGCGTACATTCACTATTCCAAAAAAAGCAGAGCGTACATTCACTATTCCAAAGAAAGCTTAGCGTACATTCACTATTCCAAAGAAAGCAGAGCGTATATTCACTATTCCAAAGAAATCTTAGCGTACATTCACTATTCCAAAGAAAGTAGAGCGTACATTCACTATTTCAAAGAAAGCTTAGCATATATTCACTATTCCAAAGAAAGCTTAGCGTACATTCACTATTCCAAAGAAAGCAGAGCGTATATTCACTATTCCAAAGAAAGCTTAGCGTACATTCACTATTCCAAAGAAAGCAGAGCGTGCATTCACTATTTCAAAGAAAGCTTAGCATATATTCACTATTCCAAAGAAAGCTTAGCGTACATTCACTATTCCAAAGAAAGCACCGCTTATATTGACTATTCCAAAGAAAGCACCGCTTATATTGATATTCCAAAGAAAGCTTAGCGTACATTCACTATTCCAAAGAAAGCACTGGTTATATTGACTATTCAAAGAAAGCACCGGTTATATTGACTATTCCAAAGAAAGCTTAGCGTACATTCACTATTCCAAAGAAAGCTTAGCGTATATTCACTATTCCAAATAAAGCAGAGCGTATATTCACTATTTCAAAGAAAGCTTAGCATATATTCACTATTCCAAAGAAAGCTTAGCGTACATTCACTATTCCAAAGAAAGCACCGGTTATATTGACTATTCCAAAGAAAGCACCGGTTATATTGACTATTCCAAAGAAAGCACCGGTTATATTGACTATTCCAAAGAAAGCACCTGTTATATTCACTATTCCAAAGAAAGCACCGGTTATATTCACTATTCCAAAGAAAGAAGAGCGTATATTCACTATTCCAAAGAAAGCAGAGCGTATATTCACTATTTCAAAGAAAGCAGAGCGTACATTCACTATTTCAAAGAAAGCAGAGCGTACATTTCTATCCCAAAGAAAGCACAGCGTACATTTCTATCCCAAAGAAAGCACAGCTTATATTAACTATTACAAATAAAGCGTAGTGTACATTAACTATTCTCGAGAAAGCAATACGAACTTCGTTATTTCTCGTTTTAATGGAGTGGTAATTTGTTCCATTAGATCGTACATACCCCTTAAAAAAATTATTACATTGTTCGCAGAACAATAGCGATCCAGAATAATGAACAATTCGTTGGTAAATTAAAGAAAACATTCTATTGGAAATGTTTGTGTTTTGACATTATCATTAATATTATTATAATTAGTCATAGTATGTATTTAAAGCCAGCCATTGCTTATTGAAAGGTATTGTAATTTTTAGGTGATTGGTTCTTCAAAATGATGGCCTTATGTTTACTAAATAGAAAATAAAAATATTTTATTCTGAGATAAGCTTCTTTATTTCAAAGTATCCACTTCAAAATATAAATTTAGCTTTGTTCTGCAAATATTGGTCTTAGTAGGTTTAGTACTTCCTTGATAGTCTAACTAGCTGCTGTATTGTTTTTCTCCATCATATTATACATCTGGAATATAATATTTAACCTAACTAATGAAATAGGGATGAGGAAGATAAATTTGACAGGAAATGTATTTACATTCGCGTGAAGTATAATGTGGAAACCGTAAGGAAATATCATCAGAGTATGTCTGTATGCCTGTCAGGTATTAGAACCCTGACTTCTCCTTCACCGGCAAGATACACTAGATTAACTTGACATTTAGTCCGCGTACGTTTTGGTGCAGATTTGTTGCTAGCTAAAGAAAACATTCACTTTTATAAGACCAAGTATTTATTTCTCACGAATTAAAACTATAAGTTACTAGTATTAGGAAGCCGGAGTGTCATTATTCCCTTAGCAAGAGATTGGGAAACCACACTAAGGGGAGAGAGAGAGAGAAAAAAGTGACGCCTCAGACCATACAGCCACCGAAACAGGTTTTGAGTAAGTTATTTGGAGCTACGAATTCAATACTCATCTTTGTTTAGTGGCGAGAAGTAACAGTGTTTTTCCTGGGCTGGGAGTTTCGTTATCAATTTGTTATTAGATTAATTTCAGTTGCGTGGTGGAATGGCTTACCCATTGATTTAATTAAGGGTTGGCAAGAGGATTGATGGATGGAGGCTTAGCATATAATGTAATTTCTTCACTTGGTGATTTTAGAATTTGTTTAATTACATAATGTTATACTTTTTTAATACAAATTCTTAAGTCTGGTCTCTTAAAATGAACACTATTAATTTGAAATGTATTCATTATTTATTTCCACCATGAAACAACCCGTTTGAGCTACACGCATTTATTTTAATGACACTACATTTGTAGGGATCAGGAAGGTATAGTTTTGAAGATGTATATGCATTTGCACGTAGGGATAGTGGAAGATTGAGTAAATACCATCCATAATACAAGCAGATGGGGTTTGAACCTCGATCTCCTCATCATTGGCAGTCTAGTATAATGCAAAAGCGACGCATTATGACATGTGATCAATGCGGGTATAAATATTGTTAAATATTAAGAATACATTTTTTAAAATTAATTTTCAGCTATGTTGTTCGCAAGAATAAAAATGCAAAAACACTACGTAAATTATATAGTTAATTAAATGTATATTCTTAAATTTGGTATAAATGAAATTAAAGATTACCATAAAATTATCACGTATACCTATTCGCAAAAAGTTAGTAGAATAAAAATAAGTGTCTTACTTACTATAAAATTACATTCTTCATTCCTACTCCATTGATTAAGGGATGTATTAAACCATTTCGTTTATAAACATATTTTGAAGATGTTGAGTGCTAATTAATTTAGTCGCATATTATTTGTGTTTACGTAAATCGATTATGGTCGAATTTATATTTGATAATAATATTATTTCACCTTTGTTATTGAAAACATTGAATATCTTAGATATTCCCCAAGCAACAAACTGTTGTTAGAATTTATATTTATTGAGCTGTACTGACTAAAATAAAATTTGAAGTATTTTGCTTTGCAATTTTAGAGAGATAACTTATAAACAATTTTTATCTTTCATTACTTTGTTTTTTAGTTACTTTGGGGTGACAGGACTTGTATTTGTTTTTTTTGAGGAGGGAAAGCTTTTTAGTTTCATTCATGTCAAACTTTACTTTGGTATTATGTACATTTTCTGTTATATATTTTTCAATAAGTTTTTTATTTTTTTTATTTGTATCTTACGTCTGTTACCATTCCCCTCGGGAGTTTTGGAGTGGAAAATCAGATAAAAAACTGTTTCCAACCGTTTTACTGGAAACGTTTTTTCAAAGAAAACGAGTCATCTCGATTTTATAGCTTGGAAGATCCCCTCACATTAAAGTTCATTTCTAATAACAACTTATATGGATAGACATAAATGATATCTTATTAAATTTTATTTTGTCAAAAGTTGGTATCCGTAAAATAATAGTTTAAGAAATGTGTTGAAATACCAGTCTTATAGCGTTAAAATAGTTGTGCAGTTTTGTTTCATGTTAATGTGAATTTTCTTTTTAAATATTTTCTAGGTTTAGATCTTTTCACGAAAATTATTTTATGATAGACAATTTTACCAACTTTAAATATAAGTGTAGTATTATTATTGAGATTGTTCTCAACTTTATATTTGTATCAAAATCTTGAGTAAATATATATAATAATTATCAAACTTATAATATATATCAACTACATAGCTATTTTAAAATTATTAACCTTGTATTTCTACATGAGATTTCGAAAATAAAACCCTCTTTAAAAAAATAAAAATTTAATGGCAAAATACAATTTAGAATCTGACCATTTATGTACATTCATACGACTAGATACAAGCAATATTTATATATACAGTGCTTAACTTCTGACGGAACGTGGCGGAACGGCGTTCCGGTACCTCTATTAAGGTAAACACGAAATTCAGAAAGAATCTCTTTAGAAAGACGTGATTAGCAAATCAATTACATACATATAAGCGCCGAACTTTATTTAAAAATTACTGCTTAGATGAACAATATTTTATGGCCCAACAATGACAGAAACGTTTCCCAACACGCAGTATTGTTTTATCTCATCACAAGGTATATAAGTGGCAGAGAAGCGACATAGAGATAGTTTTGGGGGTTTAGGGGTGGATGAAAGTTGATGTTTGTTGGCGCGAATTTCTATGACTCATCCTACCTCTTCCCCTTCCGTGCATTTACATTAAATTTAATTGAAAACATTCAAACACAATCACATTATGATACATTTAAAACAATTTCTTTGTTTTTAGAAGAAAACAATGGCTTGAAAACACGTATTTTGAAGATTAAATTAAAAAAAAAAAAAACCTGGGAGGGGTACAGACCCCCAGTAGTTCGTTCCGGTAACTAATTTTTTTTAGAAACCAACCAGTGTATGTTTGTATATCTATATCATCTATTTAAGTTGGGTGTTATTCGAGGTGTGAGAGTTTTAACACGTCAACTTTAAGGTTAGGTCAAGTTAGTTTATTGCTACGTTCTAACAAACAACGTTAATATTATATTTACTAAGTGATCTAGTAAAATATTTATCAAGATGATGAAACGCTGACATGTATATATAATATAATCTCAACCCGCAAATGCACACAATTCAATATGCGCTTACATACACACAGAGGCTGACAAACAGATGTGTCGTAAAAATTAAAAGTCTACATTAATGTAAATATAACCGATTTAATATATATTTCCCAATTAGATTTTTAAATTAATTTTATCTCTTTCGTATTTGAGATTTTTAATGTGCGATTTCTGAACGGACTGATTATATCAGAAAACGTATTTTAAAACTAACTTATATATTATAGACATAACATCAAGCGTCCAGGTCGTTAATTCATCACCGTATAGTCCGAAAGCTCAATTTTATATATCACCAATTTTCTGTCATGTCAGGAATCTAATGGATCCCTTAGATTAGTAGGAAGACACGTTAACGACTTGAGCTGAGGGACCTGAATTTTTTTTTAAATTCAAACATTCTGCTCCAGTATACTATTGCAAATCCTATTTAAATTCAATAATAAAGTAGGCTATGATTGTTATTTTCTCGAGAGCTTTCGATAACTGTTTACTTTGCAAATCATTTCTGCCAGCCCCCGTGTCTTCGATTCCAAGACACCACCACCAACACCCACTACTTTCATATCCCTCTCTCCCCTCATCCCATCCACTCCAACTATACAACTATATAAAAGATAATGGTATGCAATATTAAAGTGCATTTTAAATTGTTTGCAATGTATATATATATATATAATATATGGAGTTGGAGTGGATGGGATATCAGGGGAGAGAGGGATATATATATATATATATATATATATATATATATTCACATTGCAAACAATTTAAAATGCACTTTAATATTGCATACCATTATCTTTTATATAGTTTTCAAAAAATGGAATAGAAATGTACCATCTTCAATTTCAGAACAAAAGCTGTACCAAGTTATCAAAGAAAATACTAAGCCATTTTATTTTTATTTTCACATTATATTTAGCACGAGCCTGAAGTTTCTTTTGAATGCAGTTTGTAGTTGTATAATTTAATACCCATAATAACTATACACTCTATTTGAAGGTTCAAACTTACCAATTATAGGTATTTCACGAAATACATAGTTGTTATATATTCTCCCTGGAGTTTATAAGCTGTATGGAATTAAGTATAAATTGGTAATCTCGTTTAGAATAATCTGGAAAACTCACCCAGGAACAACCGAATCAAGGGCTTAAAAAAGGGGACGAGGGTCAAAGGAGTCGGTAGCCACCCTGGAATTTGATGGACCCCCTTAAGAAAAAATAGCTATCTATACCCTTTAATCGAATACACAAAATTTCCAATTACCTTAACCTTTATGGGCGTTTGCCAAGTTTGCGTAGTAAATTTGGGGAAGCATGCGTGTAAGTATGATGAAAGAAGAACTCTTTTGCAAAATTTTCAGCCTAAATGGAGAGCTTAAGAGAGAACTTAATTTCAATTGAGCGCTAAACTGTAATTTGTTGGAGTGTTTCTTTATGAGAAAGAAGGATTCCTATACACCTAAATAAACTCTGACATTATTTACACCCGCCGTCAAATTATTGTAGGCTGTACAGTATTGCGTGATACTTGAGTCGCATTTCTGTCGTGAGGTAAACAGCCCATTGCATTCACAAGAGCTTGATTACAATATGCATAGTTATGAGCATACGAGTAACACCTCTAGGGCTTGACATGGTTTATAATTCGAATTACCTATTAGATAGTCCATCAAAATTGGTGTTAACATAACTCCACATGAATACTTATCGAACATATTTGGTTTAAAGGTGAGTTATACTTACTTACCGAAGACTGATTTCGATCCCCAGTCATATAACTTAAAGTTGGTTTTTCTACAGTGTTGTTTACAATCTCATTGTTTCAGCCAAATACTTTGGTTTTATTTAAATTAACCTTAAGCACATCTTATATTTGTTATTTTAGTTCGTTTGTAGAATGTCATGGACACTAGAGAAACTGTATAAAATATAATTTTTTTTATGAGTACACTATGGTGCTTTCATTTAATTAAAATATATTGTTTTTATATCACTTAAGATTAATAATTGTGTTAGGATATATTATTCATAGGAAAATAAATTAGTAATGTTCAAGGTAGATATTCTTTTCAAGTTCTCAAACTTATTATGTGAAGCAATATAATGAAATATTTGATTACTTTGACTGGTTTGTATCAAATCTCTCACACAAGAATAAACTTAATAGATTTTGAGATGGAAATACTCTTAACAAAATCACTTCAATTGCATCTTAAACTCGTTGTTTACACTTTGTATATAAACAATTATTGCAAAAAATATCTGAGAGCTTGAGATACTTTTTTTAAAGTTATCCTGACCTTTCTCTATCACATCTAATTAATTTATAGACCACTAGATAGCTGTTGCCCGTGGCTTTGCTCGCGTGGAAGTTATGTATATTTTCGTATTTGTATATAATCATGTATTTACAGATTAATTAAAAATATTACGTTACGTTGATGACCATAACTTGACCTCAGATCAAAAATAATGCCAGTCCGATACAAACTTTCACCCCCTTTTTCATCCCTTATTAAATAAAATTTCCAAAATTCTTGAAACACGTATTTATTTGTTTTACGTCAATAACCGAAATACAAAATTTTGTTTATGTAACTTTCAAAATTACGGACTTTCATACATATTTTCATACATATTATCATCCCCTATTTTGACCCCTTTAGGGTGGAATTTTCTAAAATCCTTTCTTAGTGGGTGACTACATAACAAAATGAATATACAGTCCGAATTTCATGCTTGTAGCCTTGATAGTTAGCGCCCGGCGATGATGAGTCAGTCAGTCAGTCAGTCAGGACATGTTATTTTATAAGTATAGATTCCAGGTTTTCTCAGATTTCCAGGAACGCATTAACGATAAATAATGTAAATTTGAAAATTCCCCCCCTTTTTTTAGAGATAGGTTTTTTAAATACTTGGATTCCTTTATATATGGTAAAATGAAGTATATATGTGTTGAATCGTTAATGAAAATAGAAATGACTAGTTACAACAGTGGTTTCCAACATTTTCCGGAATTTAACCCTAAATTATGTCTTTAAGTCTTTAAAATCTACAAGAGTTTATATCCTAGTTATAAAATTATTTTCACTGAATCTTACCTACCCGTCCGGGCCATACACATTTAATTACACTTGTGGTTTAAGTGTATTTTAGAGAAAATATACCTTTATTTGCGTGGAGGGAGAAGGTGGAACCCTTTTTGGAATAATACCTGTAGAAATTTGAATCCTAACCTCAACACCGATAAACCCAACTAGCGTGTTATTAATCTTACACGATTGATTTACTTTATCATAAAATGATCATATAATTAGTATATCATCATCATCATCATCATCAACTGTTTCTAGCCTGTGACCGGGTCAGTTTAGTAAAATGACTCCATCTTCCTCTATTCTTCTATTATTCTTCCTCCTTTAATTCCGATACTCTCCTCTCACTTGCAGACTTTCTGTTAACTGCTCCTCCCATCTTTTTCTTTAGGGTACTAAAGGGTTAGTGATGAGCAGTACAAATTGCCTACCTAGTGGGCGCCGCTTAGCCTTAGTTTGATCTCAGCTAGGTGGCCTGGGAGTGAGAGGGTTGTTATACTGGTCAACCAGCTTGGGACAGGGTATGGTCAGTTTGATCTCAGCTGGGTGGGCTGGGAGCTAGAGGGTTGGTGATGGTCAGCACACCTAGACTCAGTTAGGGAAGGTTATCATCAAGAGAAGGTCTGCTTGAGGACCTAAAAGCGGCAGCCATGCTACTAAGTGTAGGCCACGACAGGCTTAGTAGGCTGGTGGCTGAAATGAACCTAAGTACTCAAGAAAATAATGATTATACAAATTAGACTAAAATGTCTCAAAATATAAATAACAAGCCTGGTTAGTATTTTGTAATCCATGCTAACTGTGCCTCTTTCGTAACATTGGACTGTTACAGCTAGCTAAGTCAGAGTTGAATAAACAAAAATTATAATTTAAGCCATTTACATTAATTTAGATTTAAATTTGTCATTTTCCTAATATCATTACAATAAATTTAAAAAGTAAACATAAATGGTATAACCTCAAAAAGCATCACTATCCCACCCAAAATATTCCAGGTCAAAAAACCCCTGGCTGGAAACCACTGAGTTACAACCTGTTTTCTTGTTACAAATTGATATAAGAACCACTTTATATAAATTGCAAAGATATAAATCCATTATTACAGTCATTAGTCCGAATCGTGTTAATGGTCCGTAATGAAGAGGTGTATGACGTCATTGCCCGACAAACACATTTTACCTAATTACCTTAACAATTTTGAGTAAAAGGTTGCTATCTGTTATCCTAAGCCTGTGTATGCCAAGTTACATACAAATGGTATTAATAGTGTTACCATAAAACTAAAAATCCTTTTAAATTACGTTGTTTCAAACGCCGCGTCTTACAACCCGTTACAATTATACACTAGTGTACTAATTACGCTTATGGTTTTAGGGATAAGGAATATTATTTTTCGAGGAAATGTACCTGCATTTGCGTGGAAAGAGTGGAAAACTATTTAGGAATATTACCTCAGTACACCCAACCGAGATTAGAGCGCCTTAAGCCATGTGACCACCGAAGCAAGTTACAATGGAATCAACCGCATCAATGGAAAATGAAATTGAAAACAGCCCTATCTAATCTGTTTTGACTATGACACGGACGGAATGAATTCTTGATCTATGTACAGTGAGAGTAATGTTTTATAAATTATTTATCTCTCTTCATTACCGCAAATGTGGATATATTTTTTAAATTCTACCCTTAGCATATTTAAAATGCGCAGAGCACAGCCTGATATTAAGGTGTGGTGTAATTTAGTTAGGTAGATAAAAATAATATATATGATGGAAAATGCTGTTATGAGAAGGTAACTTTGATTAAACTGTGGCCAAAGATCTGTATTTAGAAGAGGATTAAAGGGGGAACATTCAGGATAGAGTTTGGAGGAGGCCGCTAGTGAGGTCAGTGCATCGTCTTAACAGGCCTGTGAACACCTTAATTAATTAATCAAACAACTTGGATACTACCCATATCAGTCATCGGTTGGTCAAAGTTGCCAAGATCGCAATAGACTACACTGCCACTAATGAGGATATCGGTGTTCGAATTACAATCAGGTGTACAGATCTTTTCCAAAATGGTTTCTCACTCTTCACGCAAATTCAGGTACATTCCTTCTAGATTTTATATTCCTCTTCCAGAGCCCATTATGTTAAATATTCGGATAGTCCAGATGGATATTAAGAACACTATCCGTCTCTTGTATATTTTTTTTTTTTTATCAGCGCGTATTACTACCTGTTCAGGCTGTACACATGTATGATAATTACTCTAAAGGTGTAGGGATGAGGAAGAAAGTATTTGCATGGAAGGAAAGAGGGTAATCATTTAGGGGAAAACTACCCTCGGTAGACCCGATTTGGATTAGAATCTCAATCTCCCCCTCATCAGCATGCTAGTCTCCCACGAGCAATTGATGCCTTAGTAAACCATTTGGCCACTGAAGCAGGACTGTTCCCTTTTTATTCCCCCTATTTTTCAGGATAAACAGAGTGTACCTCGATGAAAATTATGTTAATATTTTTATTTTTTAACCCCATGTCTTACCCTCCGCTTGGATCGTACGCATATATACTAATTGTTTAATGTGGTAGGGATGAGGCTCGGTTGAATTTAGAGGAAGTGCACTCACATTTTTGTGGAGGTAGAGTGAAAAACCATTAAGGAAATAATACCCTTAAGTACACTCGAGTATGATTGGGACCCACAATCTCTCCAATCAATCGCCAAGATAGTCTATCGTGAATGTGACCCCTTAAACAAGGTATAGCCAACCTTATCCTGGTAAGGAATGCTTGAGATCTGGTGGAATTGACCGGGAGCCGTAAATGAAATATAGATAATTCCCAAATATTATACGTACATACGTACATTAGAGAAATAAATTTTTTATTTCGATTCTGGAAACCACATATAAGTGAAATCTACGTCAGCTACAAGAGCCTAATTTTTTGTCTATTTTTATAATATTCAGTAAATTAATTAGAGGCTGGGGTGGGGCATGCTTGCCTTATACCAAACCAAGGGTTGGTCATCTTTTTGATATCGCGAGCCATATGGGTTGGAAAAAAAAGAGATGAATCTACATGAAAAAATCTAGCAAGTAATTTTACGACAGTAATTATTTATTAGTCTATTTTTATCAATACATGCTTCAATGGCTGCATGGTCTAAGAAGTTACTGTCATGTAAGACTAGACTGCGATGACAATGAGATCGCTACTAGAATTCCGGTCGGGTGTACTGAAGGTGATTGTTTTCAACATAGTTTTTCAGTCTACCTTCACGCAAATGCGAGTACGTTTACTTTAAATTGAACCTTCTACGTCTCTAACTCATTAGAGTAGTTAGCACAATGTGTATAACTTGAACAAGCGTTAAAACGGTATGTTATTTTTATGGACACAATTGTTGGTTTGTAAATACATTTGCTGGCCAGATTAGATTAATTGGTGGGCCGGATGCTTTAGGTTGTCAATCGCTGTTTTAGATCATGTGACCAGCAAATATATTTTTTTAAATAAAATTACTCTCCTCTCTTGAACATGGTAATATCGACTGAGTGACATATTCAAATTCCCTTAATGCTCCTTAATGAGCCCTGCAAGAAGGTAAACGGAAATCCCTTTTCAAGCGCTACAATAGAAAGTTCAGATGGCTGTTGTAAGCCTTCTGGGTAGCGGACCACAACGCCCGCGGGTGGATGGGTAAGAAGGATTGTCTGCAGTGCCCATCAAGCAGGTGTTTTATGGCAACAAGAAGATTGGAAAACCACTGTCCTGGATAATTTAGAGTTCTAACACACACACACACACACACAACACACGGGCGCACGCATGTACGAGACGGAGCGAGAACACGAACAGTCTCTTCTGTGAAGGAACACCCCTTCATCCCCCAATCCCCTCCAACCATTGGTGTTCTTACAGTTGTAAAACGACTCAAAGAGTCGAAATATGAAGAGTAAGGGAAATTAATCCCACTGTCATAGATTTCCCTTTTATATAACTTCTAAGATTGAAGTGTAGGAAAAGCGATAAAGGTCAATGTTTTTGTAGGTTTTAGCAAAACTTTTTTTTAGCCAAAATAAATACAATATTGTTCCCGTTTAAACATATAGTTAAATTTTCTTAACATTATGAGATCTACAGTTGTTGAATATTTGTCATGAGCACAGTGGCGGCATTAGATGAGACACTTTTAAAATGAAGAGAAAAAGCTATCATTATATTCTAGAATGTCCTTGACAGCTATCCAACAACTGTTGATACTAACATGTGAAAAAAATTAATTCCTATATTTCTGATCAATAAATATTAAATTAATTTTAGTTAAAAAGTTTTGCTGTATAAAATAAAAAAAAACACTATTTTCTCTGGTTCCCCACAATCCCATAAGACATAATTAATCACGCCATTCCCTTACAGAGTAGATGATAAACTGCCCCACATAGTTCATAAAACAATTCTGAACTTAATCCATCCTCAATAACTTTCTCCACACTTCTTTATCCTTGTATACTCCCTCCATTTCAACAACATCAATACACCGAGTCATACATGCTTCATTATTCATAAAGTCTTAATGTTACTCTTTTTAATATATTCGTCTACTACATTTAGCCACTTTTACATGGCCTACCCCTTCCTTTTAATCCACACACTCTATATTTCTATAAATTATGCTATATCACTCGATCCACTCTCATCCTCTCAACATGCCAAACCAACATTGACCAATTGGGCTCCTTTTCAACCACACTCTTTCGGCATCCATTCATTACTGACATTATCCATACAAAGTTTTTCCACATCTATATCATAGATATTTAATTCCAACAACATTCAACTTGCGCTTGTGTTTCTCCTGATAAATCCACGCTTCACATTTATAAAACGATGGTGGCATTAACACACTTTTATATACTTTCATCTTTGCCTCTTTTTATACTAATTCATACTTGGCAATAGCCCACACACATCATACTACTATCCTAGAGGCTTTCATCCATTTGTCGATGTCACCATATAGATTCCCATTTTTACAAAACATTCCGCCTAGATACATAAACTGATTCACTTGTTATAACATTTTTCCATTTATTCTAGCCTGACAATAATTTACTGATACGTCCTTATCAAAAACGATCATCTTAATTTTGGATACGATTTAATGCAGTATGCAAGTTACTTTCTGTCTCGGCTATTAACATTCACATTGTACAATGGTTCTCATAAGCAGACCTCATACATTTATTCATGAATACATGAAACAACCATGGAGACATAACACAAACGTGGTGGTTAATACCCTGATCAATGTAAAACCATTCGCTCAAAGCTCTATTCACCCTATCACATGCTTTACTTCCAGTATTTAACGCCACAATTTAATTTACTAACCATGCAACCACACACACACACTCTGAATATTCAATAACATACTGGTGACCTGGTGGTCTAGAGGCTAAGGTGTCTGACTTCTGTGCTGGGGGTGCGGTGTTCAATCCTCGGTACAGGCACAAATTTATCTGATTGCCAAACCCTTCCTTCACCTCTGACAAGACATCTTGTGAATGTGTGGAATGCCAGGCCTCCACCGTGGTTCAGATCCCACGTTAAACTGTAGGTCCTCCATTTCATCTCACAATCAGCTTTCCATTACACATTAGCGTAAGTGCATATAACCCGAACGGGTAGTAAGACGTGGTGCTAATAATAATAATAATAATAATAATAATTCTTTGAGGGGTTGACCTCAGTGTTATTGGGGTAAAGTACTCTCCTCAGGAACTCAACGTTAATGGATTGAAGCCCAACTGGGGTCGACGAATTTTTTCTTTGAGCGATATAAATCTGTAGCACAACTTCCTTCGGAGGAAAAGTAAAGACGTTGATCCTGTGTCGATTTTGGCATATCAAATAAACCTGGTAGTTATGTGAAAATACTTTTCCCGGCAAAATTGGTAGGCACTTCCGTTTTCGCTCATCTGAAATAATCAGTCGGATCAGAAAGTGTAGGTTAAATACTTCAAATAAAATAAATAATAGTTAGGGAATCATGTTTGGACATTTCACCAATTAATGATGTTCTGAATGTACATCATTCAGCTTGGCGGTCAACAGGTTTAGGCTGAGATCGTTAGAAGGACAATACTATTTAGTAAAACAATTTAAATATATTCATACATCAAGTTATGTGACCTGCAGCAGTCACATTTTATAGATATTATCAATAGTTATCAAATAACACTATTTAAATTAACATCTTAGTAATGTTTAAAGCAAAAAAAAAAAACTTCTAAAAAATTCTTCCTGTGAAAATTGGGACTGTGTTTAATATATATTAATCCTTTTTAACACCAATTGGTCGAAGCTACATCTTCCGACATTTCTCTCTCAAAAGTAGTCCTATATATTACAGCAAAAATAAACACGTCAATTCTTACGAGCACGCAAGGTCTACAGCGCTACTCTCGCAGTAGATTAGACTGCCGTTGACGGAATATCGAGATTTAAATCTCGGTTGGGTGTACTGAGGGTGGTTTTATAAAACGGTTTTCCACTCTAGCTCCACACAAATGCGGGTACAATTCTCTATATATAGCCTAACCTTCGTAATACCTAAAAGCATTAGAGTAATTAGTACATAAACGTATAACACGAACGCATAGTAAGATGCGGTGCTATATATATATATATATATATATATATATATAAAGAGTTTTGTGACACTATAAACCAACTGTAAAAGATTAAATACCGTAAACCCGCATAATATAACGCTTTAAGATGGCATTGAAAGGGATGGCTTTCGAGCTCAATAGCGAAGGTAGCAAATGCTTGGTATATGTTCCATGCAAAAAGTACGGGATTGGTACAGATGAGACGAATAAAAGCGCGAATAGGTTACACGGAATAAACAAATCAACGTCACCTCGAGTGTCGTGAAAGTACTGGCGAGAGACTTGAGAAATTACCATTCGAAGATGGGATCCCGGGTCTTCGAGTCTGGTTATGGGAATACTTTTCTCTCTCTACGTATATATAGCACATACATATATGTACAAACATATAATTGGCATAACATGGCACTTTAATTGAATCCTTATTACAAGTCCTATTTTCATAAGGAAATGTCTTTTAAAAAACCCACACAAACTTAATTTTTTTACAGTCACCATTAATAATAGTTTTATATTTTATAAGTGTTATTGGTATTGTTATCATAAACCAAAAGAGACAGCTACGGATTATATTATTGGACGTATGACTAAGTGAAAGTAGATATAATAACTTATATAGCTGTCAAATAAGGTTATTTCAATGAAAATAAGAGTAAAATAAGTTTTTTTATAATAAGTGCTGCTAACGGTCGACAAAATGCATGTGATAACCTAGAGAAACAGTAAAAAAATAGATGAAAAGGTTATCTGACAACAAGTTTCCACCAGTTGAACAAAATGTCATGATTAGAGTTCCCAAACATGACGTAAAGCTCTAGGAAATGCTCGCAATATCTTGGCCATCGTAATGTACGTCACGAGTGTAAGTTAGCACATCACGACGAGTCTTAAAGCAATTACATGCACTATCATAGTTTTCATTATGCCGGAAAACTAAATTTTGCTGGAAGACATCTCTACCAAGAAGAGAATTTCACTAAGATCATCTGTTGCTCATTAATATACAGATACTGGCCTATGATTTTAAAAATAAATTTGCAAACCTAGTGCCAGACAATGAAATTGTTTTGTGTTAATTAGAGGGTAGTATGTAATTTAAATTGTGATATTAGCTCTTATACTTTAGTAAATAATACCATCAATGAACTTCTCAAGAGTATATTTTTTCTCAAGACACATTTATTTTTTTATATCAAAACGTTAATAAACTTTTTAGTAAATAATATAAGGAAGTAGATTTGTTTTATTAATACTTTACCCAAAGTGCTCTAGGAGTTATATTTAATGCCAAGATACTCTATACATTTTCTAAGAAAAATATGAAATACAACGGCAAAAAAAGTGTATCATGGTTTACCAAAACAACTTAGGCATTACACATATATAGAACTATATATATATAGCATTACTTCCTACTTCCCGGTAGGGTTACACGCCTAGAATTTTATTGAATATATAACTTGTTTTCTTAAATAACAAAAAATATTTATTATTATTTATTAGACATACACACAAAATTAAAAAAAATATATTCAAGTAAAATATGGAACGCTTGAATTATCAATCCCTAGAGTCCTATTGTATTCGACAGAATCGAGAACAGTAAAAATCTCAAAAAAATATCTCGAATACGTTTATAAATACCGTGATTTAACAATTTTAATAAATTTTTAAAAGGTTTTTTAAAAAAAGTGTGTTATGGTTGGCAGAGCAACAAAATCACTAAAAAAAAGGGACAACATTATTGTATTAATATATTTAATTTACTAAAATTGTTCGCTTGGTTATTAATGACGTAATATAAACTTGACAAATAAAATACATTATTTGTCGGTGATATCGAGCCTTAGAAAATATTCGAAAAAGTACACTTTAAATATATTCACTTTAAATTAAATTTTATATTTTTAAATAGCCGAAGAGATTGGAACTTAAATTCGAGATTTGGAAGAAAGCTTAAGACTCGGATCCAAGAAAATATAGTATTCGAACGATCTTCCATGTAAGCTAATTATAAACTAGAGTAATTTCAACAAATAACTGGGTAGTATGCAATGTAGAAATAACATGCAATAGCATTATAGGGTAATGTACTTTCTGATGCGAGAATATTGGAAATTAAATTTCCCAAAGTACAAAATGTTTTCACTATAACCTCAAGTTAGTTTTAGCCGTGGGTGAACCGAGTTACGGGCGTGGATGTTTGTATATACTCTTTGATCAATAAATTTAATATTGTTCATACGACACCTTGTTTGATTACTGAAAAGCACTTAAATATTTTCAAAATTTTCAAAAACTATTTCGAAGACCAATATTACAATCTTGAATTCAATTAATTTTAATAATTCGATATTTAAAAAAAACTAAACAATGTGGCAGAAATAAAGATCGTTGATACTTAGCGTTCGCTTTCTTAACTGGCTCATTATCATAGCACCACTTACATACTAGCTTAATTCTAAGACATCCCCAACACACACTCCCTGCTTCAATTTATTATTTATGCTTAATTTTTTAGCCATTCCTGAATAGAACCTGTAATATTTAGCTCAATAAGTAGAGGTACTACTAACTGATCTAATGTGGCAGTATCTAATATTATTTTATTTACCTTACGTATTTAACGTGAAATTTCTGAACCAACTGGCACACGAAAACGTCTTTGAGTGAGAGAAAAAGGGCCTACAAAATTTTCTAGGAAAGGTATTCTCACATACCTTCCAGTTATATTTTACATGCCACAATCGTCATGGGACTGACAGCCTTAATACCCTCCGAAGGAAGTTGTGCTAAGGATTTTCATCGATCAATAAAAATACGTTGACCCCGGCTGGGTTTGAATCCACGAAAATCAGCTCCTGAAGAGACCACTTTACTTAAAGACCACCGAAGTCAAAGCCAGTCATAAATTAAATTTAAAATAGTATTTTCCAAGTGTTAAAATTTTATGTTTTTTTAAAGTAATATTCATAACACTTTGATTTTTTATATAAACATGGAAATTAACCCCTTTACACAACGAACGGTAGAATTTTTTTTAAAGCTGATATTTACTTTTACAAGAAGACACCTAAATGAAGGAGACTCTTTTTTAAAATATATATTTTAACACATATCTGTAACTGTAAATTTTACTTAGGGAATCTTAAGATAAATTATAGTCTACTTAGGCCTAAGAGCTTGTCTCATATCACAGAACACACCTAACTTAGGTATATAATACAGCAAAAACCATGCATCGCATTATTTTGTGGTTTTTCTGTATTTTAACTAAGTAGTTTTTATATATTTATATAAAACAAAACAAAATTAAGAAACGTTTATTAAAAAAAATTAAACCTATTAAATTAATTACAATTTTTCTTTTGTCATTGTTATCCAGAAAAATGAATTTGATGCTTCTTATGGTTAGGGATAAATCTTGTGTCTAATATTCCGTCTAATCCTGGTATAGGTTTCTTGTCCGTTTCCAAACAAATTATTATGTTTCTAATCATCTTGTCTCTGGCTATAGAAAACATAAAGGCCGTAATATCTGTGATAAAGATATCTTCTAGTGTAAAACACTAATTTCAATATACATTATTAACTTTGAAAATATTATTTTATAAAAAAATTATGTGTCAAATAATAATAAAATCCACTTAATCAAGAGAAAAACAAATTTTACTAAAGAAAATAGTGTCTGATCAAGTAAAAGTTCATATTAAAAATAATAAAAAAAAGTTCTAGGGATATATTAGTAGCTTTGTTTTTTCAGTAATTTTTCTTAGGGTTTTGTTTAGTTTTTTTTGCATGCATCTTATACATGTTCAGATATAGGCATGTCTTATTAATTACGCTCTAATGAGCTAGGGATGAGGAAGGTTGAATTTAGAGGAAGTCTACCCACGTTTACGTGGGGGGGAAGTGGAAACCCATTTTTAGAAAACCACCCTCTGTATACCCGACCAAGATTTGAACCTCGATCTTCCTGTCATCGGCAGTCTAGTCTACTGTGAAAGTAGAGCATTAGACGACGCAGACACTGAAATGGTTGGTTCGTATATAATGAGGCACTTAACTAACCATGTGAATAAGTTCGGGATGATTGGTAGTTTTTCCATGGTAGCCTACAAGTAATTATGGTTTAACCAAACTTTCAACAACTCTTAGCTTTTTAATGTTTAATATCCCTGAAAGGCATTTTCTCTTTTTTATTTGAAGTTGAATGAAACCTTAACTTGGCCAATTATTATTAAAACGCGTTTCTTATATATAAAAAATATGGATGAAGTAGTATTTCAGCCCAAATATAATATGTAGTCATATCATAAATCTGCTCAATTAATTTTACTAATTAATTATCAGGGCTATATATGTTTTTTATATTTGTAGACTTTTTTTAATTAGTTGAAAGAACAACTTTTTTTTGCACTTGCTATAACGTTATTAATTTTAAGTATGATGAAAAATCAATTACAAAAAGTATTTTATTAATGTCTTTATAAACTCCTAAATTTAGTTAATTAAAATATAAATATTCAATAAAAAAAATCAAAAGTTTGTGAAGTTCATAAATTATTATAGTTGTCTATTAAAATATAAAATGAGATTTAATTTGATAAAAGCTTTTCAAAGACATTCAGATACATTCAACCCCTAAAGCGAGAATCTTAGTCGAGGAAACAAGTTGGTGCTCTTGGGTGGTTTTTTTTAAAGAAAGATGTAGGGGGTAAAGGTTGGAGAAAAGGATGAAGACGAGGGAAAGTTTTTAGGGGAAAGGGAGCTAACTCTTCAAAGAATCCTCACAAACATTTTCCCTAGTGTTTCGTGAAACAGTTCTGACAATTTTTACTAATTTGGCTAGTTTTAGATCTTAAGGAGCGACCCATACCCTTATCTCTTTTCAGACTCGTTACTCTAACTGGGAGCGCCCACTCTTAGCAGTCTTCGTGTTCGTTATAGCAAACAAACTGTATAGTTTTTGACAGAAAAAAAAGAAAATGTCTTCGAAGACCACTTGGAATATAGACAAGCTTATAGCGTTATCTTTTATAAGCTTCATAATAGCTTAACTTTACTAACGAGAAAATACATTATAGTTGGATGGCCACTAAGAAAATATTTATTTTATTTATACAGATCAATTTTATGTAACGGTCCTTAGCAATTTAAGAGTCATTTGTTTCGGTGGACACATTATCTAAGGTGCCATTCATGCAATAGACCAGACTGCCGACAATGGAGAGATCAAGGTTAAAACTTCGGTTAGGTGTACTTAGGGTGGTTTTTCCTAAATGTTTTTCCACTCTCCATCCACACAAATGCCAGCACATTTTCTTTTAAGTTTAACCTTCCTCATCCTTATCACATTAGCGTAATTAGTACATAAGCTTATAATCCGAAGGGGTGGTAAGACGTGGTATTAAAACAAAACATAAAAAAAGGAAAAGAGGTATATTTATTTGATTTGGGCCCAAGCTACAGTTTTAAATTAAATTCTATAGTTTTCAAAATATAATTTACTTTTGAATCTAATCAAAGCTTAGAAACTGCTTCAGCTCGCAAGGGAAACCAGTTAAAATGAGATGATTCAAGAACAAGATGACAGCAATACGTAGGCTATTTGGTTTGATCTAATGTTCTATGACTAGGCCTATTTATAACATTATCAGTATTAGTCAAGACAATGTTCTATTACTGTGGAAAAAAAATTAATAAAATCATTTTAATATATTAAACATTCCTTATTAATGTACACAACTACTGTGGATAGTATTTAAACAACAGAATTTCAAAAATAGACCTAGGTCATGAGTAAACTAACCTCAAATATGTATTTTTAGTAAAAAACTAGCTTTGGCCTACATTATAATTTTTATCTAAAACATTACATGGATACTTATATCTTTAAAGCATTGTCAGAAAAAATATTTGAGTTTTCAAAAATTAAACATGATTATATTTGAAAAACTGAGATATAACATTTACTATCACGATTTAAAAAAATAATCA
This sequence comes from Timema cristinae, assembly GCA_039000515.1. Taxonomy (NCBI): domain Eukaryota; kingdom Metazoa; phylum Arthropoda; class Insecta; order Phasmatodea; family Timematidae; genus Timema; species Timema cristinae. Next base: position 30,478,828 of record JBCFYV010000001.1, on the reverse strand, counting down.
ACAGATCGTTTCGACTATAACTCCTGGGATAGATGCATACATACATACATACATACATACATACATAATACATACATACATACATATACAAGTGGGGAGCATTAAGAATTGTAAGACTAGCATGTTTCGGTTCGTGGGTTCATAAAATGTCAATATTCATCATATCTGATGGCTATAAAGACTACCAGATCTACTTTCACGTATTCATACGCCAAGTCATGTGATTGTCAACTGTCACTTTTGATAACTATAATAACTATAAAAAAAGAAAAAAAAACAATGTACTATCAATTTTGGCCGAGACCAAATATTTTTGAATTTTCTGAAAGGACATTCTTATGTGAATTAGATTATATACTTGCTGCTCATTTGGAAGTGGGTTTTCCTTTCCAGACCTCTCTACTTTCATCTTTATATACAGATATTTTTTTTTACATCCACTAATGTTTCAAGCCTGTGGCTTGGGTTAGTTTTTTTTCATGGCATATTATTTACACTACCGTCTTGCTAGGACTGTCGTAGCTTCATATGACTTATAATCTAACTTTATACTAGGATAGGCCCAGCATCCAGTCCCCAGCCATTAATTCATTATTGTGAAAGGGTATAGTCATATTTTCAACAATGATACACATTCGGCTATGCTAAGAATCAAACCCGGGACCCTGAGTTCAGTAGACAGACACGCTACCGACTGAGCTAAGATGCGAGACCTTTATAAACAGTATATAAAGATAAAATACATATTTTAAAATAGGCTGTTTTTTAATTTAAATATTTGTCTTTACTATTGTTATGTTCAACATAAAATTACTCAATACCTATAATGGCCAATGAACTGAAAGGTTAATTATGAGGACTGAAAAATTTGGTATATAATTATGTGCTGCAGAGGTCTGACACTTTTTCAGGTACCGATAGACTTACAACCTTATCAAACGTACCGCGATCATCAATCACTTCTCCACATTTTTTGTTGTTGTATATTTTGTCTTTCTGTACATCTACTTATTCCTTAAAAGCAAACTTCCTCTGATAATTATTTTGTTTCCAATCTTCTTATAAAATTACTGATTATGAATGATCAAGGTTATTTTGTTCATATTGAAAGTACTTGATATATTTTCGTGTTTAGAAGACTTGAATATCGACTTTTAATGCCAATGTGGTTTTCCAATGCGACCAGCTGAAAACAGCTGTGAAATCGATAGGTCGATCGCGATCAATTATCTGTCAACCCATGGTGTACTAAATACAAAGTTGTCCAAGCATGCGACACTAAACTTTATAATGGATTTATCACCTGGAATACATTTTCTTGTAACTCAACTCTAGTTTGTTGAGAAATCACATACAGCCACCTATACCTTCCATAAACCTACATCATCGTGAACCAAAAATAATAAACAAATGAAGGTAGCAGCCACAAAGAAAACCAATATCCAAAATAAATCGAAACCATTTCCTAGCAGATACATCTTGGGCTTGTTTGGCTTCGTGGAGAGAGAGACGATGTAATGGCTGTTATCAACACAAAATAAAGACCAACAAGTGAGCCTAGAGAATTGGTGGGGGAAAATCTCCAGCCACGAGAGAGGTAACTAAGGCCTTTGATTGGAGATTTATAAAGAGGCAATTAAAAGAACAAATTATATAATCATAGACATATACATTTAAAAAATGATTAATTGATAGATATTTTTATCAAAGACTGATACATATACAAACATATTCATACATATACAAACATAATACATACATATACACAACACACACACATCATACAATACACATACAATACATACATACTATACATACATACATACATACATACATACATACATACATACCTAATCCCCCCCTTTCTCTTACGGGTTAGGCAAGAAACTGTGCATACAGCTCAAAAAACAACTCCGCACCTAATCCATCCTCACTTTCTCCACACTTCCCTATCCTCGCATATTCCCTTCACTTCAACATCCATACAACGAGTCAAGCATGCTCTTTTATTCTTAAAACCTTAGTGTTTCTCTTTTTCACACATTCATCTACAAAATTTAGCCACGTCTGATTATTAAAATAACTATAGGATTTTGTCTTTATTTATTAATAAGTTGATTTAAGTCTTAATATTATGAAGCCAGCATCAGCGCACACGGAATGACAATGGTTTCTTCTTGCCTGGATTGCCAGTGATCGGGGTTTGGATCTTGGTAGAATGCACTGATGGTATTTGACCTAAATGGTTTCCTACCCTCCATTCACAAAAATACATGTAAATCCCTTAAAATTCTACCTTTATTATACCTAGCATATTAGGGGGAAGTATACGCATAGCCCAATTGTTGAGAAAAAAGTTAGGTTAAGCAACATGTCTAAGAATTTGGCTTTATACATTGTATCATGACTTAACTTAAGAGTTTAGCCAATTGACTATAGCGCCTTAATCAGAGACGAGAATATAGGTTTCATTACTGACCGGATGGGTTTGGACTGGACATCCCTCAATGCAGTTTTTATACTCTTCTTAGACAATTAACGGTGACATTTCTAAATAAAACACATCTTGGGACTTTGTGTAAAAACACTAATAACATTGAAAAGAAAAATCGGAAATTGGTGATAAAATGAATCGATAAAATTAAACCATATGAGTGAGGATTAAAATATTATTTAAATCATTAGAATCAGCTATGAATATGAGTCATTTATAAATCTCTCCAGGTGAATTGAGGTATTTATTTTTACTAAATAGTTTTCCATTTCCTCTATATGCAAACAAGTGTCGGTCCCTTTAAAAATGATTTTACTCCCCTCTACTATATTAATATAAATATATGGATAGATCGGACAGGTACTAAGACACGGTGCATCAAGAGGACCTACCTGTAAAGCATCCGTTCCTGGCGGTCCGCTTCCACGTAGATCCTGTAGTACATGAAGAGCATGATGACGCCAGGGACCCAAAGGACAGGCTGGAAGAGATGACGGCGTACGGTCTGTTGACGGTGAAGCTGCAGACGTCTTCGTTCGCCCTACGGAACTCCAAATGTTCCTCGGTGGTGTACCACCCCATGAAGATCGGCACGAATGAGACGATGGCTGGTGAACACCACACGACGGCCAACATGACGGCGAGACGCCCGTGGGTCATGATTAGGGGGTAGTCTAAGGGCTGGACTATGGCATAGTACCGGTCAACGCTGATACAGCAAAGGTGGAGGATGGATGCCGTCGAGAAGTACACGTCCAAAGAATTCCAGACGTCGCACATGAAGTAACCGAACAACCAGGTGCCTCCGGTAAGCTCGACGCTGGCGTTGAAGCACATAGCGCACAGGGCCACCAGCATATCGGCCAGGGCAAGCGACACGACGAAGTAGTTAGTGATGACGCGCAGTTTCCGGTGCCTCATCACGCTAACTATGACCAACAGGTTCCCGAAGAGCGCGGCCATAATGATGAATCCCATCACCGAAGATTTAAGGATGATGGCGAGGATGACGTCCCACGTAAATACGGGGTTCACCTCACTCACAACATCCTGAGCCTCTGACCATGACTTATTGCCACCACCCACCACGATGGCGCTGCTATTGAGGAACACAGCGGTCATCGTAGAAGTATCGGTGACGTGGTAGTGAGATGCGTTCCCAGGCGTGGTATCACCTGTTGATGCGATGCTTGGACCGGATAACTTCATCGATATAGAAGGAGCATTCGCGTCCACATTTTTGTTCGCTAGGGATATAGAATTAATATTGCTCAGTGTTTGAAATACCATTTCTGGTTTAAAACAGATAAATACACAGTGAGAATGTTATTTAAAATTTTGGCTTCTACAAAATACTCTTATTAATTAAGTATTGTGCGTTCAAATGTTTATAAAAAAAAGCGTTTGACACAAACAGCAGATCGGGTATTGTGATTGTCAGAGGAACATCAATGGTTTGTATTGTTAAAAACTAGGATTTATTACACCAATTGACATAAAGTGTCTAAGGAATGTATATAAACATAAATTTGATTTGTTTTATCAAAATAGTAATCATTCTTAACGGTTTTATAAATATTTTAATAATTATTGTTTAATCACCCAACTCAAGAAACACCTAACATACATATACATAAAACATGTAACCTGTATACTCATGTAAATCACTGTGGGTAATAATAAATATTTGATTGTTAGTAGCTATCTCACATTTTGACACTAATAGTTTAATAAAGAAAAATAGTTTTTAGGTTATTTCCAGATATGACCAACATTGAGCCAGTTCTGCATTTGTCTTTAGTTTGATTTGTGTTCGAAGCTGCATTTTAAACCACATTAAACTCCTATTTAGATAAAATAGATTGATCTAAGCGTTTAATATTTGAGCTCTGAAAGACGTAAGGAGCAATTGATTGTGATTTTGGTATACAATTTTATATATTATGCTCACCACGGCATTTCATAAAAAAAACACTTCTCTATCTGCATTGTGTTTTAATAATATTTATCCGTATGTATTAAGACATCTAAAAATTAACTGTAAATATTGATTCACAAGTAACATGTTTATTTATAAGTACTTTTTATTTAGCATTAAGAAATGGACGTTTCGATGATAATATTCCAATTATGGGAAGTATTTATTCACACGTAAATATAGTGCTACAATTTTTTGTTCTTAATGAGTTTTTTACATACTTGAAATTTTTAACGAATAATACAATCTTGATAATTCTTTATCAACAAAATTATGCTTCATCTTACTTCAAATGTCGGTTATTTGAATATGCTTCTGATTATGTACAAGCAAGAATAATTCTGTGATCAAAATATAATATTTGACTATCCTGGGGAATATTTTTTTTATCTCAAAATGATATTCAAACCCACACACAATTAAACAAGTTATTTGTTTATAGGAATGTATTTAAAAAATATATATATATAAATTAAAAACTTTACTTTTAGTTGTAATTTTTTATCACTTTAATTCAACAATGGAAAATGTATATACGTAAATATCCGTGATGCACTACTTATAACGTTACACTTAAAATTTCATTCACCAATAAACATTAACAACAACCATTGATACAGATTTATCTAAACTAATTTTCTTAAGACATCAAAGCTTGAATTTATAAACGAACACTGTAACACTCCTTATTTGAAGTAAATATTTTTCTTTAGAATGCATTTGATTCCTTCTTCAACCACTTGTTTGTTTCCGGTCTCAAAGTGATTTGATGTACTACTGATAGTAAAACTAAAATGAAACACACGAATATAGCCGACATAGACTTAACATAAAATCTCTCGTTAACAGTTTATTAAAAATGTAATAATGTTTAAGATATATTTAATTGGAAAGATATTGAGACGCTTCGCATCACTAATTTTTTTTCCTCCCATAACAATGGACTTGAGCTGGCGTCGCGACGCAACGTCTATGATCGTTTTAGCGTGTTCTATGTGCGTACTTTTCATCCAAACCCCCGGTAATTCTCCTCTCCCCTGTCACACAGTTCGGTCGTTTCCGCCACGACTTCGGAGGGTTCGTTCATATACCCTTCGTTCACCCTCATCCTCACCCCTAGCCCCCATTTCTCTTTCCCCATCTTTACTTGCAGACAAAGTCATTGGTAGAATAATTTGTTTGTCCCTCTCACCATGCTCATTTTTCTTTTTTTTCCTACCATAGCAACATTTTGTTTTACTCTCACACCATCGTATATACAGTTTCATCCCTCTTAAAACAGAAACGGTCGATAAAACCCAGGGGTGGTAGAGTTAAAGGCGTGAGAAAAAAAAAATCACTACTATGCTGATAAAATAAACAATTGATTTTGATTTGATAACAATGTCCTATAGTGGATGGCTTTATATCCGTTATCTTTTTCAAACTTGATATTATACATTCATCACTTTCAATGTCAGTTTGTGTTGTTGTTGATTAATGATTCATCAACCATTACGTTTTAATCAGTAGAGCAACGGAGAAAAGTCAACCAACAACGAAGCATTTGATGATGGTTATCTGTCTATGTAATACATCAAAACAATTATTTACATTCACAACGGAAAGTTGAAGCCCTATGATATATTTACAACAAATCGGCATAAGTGCTTGTTGCTTAAAGAAGGATGGAAGAAAAGGTTAGTTTAGGGCAATATTTTACTGTTTTAATAGGGAATAAACTCTTTGTCCAAAATTAATAAAGCATTGCTCAGTAGATAATTATGTTGAGTTTAATTTTCTACACATAGTGATCTCAACAGTTATTGAATATTTCTCATGGGCTTCATGATTTTTTCTACTCCATTAAAATGTTTATGGTTAGATGCCGCTATGCTCATGACACATATTCAAGCACTGTTGAAATTTTTTGTGTAGACAACTAATCTAAATTTATCTACTGAAGTAATATTTTAATTACTTTTATTAAAAAAGGATTTTTGATATAGTAGCTGATATAATATTATTGACCTTAATTCCCTTTCCCTACATTCCAGCTTAATCAAATAAATAAATACATGGATATGTATAACTTAAATTAAGTGATAGTATGAGATTTTTTTTTTGTTTGTAAAAGTTTTGGGGACTGTTTTTGTACATTCTCCCAAATAAACAATTGAGTAAAATTGATTGAAAAGTCAAGTCCAATTATTCAAACTTTTTGTAATATAAATTTACTTTGAAAAAGGGTTAATATACTAAAGACTTCATCTAAATAATAAAGATGATCAGGATAGCTTAAAGGTAATACACCTGAATTATGTTTGGAGGGGATTAGAAATAACTTAGTAAAAATCATACGTAGAAAAAACACCTTCAGTCTCTCCTGTAGAGAGTAGGTCTATGGACGGTTTGCTAACTGTGACAAAATAAAGTGCAGGTCTAGCGCCTAAGTCCATTGGACTACTGATAAGGTGGGTGTGCATCAAAATCATATCTTGACAATAAAATAAGTGCTGAAATTTAAAAGTGGTATAGATTTAAAAATTAAAGGGATAATTAAAGAGCTATGTTTATATCAGAATAGCTAACTACTCATTAGAGATGGGGGATATATCACTGACTGTGATTTTTTCATCGATACCATTTGATCACCGATACTCCCAGTTACTCGATCTCAAAAGTATCGGTGATCGAGATATCAGTGATCGCAAATACTCCATACTCGCATCAGATGGCAACAGTTACTTGAGCCACGGAGCTAGTATTGCTTCCTCAAGACACTCGAGTAAATACTCGCTTCGCGGTCCTTGTTATTCTTTTATTTTTTATTTTCTACCAGATAGTTGAGAATCGACCTTATTGACTGGCATGTTTTACGTGCTATTTCTATTTAAAACACTTGATTTCGTAGAGCTCATTTTTCAAAAACAGTATGTTTTGCTTTCTTTTCTTATCAACTGTAACATCTTAAAATGCATACTTTTGTATTGACTGTATATTAGTCAGGCAACATGAAACCCAGATGAAACCTTGAAAGATTAGGTAGCTGTATGTCGATTGTCAATGTCAGTGCCGACAGAAGAACTTATGTTAGGCCTTTAAGAGCTGGTTTCATAGTCAAATTTAGTACGCCTCAAGTGCGGCGCTACACTAAGTACATGACGACACCTACCTTAACAAGAATGGAATGGGCCATTCTCGCATAGGAAACTGGCCCATTCCATTGTGGTTTAGGTAGTGTTGTCATGTACTTAGTGTAACGCCGCACTTGAGGCGTACTAAATTTGACTATGAAACTGGCCCATTGCAAGCCGCCAAACACCCGAGTAATAGTTTTCTTTCCAACCGATACTCATGGGACTATCCAATACTCAATACTCATAAATACTCCATACTCCATTCTAGATACTCGATACTCGATCAGCAGCTAAATACTAGCCTTCACCGTGGTTGGAAAGTGAAAAAATATCGGTCCATCAAAATACTGTGAACACAGGTCACAGTGAAAGATCACTGGTATAAATCACCGATATTTGAAAATCACAGTAACTGTATTCACTGATATCGTAAAAACACGGTTTCGCCCATCTCTACTACTCATCAGTTTTTCTATCAAAATTTGTTGTCCAAAAGTAATAAAATATTTCTCCAATAGAAACATCAAGTTTAATTTTCTTCAAATGTTGATATCAACAGTTGTTAAATATCTATTAAGGGTGTCCTGGAATTTTACAACATTTTTCTTCCCTTAAAGTTTCTTATCCAATGCTGCTATGCTCATGACAGATATTCAACGACTCTTGATGTCACCACGTGAAGACAATTAAACTCTCGGTTTTTAATAGAGTAGTATTTGATTTATTTTGACAACAATTTTTTTGCTCTAACACATAAAAATACACTGACCTTTTATCGCATCCCCTCTAACCCCATCTCAAGGAAATCTACAGTTCACCTTAATATTGCAATTCAACCCTATGCTGAGACACTACCATCTAATCCCCAACCTGGTATCCACCCTCATTAAAATTGATTTAAATTGTACTCTCATCGATGTAAAGGTCTACCAATGGATCTTGTATCTTCAGTTTTCCTCAATAACATTTTATATACACTCCTGTCGTCACCAGTGCGTGGTACATGACCAACTCACCTCAGTCTCACATGTAAGTTAATAAATTGACATTTATTTACTCTCGTCAACTTTTAAGAATTGTTATTTCCCTTTGGTAAGTACAGTTTGGCATGGTTTGAGTTCTGATTGATTTATATTATCTTCTGTGTTTTTTATTCTTTTCTGTTTTTAAAGATGGCAAGTGTACACGATAATAAGTATCATTGGCCAGAGGTGCACAATATCAGCGCATGCATATGAACTAACGAGAATCTTTATCAACAAACACTAGTAAATGATTTCTTTGATTTCCTCACAAGGAAAAATAAAAATAATTTCAAAATCACAAGTACAAAATAAACAGCACATTTAGTGTTATTTCTTACGTTATAGCTTTCTTTAAGAGTTTCTATAGCAACGTATCTTAGTACCTGTTTGGACTAATTACATTAATGTATTTGAGATTAGGAAGGCTTAATTTGAGAGGTAGTGCACTCTCTTTCGTGGAGGTAAAGTGGAAAACAAGAGGTAAAAAATACCCTTAGTGAACCCAACTTGGACCAAACCATGATCTCCCTGTCTTCAAATTTTAGTCTATTGTGAGAGTATTTCCTTAGACATGTGGGCACCGAAACGGGTAACCTAACTACTAGGTCTCTTAGTTCACTGTATCATTGAATTGTGCTATTTCCAGTGCATATACTGTATTTAAGAGCAGATATATTTTATGGAACTACTAAACACCCACTCTTTCACCCCAACCCCCCAGTGTTCAAATGTCTATGTATGAAACTATTCCACTATTGTTAGCGCACAGGAAATAATAAAAAATATACAGTCATTAGCATCATAATTACATAAAACATTAAATTCTTAATGTAATATTCCATTTAATCCTACACAGATTTCAGCTACGAAGCTAAAATTTCTAAGAACAATGTTAAAAAGACTCAACATAATATAATTTTTTATGACATTCTAAGGAATCAAAAGTATTTAACAATATTGTACACCCACCAAGTAACGGAAACTCAAGCCCTGGAAGCCTACGTTGATAAATATCACTTTTATTCTGTGAACTCTCTAGCAGGAGCAAATAAATATTTTTTACTACCGTACAACTTCAAAAATATTAATTAACATCTGGAAGTTTTTTTTTATTTAGTTGGGGTGGGAGGGATTGTACACTCTGTTTCTCTTGCAAGGTAGCAGTCGTTTCTTGATGGATAACCCATCTTACAAGCTACGTCATAGTAAAACGTGCAAGGTAAGCTTGCGTTTATCATTTTCAGGGTAAATATAGTGTGCATCGTACCTTTTGATTATTTTGCACAATTAGTAGATATGGCTATTATAAATTTTCCTGGAAGCAAAACGCTATTAAAGATTTTGTGGAATCGCGACTTTTATCTAAATTAGGAAATGAAAAAATATTATTTAAAAAAACATAATTAATAGCTCGGTAAGGGCAAGCAGATTTGTATACCTAAAGTATTATGAGTACGAATACGTGGAAGAGCGTAATTGTTACTTGCTAAAGTAATATCCTATCTGTGTGAGTATTGAGGCACACCTACATTAAAACGTTTTATTATCCCACGAATAGGAAGTACCAGTAAATAATATTTCTGCAGGCAAGTCTGTTGTATTTTATTAATTGTTTCAAATATAGCTTGAACAATATGAATTTAAATAAGGTTTTGGAGGTTTATTCTATTTTTGTTGTTTTCAAATAGGCTTTTGATATTTAAAGTTACAATTTTTTCACAGTAAAAAGATTATTTAAAAAAAATTTATTGGACATTTTAGCAAATATTAATTTCCTTAGGTGTTTTTTTTTCAACTGCAAAATAAACATTTGTTATAAATTGTCTGGATACCTAGAACTTCAATTTGTTTCAAAACTTTTATTAAACTTAATCATGATGTTCGGAAGAAGTATTTTTAAACTAGAAGCATACACACATCCAACTCTAATATCACACCATCATAAATGGCTTAACATTAGTAGACTTTTGATATTTTTTTAAAGTCAACACATTTTTTTATAAATAGTGTTAATGCTATCGTTTATTCTTTGTATAATATATAAAGGCGAAGGCCCTACTGACTGACTGACTGACTGACTGACACAATCATCAGTAATTCACACACACTTACCATGACCTTACCTTACATTACCTTACTACAACTAATTATGTATTTTATGAAACTTACCATGAAGCTAAAGGGCTAAATTGCACAAGTGTTCCTATGACTAACTAGAAAAAGTAAAGATGTTGCATTCTGATATTTTATGCACAAGGATGAAATCGGAGTAGCTACCCTAATCAACAATATTGAATTTATAAACATTTTTAACTGTTCGGAGGTAATAATCGATAGGTTTGTTCTAATAATGCCTTCGAAAAAAACCGATTATTTTTAACCCGTATATGATTCTAAGTGTGGAAAAAATTAATACAGACAATTAATTAAAATATGTAATTACGTTTTAATATGCGACTTAAGGACTGTAGAATCTGTAGTTTTATTTGATGAATTTTGTGGTGTTGTAGTGTATGTGTGAGTGAGAGGGCCTGGCCCGGGCTGGTGTTTGGAGGTGGGGAGTGTTGGGAGAGGGGAGACCTGTTCAGCTGCGCTTATCTGATAAATCTCCAGGCAGTAGGCAAGAAGGCCTGCCAAAAATAAATCTTCTCATGAGAAACGATACATGGTCAACTCCTCACTGTGTTTCTCGGGTAGCGCTAAGAAACATGCCATTAAGCTTCAAACAAAAATCCTCATTTTCATCCGAAAATAAATAATTACACAATATCACGTGCGAAGAACGGGATTCAGCTAGTTAAGTATACAACTTAACCTTATGACTGGTCGTGTAAATATATGTAAATTGCTTTAGTAACATTTATAAGTGTCAACAAAGTCACTAATTATTGAAATATGACTGTGAATACGTTGTGCATTATTCCAGAGTAACCAGCTCCTTGGTGTAATGGTCAGTGCACCTGACTACGAGCCTATTGATCTCGGGTTCAATCCCCTGGTACCTCGGGTATTTTTCTCGAAAAGGGAACTACCCTGTCCTTAGGGTTCGGTTAGTTTGTCTTAAGTTAGGTTTAAGAGTTTCCACTGATTCCTAAACTTCTTATTCGCTATCACTATCATCTAATCTCATCGGGACATGGAAAGAGCCCCCACGGAAAGGATGTAAGATTTGTACTGTCACATTAGTACTGGCTAATCTTTCCATAAACTGGGTTAAGAATGATCTAACCCAGACGCGCAATAAAATTACATAATTCCAAACTAGGTCCGGGACTACTCAGCTCGTGGTTACCGACTAATTAACTACACAAATGAGAACATAGTCTGGGATCAAGTTGATGATATCAGGTCTTAAGTTTTCCTCTAACGTCTCTTATTTTCAAGATCAAATTTGTCTACCGCTGAGTTCCCGTCACCTACCTGGGACTGTGTCAAGCTTGCCGTTTTCACAGGTGTCAACGAGTCACAGTTTATTCTGTTGTAGTTGTTTGTCCGAACTATCGCACCTCAATAAAGCTTTAATAGGATAATGTCCACCGTTTCTTTTCTCACCATAAATCTTTATGGCCCTGACTATTAAGGGCACAGAAAGGATACAGGGTCAGGAGAGAGGTTCTGAACCCTCTGGCAAAATTAACTCCCCAAAACTTTGCTGAACATGTTTGGTTAGATAAAGTAAGCCCTAATTTAAAGAAGTACGGGAAAATGTATCGGGGACTTCACAAACCATTGCAAAAAATAAAGAAAAAAATATCTCTTGGATGATGTTATAAACATCAACTTGGGTCATTTTTTGGAAAGAAAATTAGTGAAAAAAAGTATCAAAATAATTTTATTTTGAAAGTCTTGACATTATTTTCTGCCATTACCAAGATTAATTAAAAACAAATTAAATATATAAGAAGAAATAATTAATATCCTGAATAATCTGAAAAAAAAAAATAAAGTTGAGTTGAACATCAATGAATAAAAAATTGTTATTAAACTTTCAAGTAAAATTGCAATATGATTGTACAGCTGAGGAAATGAGATGGTAATAAGTGCTAAAGTTTAAATATTTAGGGTCGTGGTTCATTGAAGAAAATGAGATAAAATAAAGGCATAACTGAACACCTAATAGCTACGCCAAGTGGTATTCAAGACAAAGAGCATGTTCATTAATACAAAATGAACGCATATAAAGCCATAATGAGCTCAGTAGTATCATACACCTGCTCAACATTGACTACGACAAAGAAAGGAAGAGTCTCAGAATTTTTGAAAGAAACTTAATGAGAAAGGTTTGGGGTCACTTGAGAAAGAGAAACGATACAGGAGAAGATACAATGACGAATTGTATGCTCTGATGCAACGACCTAACACTGTTCAGAAGATGAAAGAAACTCGTATGAGATGTGTGGTACATATCGATATAATGGGGCCAGAACGTAAAACCAAGAGTAGTTACTGGAAAGAATACCAGATGGCAGGGACGTCTGGATCAACCAAGAACTAGATAGTGAGACGAGTTGAGGAACGATATTAAGAAGCCGAGAGAAAAAGTAGAGAACACATGGAAAGAGGCGGTGCTGGACAGGATACGATGGAGGCAATTAGTGAGGTCATGTATGATCTAAAGGGTCCTTGATCACCAAATGTTTGAGTGATTGATTTACTGATGTGAACTAAAAGTCCCAGGAAAGCCACCTGTCCATCACTTTAATTGGTTAGAATTATAAGTTGATCCGTGGGTGAATCCAACAGGAGGAGGATTTAAAAACGGTATCCAACTTTTACTCACTAGGAATCTGTGGTAAGTGTTGGAAGTTTATTTATTTTAATGTGTGATTAAAGGTAATGTAAGCTAGGGTCAGTGGTTTTTTTCCAGTTTTTATAGGGAAACTTTTTTGGCAAAAATTAATGAAATACTTCTTCTCAGTAGATAAAATTTGTTTAATTTTCTTCAAACAAATCATCGATTCTCGAATATCCGTTATGATAATATTGGAAATTGATGAGAAACTTTTTAATGAAGCGTAAGCGTTCTCATCAAATTATCTACGTCAGTTAAAATATTCAAGAACGGTTGAGATTACTATGCGTAGACAATAAAAAATAAACGAATTTACTAAGGCAAAATTTTATTTGTGTTAAAATTTAGAATTGGTTATAAAAATTTCAAAACTACTGATCTTAACTCGCGTTTTGATTCATCCACCTTGATACTTGTACGATCATTATAACTGCGCTAGGGGGATAGGGATTAGGAAGGCGGGGTTTAGAGGAAATACATTCGCATTTGCGTGGAAGGAGAGTGAAACTTCTTAAAGTGTAAACCTGGATGAGATTTTAACTCCAAACTCCCGATCACTAACAAACCAGATTAGATGACATTTAACCCACGTGCTTAAAGATGGGGATCAAAATGTTGTCATACGTTTGGAGTTTTTGCAGGCATTATAGTCTAAAAAATTAATAATTCAATTAACCATGGTCTCCTCTTAAACCTGTGCTCAGTTATTTAGCAAAAAAGCTTGGTCAGCATCACCTAGCATCAAGCTAATATCCTTGTAAATGAGCAATATTCTAGACACTGAACTTTTTATTTTCCACGATTGATGACAACAAAACTTTGTTTTTTTGTACCGTGATATGGCATATTTCCCCAATATGCTGCTAGAGTAACTTTCAACTTGGTTATTTCCTTTCAGTGTTGATCATAGGATTTAAAATTTATGATTACCTTATCAAATTTCAATTAAAGAGATTAAACTAAAACTCTTAAAACTTTGTAAGATTACTTGCTCTTGGTACATTTCATAAAAAAAAAAGGGGGGATTGTATAAAAAACGAAGCCAATGACAGTTTTACTTCTTTACTCTACTTGTAACATGCCTATCCTCTGATCTGGGATATCGGGTTCATTTCTTGGCAAGAATAAAAAGTTGGTGACCTGGCGGTCTAGGTGTAAGATGTCGGACTTCTGTGCTGGGGTCCAGGGTTCAGTCCTCGGTACCGGCACAGATTTATCTAATTACCAAACCCTTCCTTCACCTCTGACAAGACGTGTTTTAATCACAACTTGTGAATGTGTGGAGTGCCAAGCCTCCACCGTGGTTCGGATTCCACGTTAAACTGTAGGTCCTCCATTTCATCTCACAATCACCCTACCATTACACATTAGCGTAAGTGCGTATAACCCGAACGGGTAGTAAGACGCAGTGCTAGTAATAATAATAATAATACTACTAGTAATAATAATACGTTTGATGATTTAATCAATGATTTCAAAAATGTCATGATAATTATATTTTGGCGTTTGGATCTTTAACAGACGTCCATAAATCCCGCGTTAAAAATTGTTTTTTTTTTCAAAATATGATTCATGACAAAACGGAAGAGTAAAAGTAGGAACATTTCTCTATATATTTAAAAATCCAGTGTTTGATGAAAATCAACACACAAGGTGTAATACATTGTAATTGAGGGGAATGTCCGTATGGAGAAAAAAAAAGTCAATTAATTTATATTAGTTTCAAAACGACTCCTGGACACAGGCCCCAGATTCGAATAACTTGTCCAGGTGTCATTTTGCAACTAATTTTAATTAATTTAAAGTGACTAACTTTTAAATCCTTGATGATTATTTTTTTAATCATGAAAAGGTAAAATTTACTATATATTTCACACAAAATGTCGTTATGGGATGGTAATAAACCTAGATATAGTGTTATTCAAATATATAAATCTGTTCTTTATTAGGGTCACAACAGAAAATTTCAAAACAATTATTGAGTATTATTTAATTTTGATGCTTTATTCCTTAAATCAAAGATTCCTAATCGTGTGTCCACAAAGTGTCTTGAGGGGGTATGTTTCCGAAAACCGTCTATTGAAAAAACGGCTTATTTAATTGACTTGTAATTCGACATTTAAGAGGATATTTCCCTTTATCATTTTGGATACGTGGTTTGATATTTACTCAGAGTACCCTGATTCTAAAAGCACAATAAAATAATTGATGCCATTTACCATTAATTAGTCTATCTGTGAGAGACATCTTTCTCAGATTTTATGAATATTACAAATACATCTTTAAACAAACTTAAGAGTGGAGCCAGACCCACGATTGAAATCATCCTTCTTTGATCCTGTCTAGAATTCGAAAACTGACGACTGGAAAGTGAAAAGCAGCACCAACCATTACATTAGGAATGTATTTAATTCACGTTTAGCATCATAATACAAACTCTTTAGAGGCACCCATTTTAAACCATAATTCAATATCCAATTGGTAGTTTATTAATATGAAATGGCTTAAAGTAGGATTCCCTAAGTTGGTCTTGCGTTTCACGTCTGCGACCGCAGACGTGGGGTTGTAGTCGCAGTCGTGGGATGCAGTGTTCCCTAGATGCGTCTCTTGGTCACCAGTTGCGGGTAATTTTATGTGAAGCACAGATCGTTCCTCAGTTATCAGAGTTTTTCAATTGTGTTTTATTTAATCCTCCATATTATTTTATTTTTTGGAAAAGTGTGGATAAAAATATAGCTTGATCTACCAACTATACCTGAGATCTCTTTCCACGTGTTGTCCTTCACATGTTGGTCCCGGAACACCGGTGAAGATATGTAAAAAATTAATGGGTGCTTTGATACCTCTACAATTAAATTTTTGTCCTCTTCTATGGAGAAATCTTAGACCATTTTCAAAACCAGCCCAATCAAACATAAAACTGTGACATGAGCTGAGGACTCCCCCCCTTAATATTTAAATGTCCCAAATTATAAACACCACCTTAATTATAATCACCGTAAGCTTAGACTGACTGGGACCTAAGATTTCCTCGAATAACGCGGTTCCTTTGAATCACTTTTTTTTAAAGTATTTGTTATGGACAATTTCTATTTATTTATTGTATCAGCAAGCAATTATGACCAAACTAAATACAACTCTACTAAAACACACTCTTGCTCGGTGGTGCGTCTGCGTCCACACTGCTCTCGAAGCACTCTGTTCGCCAGTCGCAGTCGCCGAGGAGGAACTGGCCACATAACAAGCTATGGAAACCAGTCCAGTCGCTGGTAGCAAACGCGAGACGTGCTGAGGGAATCGTAACTTTACCTAGAATACTTAAAATGTGTTAATAGGTTTTCTAATTTCACCCTCGTAAGGCTGTAAATAGTAAAGTGGTTGAGGTTAACTGTCCATGTCTTCAGGAGTGCCGTGACCTGATAAAGTTTGGGAGCCAAATACCAACATTAAAACAGCAACTTGAGACTATTTTATCCGCTTCGGTGACCACATGGTCTATGGCACTGCTCTCGAAGTAGAATAAATTGCAAACTATGGGGTGATTTAGATTCTAATCCGTTGAGTGTACTGAGGTTTTCCCCCCGAAACTGTTTTCCACCCTCCCTCCACGCCAATGCTGCTACACTTCATACAAATATAACCTTTCTAATCCCTAACATAATCGTATAGCCCGAACGGGTAGTAAGACGCGGTGTTAATCTATATATATATATATATATTTTTTTTCCTGGTACTCTTTGGAAAACAAAAGTATTGGTTCCTAATATATTTTAAACATCCTTATCAAAAGGGTTTTTATTTCATGCACAACATTTAAAATAAATGTAAATATTCAAATTTTAAACTTGCCGTTAATTCATATATGTGCTGTCATAAATATTTCCCTACTTAAGTTTTAGTGGGCATAACGAGGTAGGCCCATTCTTTTCCTGAAGCAATAAAAGCATCGAAATGTTCAGTTGCTGTTATTTTTCTCCATCTCCTCCCCACACTCTTTCTGGGGATGTTGGGAGGATAGGGGGGTGTTGAAGTCGACCCCAGGGAATAAATAGATCAACTTCAACCCCCTCATCTCGGTGAGGTAGAGGCCGGTAAATTACCCAAGACATGGATACAGCAGACGAGATTTATGGTAATTACGAAATGAGTAGTCCACAGCTTGGCGTATAGTCGAGTAACTGTTTGTAATGAGGTCAGATAGTCCCTGCTCTGAAAAAAAAAAAAAAAAAAAAATGGAAGCCACTACTATTTTTCAATCTTAGTTTAGGTGTGTGTTCTTTTAAATAATACCTTTTTCGGGTTTTCCTTCAAAACTCACACTCCGCTAAAGAGTATACATTTAATAATACACACAGTTACGGAAACATTGATAAAAGAAGAGCATCTCTGTCCTCAAAGATCATATAAATCGATATACACATTTTTTATGGAATAGTTATAAATATGATATTTGCCCATAGTTCAGAAACTATTGGTTTTTGAAAATGTATTCTAGATTACAATATTTTTAACTCTACGTCCTACAAGTTTACAATAAATTATTTCATACCTCAATTAGTTTCGAATATATGAACAAAATGGAAAATTTCAGCTTAAATTTCATTTTAATGGCAAATTTCTGCTTAAATTCATTTTAATGGAAAAACTAGAACTGCCATTTTGTTTGTGATGTTTGTTAGTAAACTACTCTTAATTTTAGCGTTAAATATTATGTACAAAAACCCTATCGGGAGGGGAGGGGGGGGACTTTATGAAAACCCTGCATATAAAATCTTAGCCGATAAATGAAATGGTTTTGGCTCTAGTCAGAGCTTCAGATGGATGGCAAAAACCACTTTTTTCAGTTTCAGTGGTTCATGAAACGTCAAAATATAACAAAAACTCGAGTTTTGTTTTACGATTACAATATTTCTCTCTTTGAACAGTCAAGAGAGAAAAAAAAATGACTACATTAAAAATGTATTAAATTCATAGAGAATAAACGTTGTTCATACGGTTAAAGACATCAGTTTCATAATATAATCAACTTAAACAAATCCCTTTATACTCTATTGCTTAGTATTTTTAAATTAAAATTATTTGAGATGAGATAAACGAAACCATTTTCAGAGCGAACACCATAATGAAAGAGATAACTATAGTGGGAAAAAAAGGTGACCTGGTGGTCTAGGGGTAAGGTGTCAGACTTCTGTGCTGGCGGCCGGGGTTCAATCCTCGGTCCCGGCACAGACTTATCTGATTACCAAACCCTTCCTTCACCTCTGACAAGACATCTTGTGAATGTGGGAAATGCCAGGCCTCCACCGTGGTTCGGATTCCACGTTAAACTGTAGTTTCCTTCATTTCATCTCATCTCACAATCACCTTACCATTACACATTAACGTAAGTGCGTATAACCTCGAACGGTAGTAAGACGCGCAGCTAATAATAAATAATAATAATAATAATAATATAAAGTGGAAAACTATATGCATACGTTGATTATCTTTCTAGAACACAAAGAGGCTCGGGATTTGTATTTTGGGGATTGACCCTCTCAATTTTTCTGAATAAGTTATTTTATTAAAGTGTGAAGATGTGTTAGTGGGTTACCTGGTACCTAAACTAAAGTTCTCTGACACCAACTTTCCAAAAACTGCTTTCTATTTAGTCTTTGAACGTGTTGAAAATGAGTGATTTTACAAAATGCTCATTTGGAAGCGCTGCTTCGCAAGAGATTTCAAATTGTGCCTACCTGAAAGAGTGCAGGGAACTCTCACGAAGATGTGTATCTGTTGTATCCTTTTCTGTGGTCTAGGCTTAAAGAATGTCTTTACCAAATTTATTTATTGGTACACTCATTTGAAAGTTATTGCGAACAAACATCTTGACACTGGGCAAACATATTCCAAATGTTCAAGATTTCTTCTTTTTATCACCACGTCTTAATACCTGTTCGGTTTATACACCTATGTACTAATTACGCCAATAGTTTTAGGGCTGAGAAAGGTGATATTTTATAAGAATCGTACCTGCATTTATTTGGAGGGAAGGTAAATAACCATTTTGAAAAAAAAAAAAAAAAACTCAGCACACCCAACCGAGATTTGAACATTGATCTTCCCATCATCGCGGTCTAGTGTACTGTGAGAGTAGCTTCATAGACTATGCGTCCACCAAAGCGGGATAGTGTTCAAGTTAAAACAGGACATCGTTACGTCTGGTCAAATTATTTCTATATTTTTTTATAAGAATCCTGAGTTTTAAGGTTGCCACATGGAAGAAAACTGAGATGTAGTGCAGACTTTTAAAAATCCAAACTAATTAGGAAGTGGTTTGATATTTTAAAATATTGTTTTTGGCAAAATGTTTGCGAAAGTTCTGACTAGTTAAAAAGTTTATATTTTAATTGTTTAATAAAAAGTGATGACATACATAAAAGCCTCTAAAACAATCCCCCATTATCCTGTGATATAACCTTATCAGAATAAAACTTTAGAGTTAGAGTTTTTAGAGTTATAAAAAAGGCTAGATCTAAGTTTCTTACCTTTTACTTCAATATTAGAAGTACAAGCTTTCACGTAAAATGTCAGATTGATTTTTTAAATTTAACCCAAAATTTTATCTTTTTTAACTGGTCATAAACTTTCTAATAGCTTTCTCCTACATTTTGATGAAAAACAATATTAAAACATATCAAGTGAATTCTTAAAAATGTAGGTAACCTGCTGGTCTAGAAGTAAGGTGTTGGACTTCTGTGTTGGGAGTCCGGGTTTCAATTCTATGTCCCGGCACACATTTATCTAATTAAAAAACCCTTCATCTCTGACATGACGTGTATTAATCACAACTTATTAATATGTGGAGTGCCAGGCCTCCACCGTGGCTCGGACTCCACGTTAAACTGTAGGTCCTCCATTTGATCTCTCAATCACCCAAACATTACACATTAGCGTAAGTGCGTATAATCCGAATAGGTAGTAAGACATGGTGCTAATAATAATGATGATATAATACCATACGGATTAAAAGTGCACTTAAGGATGCAACATGGAAGAGCATTGAGATGCGTTGCTGGTGTTCAGAAATCCCTAATTATTTAAGATTATTATTATTACTATTAGCACCACATCTTATCACCCGTTTGGGTTATACGTATTTACGCTAATGTGTAATGGTAGGGTGATTGAGAGATGAAATGGAAGACATAGAGTTTAACGTGTAATCCGAACCACTGTGGAGGCCTGGCATTCCCCACATTCACAAGTTGTGATTAAAACACGTCTCGTCAGAGGTGAAGGAAGGGTTTGGTAATCAGATAAATTTCTTCCGAGACCCAGGATTGAACCCCGGACCCCAGCACAGAAGTTTGACACCTTACCCTTAGACCACCAAGTTACCGCTTGCGTATCGTCTGGGTGTTTAGAGCGAGGTTTTATCTAGATGTTTTCCTGATATCCCTCCATAAAAGTAAGGGCACACTTATCTTCCTCATATAGAAGATTATCAATATTTATTCCTTAAAGATGATTTCAAAAAATACAAACTTTCGTAATTCAGTCATTAATAAACTACTATAAGCTATATTTAAAAAAAAATATATATATATATATATATATATTAACTAATGGTTTATACTAAAAAAAAAAAAAGATTTACCAGATACCAATTTTGAATGAAAGATTTGAAGCCATTTTAACATTTCAAATTTACAAAAACTATCATCAGATAAATACCCTTAATTTAAGGACTAGGGTCAAAATAAATAAATAAATAAATAGTCCTTAGGTATAGCCATTTGATATCTAAATATAAAGTTTTGAACCAAGTCCATCAAACCATTCTGAATCTAGGCCAAAGGACAGACAGACAGTGGGAGCACACATATTGTAAATTTTGTTTGAGGGGTTGGCATTTGGGGCACATAAAACTTAAATACTAATCATAAATTAAAGGAAAAGAATTTTCGTGATCACATTACTTTCTCAAAGAAAATAACAATATTTGAAAATAGCTAATTCCATATCAGTTATTGGTCTGATATTCTAAAATATTTGGTACAGTTTAATTTTCATATAAATACACACATCTGACAGAAACGTCTTCTTTCATATATTCATGCTTCAAGTCATGTGAGCTGCAGCTTGTACCTTTTTAAGGCAATATTATAATCTATGAAATAACACTAAAAAAATAGTAAAATATTATAAATGTTGGTCATAGACAAATACGTTTGTATTTTTATTTCCTCTCGAACACTCGGAAAGAGATTTTATTTTTTTACAATCAAAATACTTCTAACTCAAGATTTTGATAAATTTCGACCTTTCATAGCCCCCTAAAGCTGAACTTTGACGTTAGTAATACTAAACACAGGTATTATAGTCAAATTTTAGTGCGAAAATTTTTTTTTTAGATCCATAGATACACCATTTGTAAACATACTTATAGATAACTTACACCTAAATTCTTTTAAATCTGAGTCCCTCCTTTTAGTCTCACAAAAGTTTCCCTATGAAATAAAGGCATTCACTCTTGATATGAAAACTTTCCAAACACAAGTTGAAGGAGAAGGTGAGGTGGTTGGTCTAAATATCTACTCGGAGATATATAGGAGGGGAGGAAGGAGGTAAAAAAAATTGTAAGATAAAAGCATTAGATGGTTAATGTATCCTATTAGTGAAGGTATAAGTATAGCCCGGACTGATACAGTCTAATTTTTTATAGTAAAGGGCTTTTAGGATTTACAAACTATTTTCGGTCAACATTGATAACATTTCGCCATTTTATTCATTTTACTTTATAAGTATTAATAATGTATGAATCAAATAGTCAAAGCTATTATTTATGCTTTTTTAGTGAGGATTACTCTATATGGATATCGTATTCTGAAAATTGAAAAATGACGCCTGGACACGGGAATCGCTCCCCCGAAACCTTTGGCTTAGCACGCTAATGCTCTTACCACTGAGCTATCCAGGATTCGTCCCATGCCCAGGGTCATTCTTCACTCACATTTTAAGGCAGAGTCTATTATGGACGTGCGGAAATCGTCGGCTACAAATGTGTGATTTTATTAAGATCACACATTTATAGCCATCGATTTTTAACACGTCCATCATAGACTCTGCCTTAAAATATGAGTGAAGAATGACCCTGGGCATGGGACGAATCCTGGATAGCTCAGTGGTAAGAGCATTAGCGTGCTAAGTCAAAGGTCTCGGGTTCGATTCCGTGTCAGGTGTCATTCTTCAATTTTCAGAATATGATATTAATAATGTACATACAAATTGACAGTTGCAGATGATATGACTTGACGTATGAGTACTTTTCCTTCAGATAAGATTCTTCATATGAAAATTGGACTGTAGTAAGACTTTGTAGCGGTGAAAATACTAATACTTTTCATCCTAAGACGTCAGACCTGTATCATTAAAAAAAAATATTTATAAGCAAGAATAAAACTTACCCGCCTCGGTGGCGTAGTTGTCTAACGCGCTTGTCGTGTTGAGCTCAACTGCTGAGGATGGGGAGATCGAGGTTCGAATCTCAGTTGGGTGAACTGGGGGTGGTTTTTAAAAATGGTTTTCCACTCTCCCTCCACGCAAATGCGGGTTCACTCCCTCTAATTTAACCTTCCCAATTCTTAATCCATTAGCCTAATTAGTACTAAAAGCGTACAACCCGAACGGGTAGTAAGAAGCGGTGCTAAAAAAAATAATGAAACTTGGAAATAGGACTCCGCTGCACAAAATATCCCTGTTTTCTTCAGGGTATCTTTCCAGGAAAAAGAAAGACCACACGCAAGACTTCAAGCTGTGCTATTTATAGCGTCATCTCGAACACAATGCACTTTTTTCCCCTCAGCCCACCACCCACTTGTGGGGGCTTGTTTGCTTGGTGAGACATCCTACCATTGGGATATGGGTGGCAGGGGGTAGGAGTGGGGGGAGGGGGGAGGGGGTTGCAGCAGGAAAGGAGGATTAACTTGGTAAGCTGGAGTAAATTGCTAAGGCGCTCAATCGCAGATGTGACCTGATGCGAAATTCTAAGGTTAGTCAGGGGGGCTAGGGGCAAGTCCAAAGGTTTTAGGTCATCGCAATTTATGTTTTACTTTCTGAGGGACGGGGGACATTTATTAAAATATCAATGCCACGACTTCATTTGTCTGCATCTTTGTGTTCTTTCATTTGTTTAGTTTTTGTGCAAACTAAACTAAGATCTAAGTAATCATGGTGACCACGAGATAAACTTGGGTTTATATTTTTTATAGGCTTAGGAACTGGGTTTGGGCGGGGGGGGGGGGGGGTGAAGGGCATGGTTTTAGTACATTCCTCCTGATATCTGCCTAGGGGATAGAAGGGTAGAGGCAAGTCTTAGTACAAACTGTGCAACAATTTAATAATGATTCTTGCGACCAGTAACATTGAAAAATATTGATTAGTTTCATCCAATGAGTCCCTAATATAATGTTTTGTAAAGCAGCTCCGTGGTATAACGGTCAGTGCACCTGGCTAAAAACCTAGGTGTCCCGTGCTAGATTCCCGGCGGGTACTATCGGTAACTTTCCCGAAAGGGGAATCACCATAAAGATCACCAAGGTTTGGTTGGTTAGGCTTAAGTTAGGTTTAATATTTCCACAGGCTCTACAACTTCATAATCACTATCTTAATACAATCTTATTCGGTTAGACATGTATACAACCTCTATGAGTGTACTATTAGACGGTGACCTGGGGTCTAGGGGTAAGTGTCCGACTTCTATGCTGGCGGCCGGGGTTCAATCCTTGGTCCCGGCAAGATTTATCTGATCACCAAATCCTTCCTTCACCTCTGACAAGACATCTTGTGAATGTGGGAATGCCAGGCCTCCACCGTGGTTCGGATTCCACGTTAAACTGTAGGTCCTTCATTTCATCTCACAAATCACCCTACCATTACACATTAGCGTAAGTGCGTATAACCCGAATGGGTAGTAAGACGCGGTGCTAATAATAATGTACTATTAGACACATTCTGTGCCACTAGAGCTGCTAAAAGTCTAAACTCATAGATATTAATCTTCTCCAGTCAAATTAACATAAGCTTAAAAAAAAACTGTTATTTATATATGGATGTATTGAATTATATTTATGACTGGGTTGAGTGTGGAGTATTTTTTTGTCTGAAATATAAACGAGTTTTGGAACCAGCACTTGTTTCTTACTGAATTCGTTTAACCTTCGCAATATAGCTTACCTTAAAAAATGTTTTCCTGGAGTGGCAAGGGCACTAATTGATCTTCTGTTTTGAGGAAACATTGTGTCCTTTCTTGGGTTTGGGGAATTATATTACTTTCGAGTTTCCTTGTGGAAGTGTGACAGTAATAATGTTGAATTGTTAGTTGACTATGTTATATATATTAGCACCGGTCTTACTACCGTTGGGTTATAGCATTACCTAAGTAATGGTAATGTGAGATGAATGAAGACTACGTTAACGTGAATCCGACACTGAGGCTGGCATTCCCACATTGACTATGTTAAAACAATGAATTAAAAAGAAAGCAATAAGGATCAGGATGGAATATTGATAACTGTACAAGGCCGTAGTCGCGGGTGTTGGGGGTTCAAACACCCCGAAATTTTATGAACTATATATGTTGCTTTATTTATGTTCAAACAATATCAAAATTAAGGCACAAGTACAAATTAGAGGGCTGTGTTACCATAAAAAGCATTTCAGAGAGCATCTAATGGTGTTTAATATTTATAATTTTTTCTAACCTTCGGCAGTTATGCTGTTAAGTATCCATAAAAAAAAACCTCTGATAGCTTCTAGAGTTGTTTAGTGTTTAGAATTTTTTCTAGCCTCCAGCAAATGGGGGATGTCCCCACCAAACCCTATGAATTTATTGGCTGGCTACGGCCTTGTAACCCTACAATTATTATGTTTATGAAATTGGAAACTTATTGGTATCTGTGAACGATAAGTTTTCTTTACTTGGTTTTTAATTTTCTTAAACTTTTTTTTCAACTTTCTTATATAAATGTATGTATACATTTTATTGATTTAAATATATACGCCACATTTTTCACAGAGCCTATCAAACAGTGGTTCAGTGGTAGTAGTGCTAGGTTATGTTGGCGTACTTTTTTTTTTTTACTTGACCTTACTTAGCAGGTACATAACGTCATTTTGTCCCTCCCTTCGTTCAAAAAACGTTCTGGTGCCCCAGATATTTTTTATCTTCCTCCCGACCACCATTTTAAGACGAGACATCTTAAAATCACTGAACGATGGTTTATTAACTCCCGAGCTCGTGTTTTTTTTTACAATGGTTAGATCTAGTTTTTAATTTATCAGCTGACACATAGCAGAAATTTCGAAATTAAGTGATTGATCGGTTTTATCAAATACAAATCTAAAATTATTTTACAACTTTACATTTTAAGGGGTTAAAATAGGTATTTATTAATCATAGCTTGATTATTTTTTATTTATTCTTTTCGTGATTTTAGGAAACCGGTTTAAATAATCAATTTGTTTATATTTAACACTCAAGGTAATGAATTATGCTTGTAAACTAGAAATTAAATGTTGCTAAATACACTACACTGTTGGATTGTAGAGATAGTGAATGGTCGACCATATCATGTATGTATTTTTATAAAATTATCTTATAAAAAGGCACATTATAATATTTTTTTTAAATTAAAATAAGTAAGACTTCAACTCAAAAATAAATCCAACTAATTGTTTTATCTAGCCCTACCCGTTTCAGTAGCAAAATGGTCTCTAATTTCGTCACTTTCGTGTTAGATCGGCCTGCTGAAGACAAGGGATTGATGTTTGAATCCCTTTTGGATCTACTGAGGGTGGTTTTTAATCAACATTATTATTATTATTATTATTATTATTATTATTATTATTATTATTATTAGCAACACGTCTTACTACCCGTTCGGTTTATACGCACTTACGCTAATGTGTAATGGTAGGGTTATTGTGAGATGAAATGAAGGATCTACAGTTTAACGTGTAATCCGAACCACGGTGGAGGCCTGGAATTACCCACATTCCCAAGTTTAATCAACAGTTTCCCATTTCACTACCACGTAAATGCAGATCAATTACTTCTAAAATGCTTCCTTTTTCATCTCTACCTCATTAGAGTAATTATATATTATGCGTACAACCTGAACATTTAGTAAGACGCTGTGATTAAAAAATATTTTCTTTCCACACCTATTACAATGTATAGAACGGCCTCTTTGAGGACAGAATAACACCAAATGTTGGAGGTAGTTTGTAAAAGAGCCTACCAGAAGCGCTACTTCACGAATCGATGACGCAGAGCCGATAGAAAAGGGGTCAAGTTTTGAATATCTCCTGAACTTATATTAATTGTTTAGCACATGAATGTATTGCTATCTTATATATTAAAAAGAAAGTTCACCAATATCGTGGTATTTGAGTTCAAGAATAACATAAGCGTTAACAAAAAAGAATTGCTTTATCGAAAGTATTAGCTAAATGGGAAATATAAGTTACATGGTAGGATATAAATTACTAACCACACATATGAAAAATCTCTTTCTGTTCATACGTTGACATGATTTATAGTTAGTTTTAGTTATATATTATCTACACAGTTATTTAAAATTTTTGTTAAAAATTAAATAACACTTTGAATACATAAATCTAAAATAAACTGGAAAGGTGAAAACAATAATGTGTAGTTTCAAAAGAGTTTGAATCACACGAAGACAGATTATGACAGACGCAATATACAACACTAGTGATGAAGAAACAAGGAACTAAGGCGGGGAATACAGTGATCCGCTATCATAAATAGGTTAATAGCCAGCCATCTCTGGACCGCATTATTTAAAAATGATCCCTAATCTCCTGACCGCGTTCCCTCCAAATCACGCAATTAAAAAAACCCGCGTGAAATGATAGTCCCCTGTATTTGCATGAGTACATATATGAAAGAGATTTTATATCTATTCTAAATGGTTTTTTATTTTTAACTTAATTTAATGTTTTAGATCTTTTACTTTTGTAGTGATTATTGTCCTACCACATCCTAAAACGGTGGGCTAACGTAGTTTATTATAAGTTATGATTATTTGTTAAATTTAATATAGTTTAAATAGGTAATACAACTTTGGACCCTTAGTTTTAGTTAATATTTACCCATGTCTACGGGTGTATCAATAATAATGATATAATAATAATAATAATGATTATGATAATATTTGTGTACAGGGATACTTAATTATTTAAGTCAGAGCTAGGCAAGTTGATTGAGATATAAATGTTGAGAATATTGTGGCCTTTGACTAGTTATAACATTTAAATTAAAATGGGATTTAATTATATTAGCTCAATTATTTCAAAGTTTTCCCACTCTATTTTTTCACTCAAATTATCCTGAGGCCCGACTGGAATAAATTCCTCTTAACATGAGTAATATTTTGATTGTCTATTTTAATAAAATATTTGACTAGAATAGTTTATAATTTAAGATAAACTTATTGACATTAAGTGTAATTTATTTACTAAATCATAAAAATATAATAGTAACTTGTAAGACTTTTGAAATTGTTATATTTATAGCCTGACAAAGAAATGAAAATTATATCTATTTTATAGCGGCAGTGAGCTTGATTAATTTTTTTGAAATAAAATAGTTAATTTAATAACAAACCTATACTATTTTTTATTTAGTTAATCTTATTATTTTGTAATTTGTACAAGACACACAACTTCATTATTCAAATATGTCGAAATAATATGAGCTCATATAAAAGTGAATTAAAAAAAATACCACTATTTTATATTATCTTGTGCGTATAACCCGAACGGGTAGTAAGACGCGGTGCTAATAATAATAATATATATCTATCTTGAGCCTTAGTAAGATTTACCTTTCTTTAAATATAGTATCATATACTTTCTTTGTTATTCAAATTACCTCACTAGTGCTATCTCTGAAACAAATTGAGAATCTATTAAATTTATTCTCTAACGCCATCTCTGAAACCTTGTGACAACTAGTGATATCTTTGAAACCATTTGAGAATCTATTAAATTTATTCTCTAACGCCATCTCTGAACAATTATGATAGACTAAGCAAAATCGAAATTTTTTGCCATCTATCAACCAACTGATAATCTTACCCAAATAGTTCTAAATGTAGACCTAATATTTTGAACAGTTATTGATCCAATACTTTTTAAATTTTTTAAATGTAAAAAGTTTATTATTTGTGAAAATATGTTCTTGTGTAATTGAAAAATATATTTTATAAGCTAATAAAAGTCAAACAACGTGGGAATATTTAAAATCTGGTAACGAATCTTAAATATAATGTCGATATTATGTCTGCAGGTGATACTAATAATTATTGAAGTGGTTGGCTCAATCATAGACGATACTTAAAACCACGGTAAAATTTATTTTTATTTATTATATATTATCCTACCGTTAAAGGCGTACCGTACAACTTATTTATTTGAATATACGATTTGTTAATTAATATCTCAATTTTAAAAATAAATAGTAAACTACTATTAAATGGTGACCTGGCGAGCTAGGGGTAAGGTGTCGGACTTCTGTGCTGGCGGCCGGGGTTCAATCCTCGGTCCCGTCAAAGATTTATCTGATTACCAACCCTTCCTTCACCTCTGACAAGACATCTTGTGAATGTGGGGAATGCCAGGCCTCCACCGTGGTTCGGATTCCACGTTAAACTGTAGGTCCTCCATTTCATCTCACAATCCCCTACCATTACACATTAGCGTAAGTGCGTATAACCCGAACGGGTAGTAAGACGCGGTGCTAATAATAATAATAATACTATTAAATAAATTGAATTATTATTTCTATAATTACTATTACTATTAAATTGTTGCTAATTAGTTATTACGTTTGATTTGAAATTTTTTTTTTTTTTAAGGTCATATTTAAAGTCTACCTCGTTAAAATAAGATTTAAAATAGAAATACTTTTATTCAAATTGAGTTAAATATTTGTTTAAAAAAATGTAGTCTAATTGTTTTATGTCTAAAATCATGAACAGTTTTTACAAAATAAACTATCGTGAAAGTCTGGATCATTGATGACGGATGGTAGAAGCGCGATTCTCTTCCAGTTGCACCAGAGTTTGTTTATCAAGCGTGTTTTGTTTCCGTAACTTTCTTTCCCCATCCTCACTCCAAGATCGTACCCATCCCTTAAACAACCTGCCTCAACACTACTCTTTGAGTAACCAAACACGTGGTGTAGGATCAATGCACCTGGCTATGAACCTTAGGGTCCCTGGTTAGATTCCCGGCTGGTACCTTGGGTATTTTGTTCCCGAAAGGGGAGTTACTCCAAAGGTTACCATAGTTTGGTTAGTTAGTCTTAAGTTAGTATGAGGATGTGGAAACACTTAAAATCTATCACCATCATCTCATCTCGTCGGGACATGAAAAGAACATCCACGAAAGGATGTACAATCAGTACATTCGGTTGTTCCCTGGGCAACGGCACATTAGCAGGCCTACTGCTAATATTTCCGCAAACTGGGCTACAAATGGTGTGACCCAAAAGCGCATGATTATGACTCTTTAAATTAATCCGTTGGTATCCATAGTTTTGAACGTTCTGCTAGTAACAAAATATGTCAAGACTATGAAAACTTCATATAAAAGTTGTGGTTTACAAAATTCACAAATTTTAAAAATGAGTATGGCACTATCGTCTTAAAAGAAGCCGTTGAGCTTTTAACACGCCTGTGAGCGATATTTTCCATAAACGTTTCAATTTAGTTTTGTAGGAATGTTTCACTCGAGGTCGAATTTTTAAGAAGATTTTACATTTTTGATGAAGCAACAAAATGGGTGAAGTAGTGGTTTAAAATCAACATAGATGAACATCTTAAGTGTTTTTTCCCCTCAAAATTAAATAAAACTATTTTAACTCAATAGTTACAATATTTTTATGAAACTCACTCTTTTTTTTAATCGATATTTCAACTGTGTACATATTGGG
Organism: Timema cristinae; assembly: GCA_039000515.1. NCBI lineage: Eukaryota > Metazoa > Arthropoda > Insecta > Phasmatodea > Timematidae > Timema > Timema cristinae. The sequence continues at coordinate 30,448,415 of JBCFYV010000001.1, read as the reverse complement.
AATGCCAGGCCACCACCGTGGTTCGGATTCCACGTTAAACTGTAGGTCCTTCATTTCATTTTCACAATCACCCTACCATTACACATTAGCGTAAGTGCGTATAAACCGAACGGGTAGTAAGACGCGGTGGTAATAATAATAATAACTGTGTACATACAGTTATGTTATTATATTAAGCAAATGCCTTTTAAACTAATTGCTATCCCAATATAAAATTAGTTTGATGAAATATAAATAAAATTACGATATTGATATACATTTTAAAGGGTACTCATTTTTCTTTTAACACTATTTTATGTTATTTAAACAATTTTTTACCATGGAGGCAAAAAATACTTGAAATAATAAATAAGCCACTACCACTTTTAAGTAATAAATAAATTACCAGTTTCCATTGTTTGGACAAAAATTAATTATATTTTTATCAATCAGTTCCCAAAAAATATTAAACATGTATCCTATATAATTATTTTATTCTTAAAGCTAATTTTTTCCCCATAGATCATACCATCCGTTAGGGCTATACACAGATAAACTATTTACGCTAAGAGGGAAAGTATGAAGAAGATATAATTTAGAAGAAGTGTATCCACATTTGCGTGGAAGAGGCGAGGCCAAACTATTTGGACTAGCTAATATACCTTGGATTAAAACCCAAACATCTTTGTTATTACCTAAACTTATTAAATAAGTTTAATATTAAACCATATGACCATCAATATGGGTTTAAAATTAATTAAACCTTATCTTAAGAATCAACGTCTCTAATTTATTGCATGACATTTATTAATGTCAAAGTCACATTAGCTGATCCATTTTTAAAATCACCAAGTCTTTCTACGGTTCAGGTTACACACCTATGTAATAAATTACTCTAATGAGGTAGGACTGAGGTAGGAAAATTATAAAGTTAAGCTACCAGCAATTACGTGGAAAGAGTTTGGGAAACAAACTAAGAACAAACCACACTCATTAGGGATTTGAAACCCGATCGCTCCTTTTTCAGCAGGCCAGTATAACAAGAGTGACGCCTTAGACCATTCGACCACTAAAGCGGGGGACATATTTTTTTTAGCACTGCTCTTAATATTGGTTTGGGTTGTACGCCTATGTAATAACTAGGCTAATGGGATAGGAAGAAGAATGGTTGAATTTAGTAGGATTGTACCCGCATTTGCATGAATAGAAAGAGAGTAAAATCATTTTGGAAAAATTATCCCCAAAACATCCGATAAAAATCGAACTCCTATTTTCTCGTCAGTGGCAATTTAATGTATTGAGGGAGTGACGCCTTAGTCAATGTGGCCACCGAAGTGGTTGACACATTTATTTATACTGGCTATGTTTCATAATTGAATGATATCATACGTTGCTTGTTTTCCAGTTTAGAGTAAACACACATAAATAATTTAAAAAATTAGCTCAGGAGCACTCTACATAAATATGCTCTTAAGATAATAAAAAATAAATATTGGTTGCAACTCTTTGAAGTGCTTTTTAAATAACTTTTTATTTGTTTGTTTTTTTGTGGTGAGTTTTTATGTTTGCTGTTTAAAAGTGGAAGCTGAAAAAAAAATGCATATTTATAAAGGTATTCCTTTCTATATAAAAGATATATATTTGCTAAATTTAAAAAAAATTACAAACCTATTCATGAACATTAAAAAATGTTACAATAGTTACGTCTGGATCTGTTTATAAAGCTGTGTCTCCACTGGAACAGCATAGAGCGAATTTTGTGTTGTGTTGAGTTGCACTATGTTGTAAGATGTTGCACATTCGAATATTACTTAGTCAACCTCAGCCAACAAACTGTCAACACTGTATCATGTTGTCGTTAATTACAACTAGATGCAACACTGTATATCCACTGAAAACTATAGTTGATGGTTCGTACTATGTGCGAGAACCGATGCTTACAAAACATTTAAATACAAAGTCCACAACAGTTTGTGAGACTGTCCAATTATTTATTGAACTGAATTATTTTGTTTATTTTGACAGGTAGTCTTTTTTATATACGAAAGTATTATGAATACCTTTGGATTGAAATTGTTTTGAATGTTTGGATTAATTTATTAAAAATGAATTTCAATTTTTACTATAAAATGATTTTTTTCAAATCAGTTAAAAATATAATTTATTATTTAAAAAAAGAAACAAAACATAAAGAAACTAGATGTTATATAGTTACGTCTATAATACAATATTTTTAAAAACATACAAATATATTGTTTTAGAATAAAAAGTTTCAAATGTTTTACTAAAAATCATTGATTTTTTTTATTCAATGTACATTTTTATAGTACAACCCCTTTTTTTAACTACAACAAAACACGCCCAATCTCAACTGAAATAAACTGTCCAAATATATAAAAAACCTTTTGTTCATGCGACTGAATGTTGTTCTGTGTTTCATATTTTCTTTTGATCTTTAGCGCTTCGAACGGACACTTGCAACCCACACCAAATTGTGTTGTATGCGACATCAACATGATACGAAACACACCAACTTCAACCAACAAACGCCAAATTAGTTGCTCGAGTAGAGACGCAGCTTTAGATACGCAAGTTAGAGTCGACAAATAATACATTTTTGAAATAACTTTGGTAAAGTCCTTCCAAATTCAAAATTGTGATCGTACTTGGCATTTAAATAGTTCATATTTGTTATTAATCTAATTTTTTTTACTATAAGCAATAATACGTGTTTTTATAGCACCCATATTACAAAACATTCGGGAATAATAATATTAATTTCAAGTTAATTAAATATACACAATTGGGATATTAGCAATCTAAAATAACTAATAAGTTTCATTTAATGAATTTATTATAATTATTATATATTAAATAATTTGTAGTTTAGACCCTAAAACCATCTAACAAATTAATATTATTGTTAATAAGTTCACGTAAACAATATTTAACATGGATATAAATTAAAATTGGTTAGAGTATTTATTAACAAAAATGATAATTTGATTGGTTTTTCTTAGGTAATATTTTTAAAACGACCTGTTTATGACAGAAAAAGCTTCCAAGTTGTTTATATCCAAAGAATACACAACACCCATCTCCCTGCTATTTAATTTATCATTATGAAGTTGGAAGCCCTAATTTCAACAATCATTTATTTTCAGCCGAAATGTTAACTGATACCATGACTCTTAGCCCTAGTGGTCGGATGCAACATCGACAGAATTGAAGTATCAGATATTAATGTCATTTAAATAAAAATATATTTTTATATGCTTGGCTCTGGATCCTGAAGACCGTAATTCGATTACTGACTGTAGAGGATCTAACCCATTTCGGTATATATTTATTTCACTGGATGAGTGCCAACGCATTCACTTGAATTTAATTGTTAGAATGTTTTCTTGGTATTATATTCTGTGATAAACAAGAAACCAACACTCTGGAACTAAAGCGTCCTAATAAAATAAAATAATTTGTATTCAACCATTGACTAAATTATTTCATACAAAGTTAAGGGAACTGCCTCTCGGTCAAGGAGAATTTGCCGCCCAGAATATCAGCTATAACGCAATATTTAATTTTACCATGAGTTATTTTAAAATGTGGCTCACACCATAAAGTCGAAAGATTCCAAAAGGGTTCTTTTCCCTTAAAAATTCTATATTATCAGTTTTATTAGTCTAAAAAAAAATTGTGAAAATGTAACATTAGCTCTTTTAAACTACTGCTTTTTAAGCAGAGCTGTTAGACTAGACTTGATGATAAAAAGCTATATAATTAACTAACCTTTCTCTAAAATATACAGTAATTTTTTTTTACAGGCTCACAACTGGATATTTTAAAATATTTGAGAACAAGTAGTGAGCTTTCCTCTTTAACTTGAGATAAGAAGTTTCGACGTTCTTTTCTCCATCTTTCCTATTGACATGTCAAAGGGAGTTGTAGGTGAAGGAGGAAGGGAAGAATATGCTTAGACAAAATAGAGAAGTAATTTAAAAAAAAAAAACTGTGCCAACCATTGTATATTAAACCATGTGGCCTAACAGTGATTTCTACTTTCTCGTTGACTGAGGCAACCACCTTAAGGTTTACTTTCTAATTATTAGTATAAAAGGTATTATAATTGATTCGTCCTTCTATTTAAATTCCATTAGTATTTTGTATACATTCCTACTAACAAAAAAAATAATTTTTTTTTTCAAGGAGAAAATCCTATTAACCAACTTTTAATTTGTTTGTGAAATTTGTTTTTAATTTGTTTCCACCCTATAAAAAGCAGTCATTTCAAATTTAACGTTAAATAAATATTACTTAGACGAAATGGATTCTTTTAAATTATAGATAGTTACTCAAAGTAGTAGGCACATGGTATAAGGCGTAAGACTCACCACATACAGTATTTATGATGATGAGGAAGTCAAGGTTCAAATTTTGCCCGTGTACATTATATATTGTTTCTCTTTATATGATTTATCACTGCGGTTTAATATACCTTTTTTACGTAAATATTGGTTTAATTCCTCTAAATGAGCCTCATAATACCAATACTTTAGCTTTGTCCGCTAACCGCCACCTTCTCATGAAAAAGAACAAGATATTAACATAAATAAATTCGTACTGGAGTTTAAAACATATTTGCACGTTTTATGACAACTGAATGAATGTTATCTGCAAAAAATGCAATGGAATGGATAAAGTAACCCATTTCGGTGGCCACACGGTCTAACGCGCTATTCTCTCAGTAGACAATATTGCCGACGACGGGGAGATAGAGGTTTGAATCGTGGTCGGGAGTATGAGGGTCTATTTTCCAAATTGTTTTTTTTCCCACTAACTTTCACGCAAATATGGGTATAGATCCTATAAATACAAACCTCTTAATCACTAAAAACTTATAGCATAATTACTAATTCGTACATTGGTGTATAGCCCGAATCTGTAGTGAAACGCGGTACTAAATTATATATAGTAAATTATTTAATCTAATATTAATTATTACGAAAGTTGTCCTCAATAATAGATTTAACCATGATTGATACCAATAATTACTATCTTGAAATGTAGTTTCACGACAGCTAATTACGTTCATTGAACTTAGTAATATATGTTTATATAATTGTACATGGTTTAATGACACAATTAACATAAAATAAAACCGTATTAATTTGTAGGTTAATGAATTCAAGTTTAATCTCATAACGAAGATAAAACATAGCCAAAAAAACAAAAGGGGATTAGTAATAACTTATAGAGCACCAATAGTAATTAAAATATCAAACTTGATATTATTCACCTTGATCCCACTTTCTTTTTACAGAAACCATTCTGATTAAAATAGAAAGTAGGTCACGTAGTGTTTGTTAGCAAGATATAGAGAATTAAAGAAACATAATTATCTTAAGTTAAAACTTTAATTCAGTGTGATCCATTTCGGTGGCCACATGGCTAAAGGCATAGCTCATAGTTTACTAGACTAGGGGCTCCTAATCTTTTTTTTTTACACAAAAGGAGCCCTTATAGCCAAAATAATATATTCTGTTACCCTTATAACTTTGTTACATTAATATTATGTACATACAATAACGACAATAGGTTTTACGAGTATTAAAGTATAGGACAAAAGGAAAACATCAAATAGCCTGGCTTTTCCTTTGGCCAATTTCCTTTATTCAAATTGTAAAACATTGGCAATTCTAATTACTGATGCTAAATTATTTTGTAACAATCAAATAAATAATATTATAAAATTGTCTCACGGATCCTGAGATAATTATGGCGTAGCCGAAGGGCTCCACGAAGCACAGTTTGAAAAACATTGAACTAGACTATCCGGGATCCAGGATCAAATCTTGGTTGGATGTATTGGGGGTGACTTTTCTTAAATGTTTTTTTTTCCACTCTCCCTCCAAGAAAATATGAGCACGCTTCATATAAATTTAACTTCACTCAACCCTAACTCATTACTATAATTAGTACATAAGCGTATAACTCAAACTGATAGCAAGATGTGTAAAGATAAAAATTAATGTACCATTTTTTTTGGTCACATTCCCAAGTCGGTTTTTTTACAAGTGAATGTAATTTTGACCTGTGATTCTAAGAATTGTTTTCGAATCGTGTCTTATTGCTCGTCAAGGATATCCACATATTTAAACTTACAGGATAGGGATGAAGCATAACATATATTTCATGTTAACTTTAGCAGTATCTAAGAATTTTAGGGAAGGACGTATTGAAGCGTCACTTGGTACCACTTTATAAAATAAGGGTACATACATACATTGTGTTGTTTAGAATTTACGAGCCTTAAAAACTAGCCGTAAAAAACATGAAAAATTGTAAAAGATCTCCCCGAACCGAGTTTCAATTTTTAAATTACAATGAACGTGACCTTGGCTGATTTATTTTTAAGAAGGGGAAGTGTGGTGAGGGCTGCAAAAAGACCTCACGGCAGCCACTGGAAAAACATTTTACAATCACATCATCACACAGTTAAGACGTTTCTTACACATTCGCGTAGTCACTAACACTCAACTTTCATTATTTAAGTAAATGCATTATTTAGTAACCAGAACCAAAGTGTGGTATAAATTAATTCTAATATTCAATTTGTGATCTTTTATTTATCTTATTTTCTATTTAAATCTAGCACTGAGATATATATATTGACGCATGTGAATCCATGGCAATCAGGTCGTTTATTAACCCGGTAAGGATCCGGACCAAGGACGACTTGACGAATACGAATGCCTGCCGTTAGAGGAAGTAAGAAGCTAGAATTTTATAGAATAACGAGACGTAATTGCATGGGAAGAGAGTGGGAAAAACATTTAGAGAAAATAAAAGCCCTCAATACACTTAGCCGGATCTCGAGCACAGACTTAACCATCATCGGAAAACCATAAAAGAAGAGACTGATGCTTTTATACACTTCTATATCGGTAAGGCTTATATGGGAATCCATGTTTTTGTTTGTTTTAAACAGTGCTCGTAAACTATTCACATGTTTATCCACACGTTATATAATTAAAATTTTGAGTATTTTTGAATCCTTAAACTCTCCTATGTGTTTCAAAACGAGTCATTCGCCTGGAAGAAATATGCGGAACCACAAAGTTTGTGGGCAAGAGTGGAAGGATGGGAAGGAGTAACGGTGACCATCGCACTCTATTAGAATCACTGTCCTTTAGTCTGAGTAAAAAACATTTTAACCTAACACTTAGCTGTGCTCCGATAGAATGAAACCTAGGTCGGGGGATTGGACGGTGACGATCGATTTTCTTTAAGAGGCAACCCAGTATCTCTTTTTCCCATGGCAGCAATGTAAAGTGTGAAGTGTGTTCTTCTTTTCATTGCAAAACACACATTGTGTTCGTTCCTTTTATATGTTTCTATCCACCTTTCCTATACCTTCTTCTAAATATAATACTTAGCTGTGTAAGTAATTCACAGAATTAGCTATTACTGTTGTACAATAGAATACACGATATGTCACTATTCTCCCCCCTGTTTCACGGCACCACAGTACGACTTGTAACCTGCAAGCACCCGAGATTCATTAAGCAATAACTCACCTGAGGCTGGTAGTTATACTATCCATTGTCCCACGTTTGGTCCCCTTACGAGAGACGCGCTGAGTGGAATAGCGTACCAAGAGCCCGTCTCACCTAGATGATAATACCTAACTTACGTAGTAGGAAATATCATATCGAACCAGAGGTCAAATCATGGTCCGATTTTATTTATTTATTTTTAGCACCGCATCTTACTATCAGTTTGGGTTATACGCTTATGTACTAATTACTCTAATGGTTTTTGTGATAAGGAAGGTTCTATTTAAAAAAGTGTGTGCCCACATTTTCGTGGAGGGAGAATGGGAATCTATTTTGGAAATAAATATATCAGTGCACTCGACCAATATTTGAACATCGAGATCCCAGTTATTGAAAGTCTAGTCGAATGCGAAAGTAGTGCGTTAGACCAAGTTGCCAACAAAGCAGGTCGATTTTATGTATTCAACTCAATTAAGAAAAACATCAGAATTTATATAAGTACAACAGTTTTACCATATATTTAAAATAACTTGTACGATTCATCGCACAAACTAACTTGTTACTGTGCCTAAAATATATTTTTTTCCTCCAAAATCGTAATATATGTGAAACAAAATAATATATATTTTTGCAGAAACACTTCACCAAAGAACGTAAATGAAATAATATACACAATTACAGAAAAATTCATATATATATATAAAGTAATATCTCTGTTCAACAAAGAGCATAACATTCAAGTTTCCAGACCACAATTTTAAAAAGATCCTAATATCTCAAACTATTGTTTTATAAAAATATATTTATATATAAGTATTTTTATTCTTAATGGTATACGACTTTGCAATTATAAGTTGTTTTGCGTCTCAAATAGTTGTGGATGGATGTTTAAAAATGGGAATTTACGCTTATGTAAGGTAACCTCATTCATTTTCAATATATAAATGATATGCCATTTTGTTTGTAATGTTAAAAAATACATGGATATGAAATCTAATCAAAATTACGGCTATGTAAATTAAAACTTTTTTTATTTGTTTTCTTTTGACCTTTCAGTTGTACCTACCCTTAATTTTAGGGCTGAATAGATAATTTACAAACATCCCTTTGAGAAACTTTATTATTTACTAAGTTTTATCCGTATTGCTAAAAATGTTTTTGCTCAAGTCCCAATAACAGTTAGATAGACAGATGACTTTTCAAAAACATAATGTTGAGTGTGTGGTGAATGCAAGAAAAGGTCGGTGTTTTTTGCATGTATGATATGAAAACTTTTATTTTTGTCAACATAAATCATATTTCTCCAGTAGAAACCTAGAGTTTAATTTTCTTACCATGGTGATATTATTATTATTATTATTATTAGCACCGCGTCTTACTACCCATTCGGGTTATACGCACCTACGCTAATGTCTATTGGTAGGGTGATTGTGAGATGAAATGAAGGACCTACAGTTTAACGTGGAATCCGAACCACGGTGGAGGCGTAGCATTCCCCACATTCACAAGATGTCTTGTCAGAGGTGAAGGAAGATGTGAAGAAAATTAAACTCTATGTTTCTACCTGAGCGATATTTTATTTATTTTGTTCAAAATGTTTAGCTGTAAAAATTACAAAAAAAATACTTAACATTTTAGCGTCCTCGAACATTCCCACCTTTAAAGAGACTCCTAGTGATAGGCTAATTTTTGCAACTAAACCATGGATACACCTTGCCCGACCTCAGTAATGCCTATACGAGATTTTTTTCTAGCACTACGTTTTACTTACTACTCCTTAATGTTGCACGCATACACGCTAGTTCGCTGTATCTTTTTGTTGAGGAGGGTTGAATTTTAGAGAGAGTGTTCCAAAATTGGTGTGGAGAGAGTGTGGAAAAGCATTTAGTAATAAACAGCTTAAGTAAACCCGACGGAGATTCGAATCCTCATCTCCTCCTTATCACCAGTTAAGTCTATTAGGACAAGTTTTGACCACTGAACCGGTTTGGTTAAATATTAAATTGATATTATTTCGTTGACATATTTTACTTTTCTTCTATCTATATTATAGGGCTTTAAATATCAACGCAACTTAGAAATCAAATTTGAATTGATTATCTGAGCATCTGATCTGAACATCAAGAATTTAACTATAAAGAACATATCCTTAGCGTGAATAATTTTAAGGCCTGTTTTTGTATCAATGCAAGCTAATAGGCTTATCTATATAGGCCTATTAGATATATATATAAACTGGTACTTGTATATGTACTGGTGATCAAGAGATGTAAGGCGTCACGCCTACAATTAACCTGATTTCCTGAGGTGTAGAAGTTGAAGTTCCAACTCTTGCTGAATGGGCTTGTGGGCATTTTCCATACGTCACTGGTATTTTTCTATCCTTTTTACAAACTGATGCTAGTGCACTTACTCTATATCTACACAGTCAGTATCATCATCCTGAACTACTTCCAGCTAATGACTGAGTCTGTTTGGAACATAAGCCTCTCCACCGCCTCCTTTCCTCTCACCATCTCTCTCCCACCACCTTGACCCTGTCCTCTCCTCTCTCTCTCCTTCCTATCGTGCCAGAGAGACTGCTGTATGCGCTCCAGCGGTTACCTACAGGAGCTAGGGGTGGCCCTCCAAACTGGTATGCCTCCGTTTAACTACTCTCGTTATAAGTATTACACAGGGCTGGGCTCGCGGACTGTGGGCTTGCGGGCATTTGGCCCGTGGCGGCGGCTCAGAAATGGGTTGGACTCTGCGGGACAGTGAGTTTAAGTGCCGACGAGTGATGGCGTTGGCAGAGTGGTGGGGTTCAGGCTCCTCGGGTGCTGGATCACAGGGCCAGACCCTTGGGGTTTTGGGCCTGCTGTTCTGGGCCTCGCCATTCGTGTGGTGAGCTGTTTTAGAGCTCCGGTGCTAGTCCAGACAGTTAGTAGTGCATAGACTGGGACATGGGGCCTCCACTAGTATGCACGAGGAGTGAGATGTTTCTCCTACACACGGGAAAGAGTGGAGATAGCAAGGTTGCTTCTGTGAGTGAAAGTAAATAGCTCCGGTTACCACCCTGGGTAGGTGGAAGGCGCGTGGTCCCCCTGTGCCGGTCCAACCAATGAGTGACTGGAAGGGGAGAAGGAGTTAATTCTCGCCTCTCTGGGTATCCGGCCTGAACCGGATCATCCCACCCTTTGGGGTGAGGGGGTTGAAGCTTTTTAGGGACTGACCTAGAAACTGCCCTGGGACATGATATCCAGGGGTGTGTGTGGCGCCTAAGCGCTAGCCTGCTAGCTGCAGAGCCGTGTTCCATCGCACGTTAAAGGTATCTCCTCCCCACTCCTCCTTACTCCCTTCAGCCATCTATCCCTTATCTTCCTCTCGGCCTCCTACTCTCCACATCCGTATCCAACATCTTCCTGGGCATCTTTTCTCTCTCCATTCTTCTCACATGTCTATACCACGTTAGTCGTGCCTTTTCTATCCTGTGTTGGATTGGATCGTTCTTTACATTTCTTCCTATGCTCTCATTTCTTATCCTGTCAAATTTGGTCACACTGATCCTGCTTCTTAGATATTCCAAATATATTCTAATTTGTTTAGCACCCCGTCTTACTACCCCCTTGGGTTATACCCTATACTAGAACTTTAAATTACCAATGTTGGTCAATCTGCATTATCTAAAAACTAAACCAATTCGGTATTCGAATGTTTTAAGGAGTCAATTTCACAATAAACTGGGCTACCGATGACGGAGAGATCGGGCCTTGAATCAAGGTTGGGTGTATTTATGGGGGTTAAATGCATGTGCAACTCCTATAAAAACAACATTCCTCATTCATAATTAACACTTGACGTAATTAGTTATTATGCGTTTTGCCTGAAAGTTGAGTATGATGTTGATAAAAAAAAATTGGTAATTTTACGTAAGTTAAATTAAGTAATTGTTTTGTGATTGAGCTTAGTTACTTTGAATAATATAATGAGCTATATGATATTGACGTGAATTGCTCTTAAATAATACTAAAATCAACGGTTGAATAAATATTTTGAACACATTCTAAATTACACACCTTAATTCAAACACTATTTTCCACCGAACCATTAAAATAAAATATAGTAATATTAGCTTAACGATATCATTGTCCCCTTTACAAATTTGAATATAAAATTAAACTTCTCCCTATGTCTCGTTAGCTGAGAGTAAAGTTGTTATAAGGTAAAGTTATTTTGCTTTACGACTTAACTGGAAGGTAACGCAAAACTCAAAACTTTAAATTCTGTTAGCCCTTGAGAATGACATAGAAGAATAGAGGTAATTTTGTTACCTACCGTTTATGCTTGTTCGCGAAATTGAGAAACAAGCTAAAAGCTTGTGTCTACCACATACACATACATGGACACACCCCCCCCTACATGGATTACGTAACATTAAAATAACAACATAGACATAATGTGTGTTTTGTTCGCTTAGTGGAATTTCCGCTATACAAATATTTGATTACAATTTGAATGGAATTATAAATAGTAAAAATTAAATTAAATAAAGCTCCGACATTACCTGATTTGCTTAGGGGATAGAATTTGTTTATTTATAGTTTGAAAATTATATAAAAGCATTTTATTTTCCTGGTAAAATACACACAATAAGAACACTTGAAAAACTAGTAAAACAATTTTTAATTAAATATATAATGGATTTTTACACATATACTGTCACAACATTTTCAGATTATATATTTATGAAACATCACACATTTTTGATTGCTGTGTATGTAGAACAAACAATTATTTTAGAATTAAAACAACACTATTAAATAATAATATATTATATCGCTTAGACTAAGCCTTGGATCTAAGGTCAGCATGTATTGCAACCCACCACATTCTTAACTTCAATGACGTCACATTCATAGAAATTATTGGTCAAATCAAATGTAAAGGGATGGAACGAAAAATACACTGTCTAGTAGTAAAATATGATTATGACTATTAGCAGCATCTTACTATCCGTTCGGGTTATACGCACTTACGCTAATGTGTAATGGTAGGGTGATTGTGAGATGAAATGTAGGACCTACAGTTTAACGTGGGATCCGAACCACGGTGGAGGGCTGGCATTCCACACATTCACAAGTTGTGATTAATACACGTCTTGTCAGAGGTGAAGGAAGGGTTTGGCGATCAGATAAATCTGTGCCAGGATTAAGGATTGAACCCCGGACCCCTAGACCACCAGGTCATCTCAAGTAGTAAAATAAAATTGCGTAAGAACAATAAGCTGAATTACGTCATAACCACAAAGAGCTATTTTAATGAGTAGCTTACATTGCAGGGAAAAACGTCACGCATGAAATGTCTAGATATTAAAGGATACAGAGATGTGGAGTAGACATCGTAAACACGTCAAGAACAGGGTTGATAGCAAGTGTGAGTGGTCTAGAAGTAATAAGTCTATTGTAATAACCAGTTTATTCTGAAATAGGGAAATGCATATTGGCAAATACAGTACTACAAATAGAACAAATAGAAATTGAAGATTTAATTTGTTCACAAACATTCCATATTTTACGTACAGTCTGATATTCATAGGAAAGTAACTTTGGAAAATACAAACATAAATTTTTTCGACCAAAATTGATATTATTTTTCTATATTATTTGTTTTTTTAGAGGTATTAAATATAAATATATGTTTATATATTAATATATATTTATATATAAAAATTTATATTTATATATAAATGTATATTTACATATATTTAGGTATATAAATGTATATTTACATATAAATAATCAAAAGTGACGATTGACGATCTAATTACCTGAGGTGTGAATAAGTGAAAGTAGATCCAGTAACTTTTCTATCAGCCAGATAAGACCTTTCCCATGAAAATTGAACTGTTTATTATCCAAAACCAGAAAAAGAGTCCCTAAGACCCGGATCAGGCTTAGCTCTGCAATTGTTTGGTTAATATTAGTTAGAATTTCTCCCTAGTGTTTGATAAGTAAAGATGGTTATAGTTACATATAGGGCGAATACTTTAATCCTAGATTTATTGATCATTAAAAAGCTAAAAAATATATATAAAAATATATATATATATCTAACACAATATGACTTCTACTTGATATAACTATTTTAAGAATTTGGGATCACAAATAATATAAACAAACAACAATGGGAGTCAATTAATCTGAGGTGTAGATTCGAAATATACAGGTGAAATATAAGTAGGAAGTTTAGAATGCATTTGTTATGGTTTTTTTTTTGCCATTCTCTTGAAATTATATTGCCAGTTCCAAAAAGGACTTTAAAAGGACTCTCCCCATCTTTAACTCTTGGCTTGGGCACATTTTTGCTTGAAAGAACTAAATTTAATGAATGGGCAACCAATTTAAAACATAATTTCTCCTTAGAAGCCCTTTATTATAAAACAAAATTACATATACAACATTAAAATGGAAGAAAATATCTAAAAATAGGTCAAGGATTCTCCAGAAAAACATTTAGGTAACTTAATGAAATGTATGCAGTTTTTTCATATCTTTTTATAATTTATTTAATAACAAATGTAAGTAAATAGTTGAGATTCTTAAAACTGCTTATGAATGTTCATCGGTTGTTTTATAAAAAATTTATATTATTCCAAAAAATTATATTTTATAATTTTGGTAGTTTCTTTGTAGACAAATGGCTATAGCTGGGGTACCATATAAACACATAAATATAGGTGATGGCCCACATATTGTCTGTGGGCCATAATTTGCCCAGGAAAACTTTGGGGTTGGCTTTATTTAAGGTATATATATAAAACTTTGGGGTTGGCTTTATTTAAGGTATATAATATATATATATAAATATATATATATATATATATATATATATATATATATATATATCTTAAATAAAGCCAACCCCAAAGTATGTATATATATAATAACAGACACTTCTTAATGACGGACTTTTTTTGATCTCGAAGGTGTCCTTCCTCTATTAAGAGATTTTACTGTATAGATAAATAAATACATAAATCGGGGATCAAAAGATTTTCGTCATGAGTGGTGTTCATTATTTGGGAAAATACATTTTTAAATCATACATATATATTATTGATGACAATTTTTTGATCCCAGATTTATTTATTAATACAGTGAAATCTCTTAATAGAGGCCACCTTCGAGGATAAAAAAAAATGTCCGTCATTAAGAAGTGTCCGTTATTTGGAATGTTTTTTTTAAAAATCATACTTCTTGAACACAGTTTAATCTATATGAATCTATATACGTTGAATATAAGCTAGTACAATCTAATTATAGCATTATACAATGATGTATGAAGGATTTATTACTAATGAATACATATTGTAAGTAGCTTACCGTACAGATTGACTAATACACTAAACAATACACAAATAAAATTAAATGTAAACATTAGGCAGTAGGCAAGAGCACCGACCACTTATAAAATATCCACCTCTGATAACCCAGAAGGAGTGGGAGTTAAGACCTTGAAGTAACGTAGTCATTAGTAAGTAGGCTAATTTAGAAAATTTCCCTACAGGAGGAAGAAATGCTCACATCTCGCACGAGACAATGGAATTCCTGACATCGTAAAGCCAAATACTAAAAGGGGACGTTTATTGATCTCAATCTTTGTCCGCTCTTTTAGAGAGTGCTATACATAAATATGAGTCCTTAGAAGTGTTCATTTCCGTTAATGAGAAAGTCCGTTATCGAGAGGTTGTTTCTATGTAAGAGCCCATGTTATTTTGCCGGAGAAACTTAAAATGTCCGTTATAAGAAGAGTTCGCTATTCAGAAGTTTACGTCAAGGGAGATTTCACTGTATTTTCATACATGAAAACAATTTGAAACAATTTAAGAGATTATCCTCGTGACAATGTGGTAGAAGACTTAATATAAACAGGATTTTGGTGTCATAACCTTTTAAAAATAATAAACATAATTCTTTGTGGTCCATATTGATAGCATTTTACTATGTCATTAGTGATATTTTATGTGCATTTACACTATAATATAAACCACCTCTGTGGTCTAGGGGTCAGAATTCATTACTACATATCCAGAGGCCCAGCGTTCGATCCTCAACGCGTCCAGAATTTTTCTGTGAAACAGTGTGGCTGTAATGGGGCCAATTTCAGTTTCACGAGGACAGTTGAGGTGTTATTTGAATAAATAAAACTATAAAATTGAGAGTAAAGACAGTAGAATTTGTTGTGTTGACCACATGACACCTTCTATCCACACAGATTGGCATGATCATCGCTAACGGTGGTGGCCACTCGGTCGTATAGCTCGCTCATTATATTTTAATATATCTAAAGTGACAATTGAATATCACGTAATTTTACTGACTTATGATTATATTAATGTGATTTTAGTAACTTTTATAACAGTCCTTCCTATCAACATTCTACTTTATATATATCGGGGACCTCGATTCGATCTTGACCGGATTCTTTCAACAATAAATTAAATCTTTTGATCTGCGCCTTAATACCAATCTGGACTAGGAAAATTTAATTACCTAAGTAGTGTATGTCTAATAAAAATAAAATTTAGAGGAAATGTACCCACATTTGTATGTATTGAAGAGTGGGAAAATATTTAGGAAAATATATTCAGAGAACAATAAACTAGGATTCTAAAAATGACCTTGTCACCAGTAAAACATAAGAAATTATTCTGACATTTAGTCCCCATGTCCACCAATGCACGCTATCTATGTAAATTTAGAGAAGATATTAAAATGTTTAGGGTCTATGGTTTGGTGAGTAATATAATAATAGTCCTACAGTTATTCAATCCAACTTGTAAGTCTTAGCTAACACACTGGTTTAAATAAAAATCTTCACTGAGTTGTGAGCCACTTGGATCGTTTTCCCTCCAAAGCATTCACAGTAAATGCCCGCTGTGTAGTCCACACCCCTAGTGAGAAACTCTTGTACTACTGTGTTCAATTCAGGTGTCCTGCGTGCCATGTTAATGTCGAGCTAGTCCCATGATGCAACGCAGGACATAGTTTGTCAAGTCGCTAGAGACTTAATTCAAAAGGTTTTTTTTTTAATGATCTCAAATTGCAATGATTGTATAGTAGGTTTACCGTTTATTGAACCTTATTATATGACGTTTCTAAGAAATACTATAGTAGGATTTGGGTAGGAAGAAACTTTAACAAAATATATATAAACATGTTTTTTTTTAAATTGATAACATTTTACTAAATTAATATTATAGCCCTCTTCAGTGGTTGCATGGTCTAAGGCGTCACTATTGCTATAGACTGAACTTCCAAAGACGGGAATACCGGAGTTCAATTCTCGGTCGCATATACTGAGGGTAGTTGTTCTTACCAAATGGTTTCCCACTCTCCTTCCAATTAGATTCGGGTAACTCTAGAATGCTTCCTTCCTCATCCCTACCGCATCAAAGTAATTATTATAGATATGCGTATAACTTAAGAGATGCCTAATACGCAATGTAAAAAAAAAAACAGTAAAAAAATACCCATAGCTATAATCATATTTTAAAACTATGGCAATGTTGAAAGCAAAACAAAATGTTTGGGTTTCTTATCCCTTTGTTTCTACCGAAACCCTACTATAGTTAATATTTATTTTTCATATATTTTAAAAAGTGTAGAAAATAGTACGATATGGAATTATAATATATATTTGCAGTAAAGAAACGTTTGAAGCCTTTATGGTTCATCCACCTTTTTATAATTAATATAAAGAACCATTATAATGAGGGTGAGTTTGTATCTAAACTCACTGACATAAATCTGGAAATAGAATGAAAAACTCATAATATAAACAAAATCCGCAATAGGGATTCTGCCTTAGATTAAGCATTCAGTATAACTTAGCTTGATTTACTGGCTCAATAGGTAATTTATTATTTTTAATTATGGTAATTGGTTGTGGGGTGGATGAAGCCTAAAAATCAATTATTTATGATATCCAAAATGTGCCGCCCCTAGGCCAATGCCTAGTGGGCCTATGGTGTAAATCCACTTCTGATTATGATAATTCTTTTGATAGTTATAGTAATAATAATTTTTATAGCACATTGTTATAAATTATTATTTATTATTATAATTAGTATCTGAGTCTACACTTAATAATAACATACATTCCCCGCATTTAAGAGCCATATTTTTTATCTACCCTGGATTCGGATCAAATTCTCTAGGAGGTGGTAGGACATTGTCTAAGGCATATTGTTTCAAGGACATTAATAATGTTAAATGTCGTTATGACAGTTGATTTACTAAATATTTAATCGGAGCTTGCAATAGAATATACTGAGAGTAATGGGAAATCCAGGGATTGAATCATGGTTGGGCGTACTGAGGATAGATTTTATTAAACGGTCTTCCACTGTTCCTCATAAAATGTGAGTACACTTCCTCTAAATTCAACCCTTGTAATCCCTAATATATAAGCGAAATTAGCAACCGACATAAACGTATAGCCCGAACGGGTAGTAAGACGTAATTCTAAAAAAAAATTGAGAGTATACATAATAATAGTAATAATAATTATAATAATAGCTTAGCCAACTTGGTGGCCGCATGGTTTAAGGTTCTACTTTCACAGTAGACTAGACTGCCGATGACGGGGAGATTGAAGATCGAATCTTGTTTGGGTTTACTGAGAGTGGTTTTCCATAATGGTTTTCCATCCTCCCTCCACTCAAATATAGGCACACTTACTAGAAATATATCCTTCCTTGTCCTAAAACCATTAGCATAGTTATTACATAAGCGTAAAATCAGACGTGGTGCTAAAAAAATTAAATAAAACTAATTGAATACAGTCTGATTTAGATAGTAAGGGATATTTTAACAGTTATAAAAGCTACAACATTAATTAATTACTTATACGTAAAATAACGTGATATGAAACTGTTTTTCATAGATAGTATCATTACCTACGCTATACTATTAATGATATAGTAAAATATTAATTATGTCAGCTACAAACAATTTTTTTGTTGTATTTTTATAACTGATTCTGTTTATCAGAACTCTGATATATCTATCTAATCTAGTATTCAAACCGTGGTCGAATGGAAAATCAAACAATTGCGGTCATTGCTCGTGATTGATTCAATTAAAACCGTAAATATATTATCGCTACAATCAGCAGCTAATTAACCTAAAAAAAGTCTACAGTTTAATTAAAACCCTTACTAATTTTCAATGGTCGGTTGTGAAATAATAAGCCCCCCTTTAATTTTTTTTTGTGAGCGTGGAAATTTACGGCGCGCAGCTGTTTGTTACGTTTACGTTTGGACGCAATGCAGCATCGAAGCAATGTTTAGTCGATATTTTTTGTGCACCATGTCTTACTACCCATTTGGAATATTAGCATATTACACTGAGAGGCTAGGGTTGAGGAAGGTATAGTTTAACATGGAGTGTACCCGTATTTTCTTGCAAAAAGAGAGAGTAGTAACCATTTATAAATAATCCTTATGAAATAATTGTACATAATTATACCACTATAAAGCCACATGGCTGACTCACTCACTGAACATTGTTTACCCACTTCCAGATGAGCTAAAAACTTGAAATTTGCAGACTTATAACTTCTAGCCTGTAACCGACGGGAAAATTCCAAAAAGTTTAAAAAAATATATTTCTACCCCCCCCCCCCCCCAAAAAAATAGAAAATGGTGGAGCAATTTTAAAGTCGGTGCGGATCTTTCTTTAGAGGTTTCTTATGGTTAAACGGTAAGAACTATCAAAAAGCGGCTCTGGAATAAATTAGTGTACATTCACTTGCAAAGAAAACTAACAGAGGGCTTAGAGGCGGAGCCCCCAACGAGCAAAGCGAGTTTTATATAAAAACTCATAGTTTGTAACAAAATTTTCAAGAATAAGCTTTCAATAAGCTACTCAAAACAAGTTTTGTTCTTAAAACCAAACAAATCAGTTTGTTAATAATATTATTAAATAGACCTACTCTGCAGATATACATAAACAACACTTTTTAAAGAATTTTTTAATAAAAACATAAAATCCTGAAAAATTAATTATTAATAAACTACCCTTTGAATGAGTTTATTTTAGAAAAAAAACCATACATTATTATTTATTATGTTAAAACATATCTTGTATACTCATTTCGAACAAAACCGCAAACGAATCTTTCGAACTATTTCAAATTCTATGAATCTGTAATCAGCAAACTACCCTTAATTTAAAACTTTAGTAAAATCTTGATATATGCTTTAGGAATGACCATAGTTCCTTTAGATCAGGGTTCGACAATAGGTATTTCGTGATCGACCAGTAGATCGCTTATGAAAACTATATCGTCATGAAAAGGCAAGCTTACCTTGCGTTATTCCGCTATGCTACAGCTTATAAGATAGGGCCATAGTCTAATCTATCAAGGTAAGATGTGAATTTCAGGACAAATGGAGTGTACATTTTATTTATTTAATTCATTTTATGTTACGGCAGGGACGTAAGTATTGCAGGAAATATTGAATATAAGGAATAAAATACAAGCTTTATAGAAAAAAAAATAAAGTCGAGAAACAAAAGGTGATCACAAGACTTTTGATAAATTTAAAAGTTGATCGTGGCGTAAACTGTTGCCAACCTCTGCTTTAGGTGTCTTGTTTTAAATAAATTAACGAAACCATTTTAGATGTACAGTGGAACCTAGTTTATCCAGCCAGAATTGATTCGGATTTCTAGTTTATCCTGACTGAAATCTCGCATTAATTATAGTGGTGAAACGTCTTAGTGACGTAAACTCCACTTAAAATTGGAACAACACGAATTAATTCATTAAATTTATGATTGAATTGTGATTGTAACATGTTACAAGTATAAAATAATTTATTGTGAAAATAAATGGTGAGTTGTATTCCTATGTATTGTTTTAATACATTTTTACTGTAATTTCTGGATTATTCGAATTTTCATTAATCTTAATGACATACGGTTTCAGTTAGACCAGAAAACCGATATACCACTATAGTCCCAGATAAAGACAGACATACATCCGAATAGAGGGAGAGAATATTTGTGAGACCCAACTTTTTACTTTTTAGCGCTGTATAAAACGTTTAAGATCCATCATAGCCTGTAGGTATAAAATAGTCAATATTACAAAGGTATATTTATGTGAAAAAACTTAAAGAAATTATATCAGTACAACTAACCAGGATTCGACCGGACATGATGAAAATAACACTACTTTGTCACATTCCCACTGGTGAGACTTCTTGATTCTGCATTCAATAATATAATATATATATATATATATAATATGAATGCATATATAATAAAATATATATAAATATATATAATACTAGCCCCCTTTCCCGTAAAAAAATATTGTAAAGAATCTTGTAAAACAAAGTCTTCAAATCATCCATCATGTCAATATAAAACCAAAACTTTTTTTTACTTATTTTTTTGAAAATACAGTCCTACCATCACTGTATAGCCCCCTTCCCTCTCTTTATCCTCCCTCCTATTTTCATCTCATTCCTCTATAATTTTGTTTGCTCTAGGCGCGAAAGGAATTGTGTACACACCAATCAAACAAATTGTTAAAATCAAATTAATTTTTCATCTTCCTCCACTTTCATTTACTTCCCTCGTTTCCCCAAATTTTATTTTAATCTTTTTTTTTGCATTCCTCGTCACTACATCTATTTCTATTTCCTCACCCCTACCCCCCCGCCCCTTCACCAACCCCATTTTCCCTTCAACAATTTTTTTTCCAACGACTATATAATATACTATCGACATTTTTATGAGAAATAAATTAAATTTTGAAAATAAAATATAGCCTATATTACTCGCTGATAATGTAGCTTTATATTGGTGAAAGAATTTTTAAAATCGGTCCAGTAGTTTTTGAGTTTCTCCATTACAAACAAAAAACAAAAAATCAAATCTGTCCTTTTTATAGTATTAGTATATTTAGGTTGTTTGAAGTATGGTAGAAAGCTTGGCTCTTATTTTCTGAGATTTGAACTAGGATTTACTGTAGGCCTACTAGGAATGAGCTATAGTTTGCAATGTGATTTATCATGGTTCTTAAAACGAATGCTGGTTAGTTTAATAAAATACCATTTTTGCCCCTGACTGAACTCTTAGATGAATTAATTGGAGTCTCCTATGATCCATATAGACATAGTTACTTTGCTATGAATAAAATTAAATACATACAAACCTAATCACGCCGTTCCCTTATGAGGTAAACAAGAAACTGTGAATATAGCTAAAAACCAACTTCGAACTTATTCCATCCTCACTAACTTTCCTCACACTTCCCTATCCTTGCATACTCCTTTCACCTTAAAAAAATCCATACGCCAAGTCATGCGTGCTCTTTTATTATTACAACTCTTAATGTTTCTCTTTTTCACACATTCATATACAACATTTAGCCAGTTTATACATGGCCTACCCCTTCTTTTTAATCGACACTTTCGTAACTATATCGACACTCATCCTTTTAAAATGCCCAAACCCACGTGAAACGATTCTTTCATATCGGCCTATTGGATTCCCTTTTGAACCACACTCCTTCAGAACCCATTCATTACTGATTCTGTGCATACGAGTTTTTCCACGTACATTTCTTAGATATCTAATTCCAACTGCATTCACTTTGATCTTGTGTCTCTCCCGACAAACCCACGATTCACATCCATACAATAATGTTGGCGTTAACACACTTTTATATAGTGCCATCTTTGCCACTTTTAGATACTGCACTATTTTCAATAGTAAACATACTTCCAAACACTCCGAGATAAAAGACCCTTTTTTTTTTCAAACCAACTCATTATATTAGTACAACACCTACAAACTACATTAATAAGAACATAAACTCCTTAGCCCTCAACCATTAATTCATCATGGGATATATTCAACCTTAATTTCAATAATGATCAAAGTTTTGGCTTTTACATATACTGAGCTTAGGGTCCAGGTTTGATATATCATTTACTGAGAAAAGTAAGATGGCGAGAATATCTATGTCTTTTTATTACATTTCCCTAATACTTTATTCAAAATTGAATGCATTGAGTATTGAATGAAGTCTTACAATTAAAAATAAAAAACATGCTCAAGCTTAAATTTTATTTAAGAAAATATTGATATTAATTTTTAAGGTCAATACAAAGATAGTAACATTGGAGTTTCGGGGAACTGGTAAAGTAGTAAACCTAATCTTAACACTCGCTATGATTTGTATTATTTTAATATCAACTTTGGTAACAATGCAAAAATCACTACTGTAGGATAATTTTTGTTTAAAAACAAACAAAATATAGCCTAAAATAAAGTATTTAGTTAACTTATCATATTATCGTTCAAATTTATTTTTATAAAACTATAAATACCTTTATCGGTGGGCATGTGGACCAATTTATCGTCTCATACTCTCTGGTTTTACAATGATGGAAAGGTCAGGGTTAGAATCACGGCCAGCATACTTCCACGAATAAGTTGTACTCAAAATTGTACATTCTTCATTAGCGTAGTTAAAATGCTTAAATCCAGGATGAGTAATATTATTATATGATGAAAAAAAAAAAAGATTATGAAGTGTTTGAGCATCCTTGAAGTAACTGCCTGATCTTTCTAATTATTAAATACAACAGTGTCTTGTAGTTTTACAGCTTGGTTTATCACCCGTAACATTATATCAGGATTCAGCAATAAGGAAAAAAAAAAAAAAAAAATGCAGGACCCTAAAACATTTTAACAAGCCTTATAAATGACCTAATCTCGGTAAAATAAAAACTGGTTACCGAAACCAACTTCATGGCTTATGAGCAGATTTTCTTGGAAATAACATTTTTATGTTCTGGCCGTTTCAACAGCGATAGCGAGCTTGGCCGAAATTACACGACTGAGTGCAGTAAAAAAAAGGTGTATTTTTTTATCTTTTTAATGAGATATGATTCACGGTAGAGTGAGTTTGTGAGTTGTATAATTGAGTGATTCAAATTTATATGAAAAAAAAAAAGACTTCACAGTCATTTTGGAACATTACTTTATTTCAGTCTCGTAAAAGGAATTGAGTTAAAGAGTTCTTTCGATAAAAGTAGTCAGTCAAGTGACTAATTAACCTATAATAATGGTTCGTATTATATTAGTATGATATTTTTATTTTTGAATGTCATTATATATAACTATATTGATGGTTGTAATACATTTATTGTGTGCTTTTTTATAATTTTTTGCTTCCAATATGAGGTTACCCACTTCGGTGGCCATGTTGTCAACGTGATACTATCGCAGTAAACAAGACTTCCGATGTTTGAGAGATAGAGGTTTGAATCTCGGTCAGGTATACTGGGGATATTTTTTCAAAAATGTTTTTTTTACACTCCCGCCACGCAAATGCTGGCACACTTAAAATAAATATAATCTCTATAATCCTTAAAACCGTTAGCGAAATGAGTATATAGGCGTACAACCTGAATGGATAATATGCAGCGCTGTTAAAAAAACACAGGGTTAAACTGGGACTAGGATTTAAATTCAAATAAATATTTTAAATTAATTTTAAAACGTATGCACATGAGTGTTTCTTCACGAATTGTATGATTTTGAACACTTTGACATAAGTTTAAAAAAATCATAGTATTGTATATTTATTTTATAAATACATTTTATTGGTTTTGGATTATATACACTTTTTTGTGGTTGAAGTACAAATTGTATATTTTAATCTAGCTTTTTGACACCCTACATAATGTTTTACTAGAATTTATACTGTTTATGTTTCTCTAGGATGAAAATTTGAAATTTGTTGACTAAAGGAACAGCAATATTATACTACTACTAAGCCATATGGCTGACTCACTCACTGACATTAATTTTTACCCACTTTCAGATGAGCTATAAACTTTAAATATGGCAAGCTTCTAGCATGTAACCCACGGAAAAATTCCAATAAGTAAAAGTTTAAATTTCTAGCCCCCCCCCCCCCCGCTCCCCCCCCCAAAGTAATAAAAACGGCGGAGAAACTTTAAAGTCGGTGCGGACCTTTATTTGAGGTCTTTTGTGGCTAAGCGGTAAGACCTATCAAAAACTGTTCTGGAATTACATTCGTTTAAATTAACTTTCAAAGCGAGTCTTATACATAATTATTTTCAGTTTTTCATTCCTAGTGTGATCACCATAGAAACCGTTATTTGCTACATGGGTGTTAATCTTAAAAAAAAAAAAATCTTTGGCTAAAAAATAACTCAATCTTTATTTGTTGGTCCAAACGCATAACAATTTTCACTTTGGATGATGTCTTAGCACATATAAAGTGAAATTCCTAACTGGAAATTTTTATTTTTTATTGGAATGTTGTTATCGTTAATTCGCATTTAAATCAATAATAATTAGCATATTTCGAAAATCAAGAATTTGATTTGTTAAGTTCGTAAAAATATTGTCTACATTTTGTATTGCGCATAGAAATATGATGTTTAAATATGTTTAGGTATGTATTATAAGCTCATAAACGATCAAATGATTTACATATGTTTAGGTGTGTATTTATTATAAGCTCAAAATACTGAATGAATTTGAATAATGTTTAAAAATAGCCATTTTAACAATCTAAGTATGAGTTTTGGTGGGTTTTACCCTTCAAATAATGAGTTTTGATGATCATTTTATTCAAAAATTGGGCTTTGATGTTCATTTGATGTACATAAGTAAAAGCTACGTTTCCATTTTACCGGTTAATTCTGAGGATATGATATTTAAAAGTAATGTTTTTGTACCCCAGCTATCTGTTCACATTCTTACAAATACAGTAATTTCAGTTATGTTTCCATGTTGATACTTAATTTTGAGGAATAATATTTCAAAGTACTTTACCGTAATGTCTGAACATCACATATATATTTTTGCCTTCTTTCTTTTTATTAAACTCTCCACGCCCTATCTCACACACTTACACACATACTCTATAAAACGTTCTCTCTAATATAATATTATCTCATACTCTCTGTAACACTTTATCCCTCTTTCACACACCTCACAGTCTTTACCACACAATTTATCTCATACTATCTTTATTATACTCTCTATCTTAATATCTCTTTTAAACACCCACTCTCTCTCAAACTCCCTTTATCTCAAACTCTCTCTCTATCTCAATCTTACTCTTTCAAACTTCCTCAATCTCAAACTCTCTCTATCTCTATATCTCTCTATCTGTATCTCTATCTCAACCTCTCTATTTCAATCCATCTATCTCACTCTCTCTACCTCAAACTCACTCTCTCCCAAACCCACACTCTCTCAAACTCGATCTCTTAATTTATTTCTCTAACTCCTTCTCAATCTTATTTTCTTTCTCTAAACTAATCTCTCCCTCTCTAACCTTCTCTTTAAATCTCTTTTCCCACAATTCCTCTCCCAAAGTTTTATACTCTCTTTTTTACCCCTCACCCCACACACACATTCTCTCTCTCACACTAACTTTATCACGAATTTTTCCTTACGTATTCTCTTTCTCACACACTATCTCTTCTCCCACACATTCGCTCTTTTTCTCTTCTCCAGTATTTATCTCTCTAGCACATACACATACTCTCGCTATCACTCACTCACACTCACTCGATTTATCTCAATTGCTCATTCTCAGTTTCTACACTCAATTTCTCACACTCACACTCTCATTTTCACTATTACATTTTATAACGTTCGATATCATATATTATTAATATATAATATTTGATAAGCCCATTTCCAGTAATAGAAACTGCAAGGAAATGGCTGAACCGATTCTGACAACGAACACTCATTTTAAAGATTAGGGAATCAGGATGCCGGTAAAAATAGTGGCATAAAACTAAAACCAATTTTCTTAGTGAATTGTCTATATTTTCCTTCTGTGTGGGCAGTGGTTCATCTGTGCAATCGTTATTTGGTTTCATCACCATGAAAACCATGATTTTCATATAGCTAGCTGTATATTGGCAAATAAAAATGTGTGCTTCTTTAAAAAATATCAGCTCAATCATTACTTGAGTGGTTTTGTGCATGAATAGATAGAAATCAGGAAGAGAGCTCATTTTAAAGTCCTCAACGGGATGTGAAGGGGGAAAATATACGTTTATATTCAACTTACACACCAAAAACTAAATATCTAAGTAAAGTTGATAGCCGTTGACGAGTAAACGCATAACTAAAAAGTGAGTGAAGGCTTATTATGTAGATCCTTTCCCAATAAAATATTTAAAGTACATCTTAGTGCAATAATCTGCAGCCATCGCTGCAACGACCCACTAATAATTATTTAATTTGGTGTGGATTTCTACCTCACTACCAAAATCCCGTACACTTTATAGGGAAAGAGGAGGGTGAAGGGAACTATAACTTATTGGTAAGAAAAGGGGGGGGGGGCGGAGCAGGGGAGGTTCTGTATTCGTTCTTCTTGAACGCTACTTAGAATTTATTTTCACCAACACAAGTTAAACTGTCTTCTGATTGCATCTTTTTGTATATTTGAGCATACTTGTATTATTTATAAAATTATTTCATAATATTCATGAATCTAATATTTTGACAATAGTAAGAACAGGCAAAATTAAATTTTATTTGATTTAAAACGGATATCATTATTATTTATCTGAGCTATTTAACGTGCACTTTCTGAACAGACTGATTATATAAGCACACGAGAATTTCTATGAGTGAGAGCGAAAGGACCTACCAGTTTTTTGGGAAAATATCTTTTCACATACCCTCCAGGCCACAATCAACACGGGACCAACGAATTTACTTCCCTTACGAAGGAAGTTGTGCTACGAATATTTGTCGCTCAAGTAAATTCCGTCGACCCTGGCTGGGTGTGAACATACGAACATCGGGTCCTGAGTCAAGCACTTTGGTCTTAACTTTGGGGTAATAATGAGGTGGGAGGAAGGAAGCTTGGAAGAAATGCGCAAACATTAATGTGGAGTGAGCACGGGGAAATAAAACCACTCGCAAAGAGACTCCCCTGATGGTGTCCGGCCTGGAATCGAACCATCACGATGAAAGCTTATTTAATGTAATGTGAATTTAACGCTGTACGACCATCATACTAGGTGTTGTTATATTTTTTTTTAACTAAGAGCTAAATTGGTTTGTACGTAATAATTAGAGATTACTCGATCCAGAATACTTACTTTAAGTAGTGTTTTACTTATTCTAAAATGTGATTTTTTGACTTATGCACACAATTGCTTTAATAAATATTAAATTTAAAATACAATATAGTTATCAAGAAAGAGTACGAAGTAATATCCAATAGGGACTTATTACTTACAACAGACTTAATTAATATGACATTTTAGAAAACATTCTAATTGAAAATTTCGTAACGAGTAAATGAATATAATAAAAGCCAAGACCTAGACGTTGTCTTTAATAATTTACAAAGGTATGAGTTCAGATAAATTCAATTCATAAATTGAATATTGAGGAAGAATATCGCTATGATTAAAATTTTACAAGTTGTTTATACTCAATTTTATCTCTTTTTCTTTAACATACTTTGACATTTAAAATATTTACCTTTACTATATTTAATATAGTATGAGTCAAATTGGTCAAACTACTAAACATGACATAATACACAATTAATTTACAACAAGTGTTTAATGAAAGTGAATATAAAACATATTAAAACAATAAGTAAAAACCTCTGAAAGACTTCTTGTGAATGTGGGTAATACCAGGCCACCACCGTGGTCGGATTCCACGTTAAACTGTAGTCCTTCATTTCATCTCACAATCACCCTTCCATTACACATTAGCGTAAGTGCGTATAACCCGAAATGGTATAAGACGCGGTGCTAATAATAATAATAAGTAAAAACTTATCTGTTCAAAAGTTGGTGAATGCCTGGATTGTAAAAGTTGCAGTATTCAAATAACTTTCTTAAAATATTTTAAAACTATTTTTTTATAAAAACTATCTAGGTATTATCTGAGATTTTTGTTCCCGTTACATCGACGAGTCGTGGTAACATAACACATCGTGTTCTATTACCTAACGACTTCCATGAATATGTTACGTAAAATCGAGTACCGAAACATGTCGGATGACTAAGGTTTCAGTAATCTGCATCATACACTGGAATACTGAAAGGAGTAACGGAAAGAAAATTATTAGATAAGACTTAGATAGTTAAATAAAAAAAGAGGTTTAAAATATTTTAAGAAAGTAATTTGAATACTGCAACGCTTACAATCCAAGTAATTACCAACTTTTGAATGGATATGTTTTAACTTGTTGTTTTAATATGTTTTATTTTCACTTCCGTTAAAAACTTGTTTGTCAATTAATTGTGTATTATGATATGTTTGATAGTTTAACCAATTTGACTCGTACTATATTAAATATGGTAAAGGTAAAGTTTTAAATATCAAAGTGTGTTAAAGGAAAAAACAGGTAAAATTGAACTTAAACAACTTGTAAAAGTGTTAATCATGGCGACATTTACAATATTTAATTTATTAATTAAATTTATTTGAACTCATACCTTTGTAAATTATTAACGACAACATCAAAGTCTTGGCTTTTATTATTAATTAATATGCTTTAATTTAATAGCTTCATTTTACTTTTTGAATTTTAAACCGAATGAAATACTTTATTTTATTCTCTTCTCTTTAATCATTCTCTCTTTTTAAATTTTGTTTTGTGTTAATTAAACTTTTCTTTATCGCCACGTTATACTAACCTCTCTAGATATACGCATATATAATAATTATCCCAATAAGGTAGTGATGAAGAAGGAACTATTTTATAAGTTATTTACCTGCATTTGCGTGGAGGGAGAAGGGGAAACAATTTAGAAAAAAAAATTCTTCGGTAGACCATACCAGGATTCAAACCTCGATCTCCCCGTCATCAGCAGGCCAGCAGTCTAAGACGAGTGTGATGCCTTAGACCATTCGGCCACTGAAATGTTTACTAATGTAATAGTTAGATCAAAGTAGTATTTTAAATGTCCAAATCTTTATCTCAACAGACTGACGTGATGTGGACGGTGTTGGCCTATTTGACTGTATCGGTGTTCTCTGTCTCAGGGACTAACAACTACTGCAAAATGTGTTCTGATCACACAATGTGCATATACAAGGTATTTCACATTCGAAAATAACAATTTATACAGTTAAATCCATAGTATTGATCATATTACTTTTAACGTAAAATAAGGAATTATTTGACCATAAATAGTATTTTTTTCTAAATATTATTGAAATTCCGAACTGCTTAATTTTTTAAGGTGTATTTTAACGTACACTTTATGAACCAATTGATTAATTAAAGGTACAACATCTTAGTTCAGTTGGTAGCGAGGCAATCAGTGTCTCGGGTTCGATTCCTGGCATAGCCGAACCATTTAGAATCGGTGAAATATGGGTTTACCCTTTCAAAATGATGAATTAATTGCCGGGAGCTATATGTTATATTTGTTCTAGATTCAAATTAGTTTATAAATCATGCGCTCAGTTGTTTCAGAAAGTGCATGTTAAGTAACTAAAAAAAAAAGATTATATCAGCACACAACTTGAAATTCAACTTAAATAATATAAAATACACAAAAACTAACCCCCATGTATTAATTCAATTCTGTGAAAGAAGCAACCTACATTTCACCAATGATACATTTTTGGGCTTTGCCCATCATCGAATCAGGTACGTTTAATACAAGAGGCAGAAACACTACTGTTGGAGCTAAGATGTCAAGACTAGAGATGAGAGAAACTAAAAATCTAAAAACTACACCCAATAAATCTGATCGGTCTAGAGAACGGGCTAAGTACAATGTTAGTAAAAAGCCTTTGCAACTCGGCTATCAATAAATTAAAAAAAAAAGTTGAGTCTTTGAACAATAAACACTCATTGTCTGAGCCCGCAAACGAGGTATACCAGCCGAAATTCCACTGCCTTTAGCGATGATCAACATTTGTTGATAGTTTCATATGGTCAACACAATCTCAGTTCTCTATACCGGAAATTCGACTTATTTATTCAAGTAAATCCTCATTAGTCCACACGAGGCTGAGTTTGATACCGTTCCTGACCCACTGCTTCACAGATAATTTGGAATCGCCGGGGTTCAAATCTGAGACCTCTGAATCTGTATGTAGTATGGGTTTTCTGACCACAGAGGCGGTCACTTTTATAAATAATTATAGTAATCATAATTAACATAATAGTTATTAATATAGTTTACCAACAATTTAATAAGAGATTATTTGATTTAATATTACTGTATATTAATTCTCGTTTACTATCAACTAGGGTGTATCCGAAAGGTGCGGCAAATTGATTAAACAAGGTTTAGATCAGTCGGAAAAGAACAGCATAGTGGACACTCACAACATGTTAAGGAACAAGGTAGCCCTGGGAGAGGAAAAAAAGGGCAGGCCTGGACCTCAACCCCCTGCAGCCAACATGATGAAATTGGTAAGAAACTGTTCTCCCCCACATAACTCATATCACTTACATCGCATTCTGTATTCCTCAGTATATATCTTCAGTTCATATGACTTACTTAACCTCCTATATTCCTCAAGATATTTCCTCAGCTTATATCCGTTTTGTCCACAATCTCCGAACTCGTAATCATATACCTCGGAGTTCTATTCTATTCTTCGGGAAATAACTCATTTCAGGATTCATTTATGACCTGAGGATGGTGCCTATCGAGCGCCGAAACATGTCGGACTTGTGATTAATTCACTCCTAATTTACAAGGAACAAGGGAATTCAAAAACCCTCAGATAAGGATAGATCTCAACTTATATTAACCTTTTTTGTATTTATAATATTCCAATTTTTTGTCATTTGACCTTTATTTATTACACTATATTATAAGTTTCATCTATAATATCCCATGTTTCAACACTTGTCTTAATATATTTATGGTTTGTTAAATTGAAACTACATAAAATCCTGAATTTTTTTAAAATCAAACCAATTTAATAACTTTTAAGCAAAGTATAGGCTCAATTCTCAATGGAACTTTATTAATTCTTTTCTAATCATAATTATCTTGTCATCAATTATACACCTTATTTTATTTTAACTAATGTCTATAATACATGTATTTTAATATGTTTTATTATTTTGTTATATATGTGCTTTTTGACTCACATTTTTAATGTGTTTGTAAAGGTTCAATTATTACTTTTTAACCTAATTAAACTTTTCTCAATACATATATATTTTCACTCACAATTATTGATTCTAATTGATTTTTGTTTCTTGTTTTAACAACAACTTTCCCACTCAGTCCATTGACTCTTTATGAAAATTATACTTAATTGATATTGTCAATAAAATTTATATTAATAACCAATTTCTATCTTATTCATATCCTTCAATTTGATATCTATTTTTATCTAATAGGATATATATTGTTCCTTACTACAACTAATTATGTATTTTATGAAACATATACCTCGTATTTATTCAGGTCTAGACACAAAATGGAAGCTTAATATTTAATATAGACTATGATCCATCTTGAATATAAATGAACTGGAAACTTTAAAATACAAATCTTATCACTGACAAGCGAAATGTAAAAAGTATTTAAAAAAAATGTCAATACTTTTATTTAGATTCTGTTGCTTTAAAAATTTTTATATATTTTTCCTTTTCATCATTATTACTGAATTAATATCAATAATTTTACCTTTATGGTTTCGTAAATATGTATCAGTGATTTGTGTCTTCTTTACCCCGCCCCCACCCCCCCAAAAGTATACAACTACTTATACTATCAATCCTAAAGTAATAATATGATAAGTGAGTTGAATTTTAGTTAGCTCCACAATCCTAGAGAGATAATAGAAACTCACAGTGCGAAAAAATATATGTTATGTATAGCGGTGAAGAAAATAAAACCTGTATCGCTGCCAATATAGTGGCGAATAAGATAAGCCTTTAAAATCGGCTGGTAATAAACACAGTTTAATTTCTTAATCTTTATCGAACATTTTAAGAAAGTTATACACACAATGATATGAGATTTACCTTCCTTTACACTAATTACAACATGCAATAATGCAATGTTTCATTTCAGATTTGAGTTTTATCCCCACCCACAAACCCACCCTTTATTTTTTTTTCTCCACTAAAGACAAAACAATACTTTAATCTAAAGTATTTTAAACGATTATGAGAAAGTTGAAAAATGATACCTGGACACGAGACTTGAACCCGGGGCTTTTGGATTAGTACGCCAATGCTCTAACCACTGAGATATCCAGGAGTTGTCCCGGCTCAAGGTCATTCTTCACTCATATTTTATGGCAGAGTCTATGATAGACGTGAAGAGATCGTCAGCTACAAATGTGTGACTTTTTAATTAAGATCACGAGCTATAAAATAACTCGGCCACCTTAGAATCGGTAGTTGGCTTATTGCTGCCACATGTACAATCTTTAATAATTGTAAGGGATTGCATATTTAAAAATCAAATAGCTAAACTATTATTTATGCTTTTAGTGAGGATTACTCCATCTATATATCGTATTTTAAAAGTTGAAAAATGACACCTAGACACGGGAATCGAACTCGGGACCTTCGGTTTAGTACGAAAAAAAAATCACACATTTGCAGCCGACGATTTCTACAGGTCCATCATAGACTCTGCCTTAAAATATGAGTGAAGAATGACCCTGGGTACGGAAATATTCCTGGATAGCTCAGTGGTAGAGCATTGGCGTACTAAGCCAAAGGTCCTGGATTCGATTCCCGTGTCCAGGTGTCAACTTTCAGAATATATCTACAGTAGTCCCATGTTTTCTTTGGTACTGACTGACAGCTTACAGCTGACAACTAACGGCTTTGAAAAGCTACCAGACAAAATTACGTATCCCTACGCCGAACCATATGATCTACAAATAAATGTGTTTAGCAGCTGTCACTTCTGACATTCAAAATTTAGGTAAATACCTAAATTTTGACTGTAAGAAGTCAGCTGTGAGCTGTCAGTCAGCACCAAAGAAGCCACGGAGCTACTGTAGATGGAGTAAATCCTTACTAAAAGCATAAAAATAGTTTTAGCTATTTTATTCTTAGATTATGAATAAAATTAAAAGTAAAAAATGCGACCATCTTATTTAAATACATCCTTTAATTATATTTTTCAGTCTTGGGACGAGGAATTGGCCACAATTGCACAGATATGGGCTGAGCAATGTACATATGGTCATGACTTGTGCAGAAATTCAGGTGAGTCTAAACAATAATACAATTTTTTTTCCCACACGATCCTTTCACTCGCTCTGAATATGTTTAATTAAGTACGCTAAAGGAGTACAGATGAATTAGATCGAGTTTAGAGGAATTAATGTATTATTACATTTTCATTGATAAGAGTAAGACACCAGTTTGGATGGTTGCTTTGTCTAAGCAGTGATTCCCAACCAGGGTTCCGCGAGAATTTGCAAAAGCTTACGATAAAATAGTACATCTTGCCACTTTTTTTTTGTAGACCCATAAAACATTTAAATACTAAGGTTTCAACGTGACATATAAATAAAAAAAAGAAGCATTTGAAAGTTTAGCTTAGTTAGATAGTTATTTAAGAAATGAGAGAGATTTAGGGTATATTTTCTTAATGAAGGCTGACGTGTGTGGACCACACTGCTATGTTTTTTTTCTTACTCGCGTCAATCGTATGCGATCATTTCTCTTTGATATTAGCAGCTCCAGATTTTCTTCAGAGAAAACATTAAAAGTTCTTTTTACAAATATCTTGGGGACGAATCGTGGCTTCTGAAACTTGCATACCTGGCAGATATTTATGAACACCTAAATAAGTTGAACACTAACATGCAAGTTCCCAAGGAAAATATTTTGAAGTGTAAAGACTAGCTTTTATTATTCATAAATAAAATGGTGTTTGAAAAAACATCTTTCTAAGGGTAATTTTGAAATTTTTCCCCTATTTTCTCATCTTAAGAGTATTACAACTGACACCCACCGTGAAGACGTTATGCCCCTGATTTACGGCCTCATGAAATTTCTGGCTGAAAATCTTGACAAGTACTCTCCTTTCTTTGCCATCGAAGAGTATGATTGGGTTAGGAATCCTTTCACAGATTCTCCTAGCAGTTAAGAAAATTTATTCAGCTTGCAGATAGAACAACAATAATTTGCAGGACTGAAGTATGATCGCTCACCAAAAATCAAATTTAATGAGCTGTCATTATAAATGTTTTGGATATCAGTGAAAACAGAGTTTACTGCCATTTCCCAGAAAGCTATAACTATATTGATACAATTCTCAACATCGTACTAGTGTGAGAAAACAATTTCTTATTTGACGAATATAAAAACCAAACAGAATAAAAATATAATAATAATAATAATAAAGACTGTTGTCTGTGGAAGAAGAACTTGGTGTGTGCCTATCAAAGATTCGACCACGAATTAAGTTGTTGTTGTTGTGTTCAAAAAAGCAAGCCCAAGTTTCACATTAAATTAAGAGTCAGTTGGAATAATTTTTATTCCATTTAAATTTGTATTATTTTCAGTTGTGAATTAATAATAAAACAATAAAATGTAACTTATTTTTTCGTTATCGAATTTATAAAATACATTATAATAACACAAAACTATTGCAAAATATACACAACAAATTTGTTTATAACCAGTAAGCCATATGTAAACTGAAAATGTTTTGTAATTTTTTTTATTAGCAGTTATATTAGTAAGCTAATAATTAATAGACAGTAAATACTCGTGTAACATTTTATTCAAAAACTAGCTTTTACCCGTCGGGCTTCACCCACAATAATTAATAAAATCTTTTAATATTTAACCAAACTGTTTTGGTCATAAATAAAACTTTTAAAAAAAAATATCTATGCGTTTTTCTCAGTTCTAGCTGTAAATAATTTTGCCGTATTTTAATTTTCACTTTTAAATATTTCGTAATTAAATAAATATATATTATTTGAGCTATCAACTATAATTTTATTTTTACTTTTTACCTTCATACTTAGTAATATGAATAAATAAATAAATAAAATATTTTTTTTTCGAACTACATAGCTAAAATCCATCATAACTATTATTTATTAGTATGAAACTACGTCACACTTATTATTTACTTTTATTACAAAATATTAAATCACAAATTCTTAAATTACATAATTTCAATCACATTATAATCATATATTTATTTTTATTTAAAAACAAAGGTTGGGAATAGTCCTATGTGTTATTCAGACATACTCTACCAAAGTACAAATTTTCATTCGAATCCGTTCAGCAGTTTTGGCTTGATTGAGTAACAAACATCCAAACACACAAACTTTCGCATTTATAATATTAGTAAGATATGATTTAAATATTATTTACTACTAACCCTACTACTTTACGGTTTTTTATTAATTTGACCTTGTCGAATCTATAATATGTCAACCAGGTAGGGGTTCCTCGAGATTATTTGAAACATTTCAAGGGTTCCTCCAAACGAAAAAGGTTAGAATAGGAATCACTGGTCTAACGAATTCTTTCTCGGAATAGTCGGGGCTTTAGATAGCGGGAAGAATATGGTTTAATCCCGATTGGGTGAACTTAAAGGATTTTTTTTTTACATTCATATACTGTTTCCAGCCTACGTTCTGGGTAAGTTTATTATTCGAACAATATATTTTCCCACTACCGGCTTGCTAGCCGGTCGTAGCTTAATATGTCTTATAATATAACTTAAAATTAGGATAGGTACAACATACAATCCCCAGCCGTTAATTTATCAATGTGAGAGGGTAAACCCACATTTCAAAATGATAATTTTTTGGCCATGCTGGGAATCTAACCCGGAACCCTTATCTCAGAAGGGAGACATGCTACCAAATGGGCTAAGGTGTCAGTTTTAATCATTTTTTTAGGACCAAATTTTATTGACCTTTAGTGTTATATGTCTCTATACTAATTAAGCTAATTGTTTTAGGGATTAGGAAAGCTTAATTTTTATAGGAAGTGTATCCGCATTTGCATATAGCGAGAGTATAAAACAATTTTGGGAAAAACCACCCTCAGTACACCTGACTGAGATTCAAACCTTGATCTTCCCGTCATCGACAGTCTAGTCCACTGCGAGAGTAGCGCGTTAGACCACGCGGCCACCGAGCAGGTTTTTACAAAATGGTTTTCCACTTTTCCCTACGAAAATGTGGGTACACATCTTCGTAACTGTACCTCTTCATCTATCACACATCGGCTTAATTAGTAAGTATCCTATAGCCAAACGGGTATTAGGACGTGGTGCTTAAAATAAAAACCAAGAGATTCTTTCACATTCCAGTTGGGATTCGCACCCTGACCTCACCATCACAGGAATATCAGATTAAAGGAGCTTGGTGTTTATTCCACATGCTCAACGATGTGTGTAGAATTATCTGTCACATTGTACTAACGGGATGGGTTGCAACACGGACTTCTAAGCCGGAAAATCCTTTGAGACTAATTGGAGAGTTACACTACATAGGTCCCTCGTGACTTGTGCAACTACGAGCAAAAAAAAAAAAAAAAACCTCATTTGGGATCCCATTGATCGCAGGAGTCAAACGTTATATTATATCAGATTAGTAACAAATTAGAACAATAATCTGCCAGGAAATAAAGAACTCCGGTCAAAGTTGAAAATATAGATGACTAAATTTTTCAAATTTTTTTTTGTCTGTGTTCACGGTATTTTAATTAAAAGTTCATGAATGTATTTGATTGATATTTTTTATAGGTATGGTTGGATTAACTTTTCATAAGCTCTAATGGGTATTTATCAAAATATATTTTTTAGTTATTTATTTACATTAAAATAATTATTGAATGTAAACATAAAAATATTATTTACCAAGTCTGAACCAAATATATTCTCCGCACCCCCTCACCAATACCCCAAACAAACTTATGTTATTAGGATTATGCGTTTCAAAAAGTAGCCTTATTAATATATTTTCATAGTTTTATCTCTTATATATATTTTTCTTCAATTTATTTTGTTATATTTAGCACAACGTTCTACTATAATTTGAATTACACGCGTATATACTAATTACTTTAATGGTATTAGGGATTATGGAGGTTATATTTAGATAAAATATACGACCATTTGTATGGAGGGAGTGGAAAACAATTTTGAAAAATACCCTCAGTACACCCAACCGAGATTCAACCGTGATTTCCCTATCATAAGGAGTATAATCTATTGCGAGAGTAGCGCGTTAGGCCATGCATCCACACCGAAAATGGGTTTTTTTCAAATTGAGAATGTGAAAAATTTAATAATATATTTAAATAGCCTGACTAATAAGGTTTTTAAGGTGGTATTGAAGTGAAATATCCTGACATTCAAGCATTTCTTATTAAATACTAGTTCTCTGAATCTTCAAAACCACTAAGATAATTTTCAATTAACTTAGACTT
Organism: Timema cristinae; assembly: GCA_039000515.1. Taxonomy (NCBI): domain Eukaryota; kingdom Metazoa; phylum Arthropoda; class Insecta; order Phasmatodea; family Timematidae; genus Timema; species Timema cristinae. The sequence goes on along the minus strand of JBCFYV010000001.1, from coordinate 30,410,424 downwards.
GTCTGCTTTGACACCGTCATAAATGACTTAATATTAATGAGTAAGGCTATATTCTTCATGTTTCTAACCATTTCATTTGATATTATTGACGTGAAGCGTTGTTGAAAATAGATTAATATAATCTTTTTATGCATCTAGATATTACAAAATTCGTAATCCTATAGAGAATATTACCGAGCCCAAATGTATTTGCCAATATTTCTCCATACCATCCCATCTGCGCCAGACTGTCAGAATATAATCACTAGTCTTATTAGGGACAAGTATGACTTCAAAAGTTGTAAATATCTTTGTTTTACTTTACGCACACACCACCACACGCAATAACGCACAGAACTACCACGACTGCAAACACAAACACACAACAACATATATATATATATATAACCTATAAACTTTATCAACATGAATTGTATATTTAGGGTTTGCCGTTTTTATGTAAAAAAAGTACTATAAAATTCTGAGATTTTCCTTAAGATGTTATATTCCTATTATATTCATATCATATAGGAATATAACATCTTAAGGAAAATCTTCAGAATTTTGTAATACTTTTTTTTACATAAAAACGGCAAACCCTAGATATACAATTCATATTGATAAAGTTGATAGGTTATTATAAATTAACGTCATAAACTTAATGACGTCATCCCGCCATACAACTATATCATCGAGCGGCTGCCTTCTCTGACAAAGATAATGTCAACTTATAGAGTATGTCACGTGGTCAGCACACTTAACCCACAAGCCGATTAGCTCTGTTTTTTAAGCTGGAGCTGCTACTTTGTCATTCAAGTATCTCCTCATTTATCCTCACGAGGATAAGTTGATCCCGTTCCAAGCACACTGCTTCACAGAAAATCCTGAAGCGCCGGAAATCGAACTCAGGGCCTCTGTATCATAACCAGGAACTCTGACAACTAGACCATATAAGTGGTCTTATAATCTAATAAAAATTATTTTGAAATTGTTCAGAGATATAGTCCTATACACCCATTAATATATTCCCTAACTCTCAAGGGTTATGTGAACCCTATTTTGAAAAAACAAACAAAAAAACACCTCTTAAAAAAAGCGGGATTCTTAGATTTCTACGTCGCATTTCTACGCTCCCCTTGGCAGCCACCTGTAAATACCGTATTTCATTGCATAATAGTCGCATATTTTATACCTATTTTTTTAAAGTGGGGTGCGAACATCATGCTAAGCCCACAGAATAGTTTTTATATACATCCGTAATCGGGAAAGGGGGAGGGGGAAGAATGGTTATCAAGTTAATGTATCGCTAGAAGATGATCACTAATTTATCTTGCGTGGGAAGATGCGTCTTACCGTATCATGCTATTTTACACTTGGTAGCTTAGCCTGCCCACCCAATCCTTTTGCTACAAACCACGCAAATTGACTTTCGGAAACATACCTACTGACAATGCGCATGCGCTGAGAATTCGGAGCTTACGGTGCGCGAGAATACAACTGCGCATCGAAGATCAACAGTTATAGATCTTTAGCGATGCACTGAAATGTGAAAGTATCTTGCCTCTTGTTTACTCATTAAATCGACGTTAGAAACGGGACTATAAAATGCAACAATTATACGATGCAATTTTATAAACCAATTTTTGGACTGAAATAACAGGATGTGATGACTATGCGGTGTTGATGATTATATATTGAAACTTGCTTTGCTCATTGATGGCTACGCCTCCAAACCCCCAGTGAGTTTTCTTTGCAATTAGATGTAAACTAATGTAATTCCAGAGCAGTTTTTTGATAGGTCTTACTGTTTAGCCACAATAGACCTCCAAAGAAAGGTCCGCACCGACTTTTAAATTGCTCCACCATTTTGATTATTTTTGAGATTAAAAATTAATTTCTTTAGAATTTTGGAATTTTACCGTCGGTTACAGTCTAGAAGTTATACGTTTGACAAATTTCAAGATTCCAGCTCATCTGGAAGTGGGTAAACATTAATGTCAGCCATGTGGCTTTATAGTGGTATAATGTGGTAAATGATATAAAGGTTATATAACTTTTTATTTATAATTATTGTTTGTGACTATGTGGATTTTCATTTTCCAGAGGAAGAACGTTTTTTAACAGTAATTAATTAATTTATTTTTTCCCAGAACGATTTCAAGTGGGCCAAAACATACACATTGGTTCTAAATCTATTTATCTACCTGGCAACCTCACTGATAATATTTTAAGCTTTTACAAAGAGGTAGATAATTTTAATAGCAGTAATCTGGATCCCTTTAGGTGAGTTACCTTACGCATATACAAATCTATTTTAGAATTAGTGAAATTTATTTGTGTAAAATATAATATGTTAAATTCATAATCTTGCTATTTGTGATAATCTACATAATTAATTATCCCACCTTTTAAAATTATTTTTTCCAATCTCAACATATTATGAAATGTTAATATATTTCTACAGGTGACGTATTACACATAACAATCAAGTCAATAAATTACTATTTGTGTTTATTTGTTTATATGACAAATGTTCAATTTCGAAATAAACAATAGCGTCAGCCAGCAATTTTTTTTGCCAATATCGTGGTATATTATTATTTATTATTATTATTATTATTATTATTATTATTAGCACCGCGTCTTACTACCCGTTTGGGTTATACGCACTTACGCTAATGTGTAATGATAAGGTGATTGTGAGATGAAATGAAGGACCTACAGTTTAACGTGGAATCCGAACCACGGTGGAGGCCTGGCATTCCCCACATTCACAAGATATCTTGTCAGAGGTGAAGGAAGGGTTTGGTAATCAGATAAATCTGTGCCGGGACCGAGGATTGAACCCCGGCCGCCAGCATAGAAGTCTGACACCTTACCCCTAGACCGCCAGGTCACCCTATTGTTTTGCATATAGTGTTGATGTAATTTTTGGGATTTGCAAATTACTTTGCAAGCATTAACATACATAAAACTGTTCTAAATTAAATTAACCCTGGATAAAATAAATATTAAGTATCTGCTATTTTATAAATGCTTTGCCAAATGGTTGATTTAATATATTTATATATAACTTGTAAAACCAAATATACATACAATTTATAAAATTATATTTATAATTTGAAAGATTATGTATATATATATATATATATATATCATTTGAAAGATTATATATATATATATATATATATATATATATATATATCATTTGAAAGATTATGTGTATATATATATATATATATATATATATATATCATTTGAAAGATTACGTATATATTATATGCTTAAACTAACAAATTTAATGGGTTTATTTTTTGATTGTTTGAATTATCCTTGCTTAAGAGTGTAGAATTGTTAGGTGTAAGAAATGGCGGTAGCCTTAATTTAACCATTAAAGTCAGTTATAATAATAATAATAATAATTATTATTATTATTACTATTATTAGAGTAAACTAAAAGCCACTAAGGAAAAATCAAATCATTTTTGGCCAGCACCATGACATTAAATCCTAGTAATAATAAATATTGCATACATTCTTTAAATAAATCTACTCAGAATTTGCCTAAAGAGAGAGATAAAAAAAAAATTGTACAAATATATTAATAATAGGCTATAATCAATAAGTCTTTTTTACTGGGTGATGTATACGTTCTGACATCTCATCTAGCAATGCTGATTCTTCTTTGATTACATTATCAATAGCGTTATCGAAAGAGAACCATTGCCAATAGCCGTGTTCATGTTTTAGTCAAGCATTATCTTTTTTAACAAGTCACGTAAATGTTAGGGCTATATTACTCATTGGTTGCACAGAAGGGGGAATTTACAAATTAAGTATACAGAGGATAAAGAGGGAAAGTCACACTAAACGCATTTTATCAAGACAACACCTTGGAAGGACGTTGCGTACCTGTGACGTCATGGCTGGTCAAAATAGGATTTCACATATTTTTTTTTATTTCATAAAATATTTTAAAAATAGTCCTACAGTGTTACATGATTATTATTTTATCTTTAAGTAGTTTTCTGTAAATTTATTATTTTATAAATTCTATACAACTTAGGTTATTTGCCTTGGTCACGAAAATGGGTTGTTGGAATACTCCTACCAGGATGTAGATTAAAAAGGTCCATGGTAGCATACGTTTATCTAGAAAACGAAACAAGAAAAGGGTAATATTAAAATGCAAGTCAAGGTTTTCAAGGCGCAGATACTAAAGTGACTGCGTAAACTCGTCATAGGAAGAGGGAAATGGTTATCAGCACATAGGCAAGAGCCCTCTCATGGTGATCTCATTTTCTTCCCTCTCTTTATATTTGGTACATTGCGTCTAAGCAGTGCTTAGACTGCTTAGGTGCGTCAAGTTAAGATGCAACCCACTTCACAAAATAACTTCAAAATATCCAAGTAGAAAACCTCATTAATATCTCAATATTTATAAGAACTCCAGCAAATTTTTTAAACAACTTTAAATATAACAAATACCTATTTTGTCTCAAGTGCATTAGGAAAGTTTCATGATTTTATAATAGATGGCAGCATTAGCTCAGTTTGAGTTAAAATGGAATCTCCTTCCTAAATTTTTCCCTGTGACTAAAATGTGACTTTAATGGTGGTTTTCCAGTCCTCTCTTCATGTTAAATTGGAAATACTTTCTCTTCTGTTAGCTTACGTGGATTTCTTTTTGCATGCATTTCAATACACATCAAGAATATTTGAAATATATTACATAATGGATTACGGTCAATGAAGGTAGAATTTAGAGGATATTTACTTAAATTTCCCTGGAGGGAGCTTGAGAAACTTTTTAGATAAAACACAGTTATGATGATACCCGGCCTCCATCTGACCTCTGACTTACTCGCGAGTAAGTTAGACTAAACGATTTTAACTTAAATTATTGATTTAAGTTTAAATATAATTATCATGTAGTAATAAAAAAAAGTCACCCACGTTGGTGGTCGCACGGTATAACGCGCTACTCGTGCATTATTCTAGTCTACCAATAACGGGGATATCAAGGTTCGAATCTTAGTCGAATGTAATGAGGAGGGTTTGTTCAAAATGGTTTTACCCCTCTTCATCCACGTGTGTACACTTCTTATAAATTTTAAACTTTACTCTTCTCTTACACATTGACGTAACTATCACATACGCGTATAACCTGAATAGGTTGTAAGATGTGGGGCTAAAAATAAAAACATAATAATCAATAATATTTCTAAAATCCAAGCCATAATTTTTAATCTCTCTCTTTAGATTCAACGACAAGTCCGGCCACTACTCGCAATTAGTTTGGGCAGAAACCTCTCTTGTAGGATGTGGCTACATTATCTTCCAAGAGAACGTCTGGATCAAGTATATGCTGGTGTGTAACTACGGTTCTGCGGGGAATTACGAAGGTGCGAGTGTGTACAAGGTCGGAAGGCCCGGCTCCGAGTGTAAGTGGGGAACTGGACAAGACAAAATCTACAAAGGATTATGCACTTGAAGTAATCAACCATAAGGAATGTATCCATTTAAATAGGTATTGTGTTGGACAATTAGTCGATAAAAAAACAATTAAAATATATACTCAATACAATCTTCTACAGTTTTTTACTAACAAAAAAATGATTGAGAATAAAACAAACACAATATTAATATTTTTTACTTTCTCTAGACACCTCGGAGAGAAATTATAGAAATCATCAAATAATTTGAACTCAAGATTTTGATAAATGTCAACGTTTCATAACCCTCTGAAACCAAAAAAGTTGTTTTCGCAATGCCATTTGTCTGTCTCTCCGTCTGTCTATACCTCGGGATAGAGCCGAATATATTTTATCGATTGGGCTTAAACTTTGGTATCTGGGGCTTACATAAGGTACCGGCAAGCAGTTTTTGGAATCTCATATCTAGCCCTAAGATAAAGGGTAGTTTACTGAAGGGCAAAAATAGAAAAAAAATATATTTTCTCAAAACACTTTCTATCAATAATGTTTATTACATTTTATATCTCGAAACTGTTATAAACAAGAAGGCAACTATTATTTTCTCATGAAAATAACTTTGAGGGTACGTTATATGTGGGACATTTTTCAAATTTCATAATTTCTCTACAACTATTTGAGATACGAAATAATTTATCACTTTAAACTTGTAGAACCATCAAAAATAAAACTCTCTTATTTGAAATATATTTTTATAAACAAATCATTTCTAAGCTATAAGCAAGTATATATATTCTTTTTAATTAATGTTTTCGAAAATGAATTTAATTCTTATGCTCTTTGGTAGACAAAGATGTTTCTCTTTTCTCAATTTTTCTGTAACACTGTTCCTAGTTGATAATGCCATAGAGTAAGTAAAAGTGAGTGTATTATTTCATTTATGATCTATGGTGTGGTGTTTCTTTAACATTATATAGACCTATTATTTTGTTTCACAAATATTAGGAGTTTTTAGTAAATGTCTATTTTAAGATAAAAGCAAGAAAAAGTATTTGTGATGCACCGTACCATTTATTTAATCACTGTGTCTTTATATCTGTTCAGGTTTTACGAATATATTATAAACACTCTAATAGAATAGAGATGAGGATGAAAGTATTTTAGAGGTGGTATACCTGTATTTGCGTGGAAGGAGATTGGAGGACTATTTAGGAAGAAAAACCCTAAGTAGACCCAACCGAGTCTTATAAAAACTGCTAGAACACTGATATTTTCTCATGTCCCCATCACCTTGAATTAGGTAATTAATCACACTGACTTTAAACGTGATTAAAAATCACTGAATTTCACTAAAACTGGTCAGTTAATTAATATTAAAAAGTTAATCTCAAATAAGTAAGTAAGAGATCTAAGACAAAACATGAAATAATAACTTTCAATTTCCTTTTTACAAATTAATTAGGAGACTTGAGGCTGGTCTAAAAGCTGGAACCACTCTGCCTCGTTTTGAAAGGGAATATATATATACAAATTCCCTACTACCTCTTTCCCACCCTCCTTGTCTGTGTTCTGTATGCACGTGTTTACCCTAATTCCTGTTTCCAGGGTAACTTCACCCCTTTCCATCCTCATCTTCGATTTCCAAACCCATCCCTCTTTCATCTCACCAGCCCTTACAGAGCTCCAGATGAAATGATGAACCTGGGAAAAGAATGGCACATCTTATTTTATCTAAAAATAACAAGTGGTTCAGATAAGGGAGAGCTAAGTATTTTTTTATTGCATATTATTGCCCATTTGCTTTAAACTTATATACTAACTATGTTTATTATTATTTAGCACCGCGTCTTACTACCCGTTCGGGTTATACGCTTTAAGTACTAATTACGCTAATGGATTAGGAATTGGGAAGGTTGAATTAGAGAAAGTGAACCCACATTTGCGTGGAGGGAGAGTGGAAAACCATTTAGGAAAAATCACCCCAAGTTCACCCTACCCAGATTCGAACCTCGATCTCCCGGTCCTCAGCAGTCGGGCTCAACACGACTAGCACGTTAGCCAACTACGCCACCGAGGCGGGTACTAACTATGTTAATTGAGTGATGAGTAAGGTGCAATTTAAAAGGAACTATACTTACAATCACGTGAAGCTAAAGGAGGAAAATATTAAGAAAAAAACAGCTTCAACTAGCCCAACTGGGACTTGAACCTTGATCACCCCATCACTGTCAATTCAGTATACCATGACAGTGATGCGTTAGAATATGCAACCACCAATGCAATTTTTTTTCCTTGTTTCAAAATTAATAATTCAATATTACTATATATACAAGGTTATAAATATACAATTTTTGCCTTAAAATATAAATTATACACTTTCTTTAAAGATTTTCAGTAGCTTTGGTGCAATAATATTTTTATAATTAAGATGTTTTCCATGGCCAGCGAAAAAGTATCCCAACAGCCTAAAATACAAAGTTGGTGTCATTTTATGGAACTATTTATTTATTCTGTCCAAGCCTATACTCCCTTTCACCCATAGCCTACATCCACACTTTGTCATGCCATTGAGAAAGAGGGGGAAGAAAACTACGATACTACTCATCTCAATATAAAGATGAAAGCCTGCTGCTAATTTTCAAATATATATTTAAATTTTCTGTTGTGAGCTTATTAAAAATTACTATATTTGTTAGAGGAATTCTAAATATAAAGCCTTTTTTTCCATCAGACCTAGTCTCATAGCGCAACAAATGTGCTTAAAAATTTGTTGAATATGAAGTAATGTCACCCAATATTTATTATTAATAAAACTCCAACTCTAGTATTGTTAAGGAAAAATACTTTATTTGGGCGTGAGACATATTTTGGAAAAAACAAAAACGCACCGTAGAATTAAATATTGTGTTAGAGCTGAACGACTGCGAGTTAGTTTTTCACTTACCGAGGCCAGCACCCTTAAGGAAAATTTAATATATTGGTCGAAATCATAACATAATATATCAAAATTCATGTTTATTTTTTTATGTATAGACTTTATATCTTATATATGGTTGAACGCATATTCAGAAAATTAGAAAGCCAATTTAGAATTACGAAACATAAAAACGTTTCAACTTGGGTTCAGTTTCATATTCAGACTTAGTATCTTCAAGTGTGGCGCTATAATAAATACAAGACTATACCTTCTTAGACCTAAATTAAATTTGACCTGTTTAGTACTCGAAACTGGCCCATTCCATTCGAGTCTAAATAGGTGTTGTCTTATATTTAGTATACACCACACTAAAGATGTACTAAGTCTGACTAAGACACTAGCCATTAATAATTAGTTTGAATCTCAAACATATAGGTAAAAGAAAATTGTCAAAAAATAATGTCTCTAAAACTAGATTAAAACTCAGTCAAAGGAAATATGACTACCTTAGACATGGAAATAGATTCAGGAACCTTTGGATTTGTACGTAAATGTTCTTTCACTGATCCATCCTGGTTGGTATTATACTTAGAACCACTCTTCATTTATTATTTATGAATCTACTCGGAATTATTTAGAAGCTTTCTAAAATCATCCGTATGTATTAAGATAAATTGTATATACAGTTGTAAAACATTAAAGAGATAATTTCGAAGGAATGCGTTTCTATTTTTAAGAATATTCGCTTGACCATATGATTATGATTGATGCGACAAATTTATATCAAGATTTTTTCTGTGTGGACATAAGAACTCAAACTGTCCTTACGGGAATAAATAAATTTAAAAATCATATGTCAAGCCTTTATGGTTTTACTCTCAACAAAATCATGGCTAACAAACGCCTTTTTAAAATAAATGGTACAGAACTCTACAAGGACTTTCTCGCTTTATTGTTTAAAAATGGAGATATTTACTCAAAACTCGTAATATATGTGAAACGAAATAATATACATTAGCAAAACTAAGAATATATTACACTATACCTATGTAAAACATATTTTAAGTGCCGGTTTTAAATTTTATAAATTTATTTTTAAAGAACTGATGACCTCATTTGTATGTTTGGACCGATAAAAAAAGATAAATATTAGGTTCACAAGGGTCAACACGTCGTATTAAAATTTCGATTTCCGGTTAAAATTTTCGACATTTTATTAGGTGTTGCAAATCTTCATGCCATCGCATTGCTATTAAATTCTTCATTTATAAATTTTGACCAATAAAAAATGTAAATATTGAGTCTAAAATGAAGGAGATAGATCATTTTTGTACAAACATTTTTCCTAAGAGGTTTAAGAAAAAATAACAAACTTTTTTAAAGACATATTTATATTTAATTACTCTATGGCATTAGAGAATTATTGTGTTAAAACTTAAGTAGTATTTCTCTACAACTAAAACTCACAAAATTGTATTAATATATTATTTGCGAATATCTCAGAAACTGTTGGTTTTATAAAAATATGTTTTGCATAGTACTACAATTTTGAAAATGATAAGTTATTTAGTATCTCAAATAGTTGTGGAGATACGGAAGTTTCTGCTTCTGTAAAGTACCATAAAATTCATTTTCATGGTAAAATGAAAATAGCCAGTTTATTTATAATCTTAATCAATGCCTAGATAAGAATCTTAATAAAAATCGTTAGAGCCGATCTTGAGAAAATAGATTTTTTCTCTTTGCATCCTTTATTTAAACTTAAAATTAAGAGTAGTTTAATAGACACACAGACAGGCGGCATTGCAAATACCACTTTTTAGGGTTCAAGGGTCATAAGACGTCAACATCCATCAACATTTCAGATTAGAATACTTTTAAGGTTGCAATACTTTGCGTTCGAAAAATTATAAAATATAAATATTTGCGTATAGATAGAAAGTTATATTTTATAAAATTATGCTTCGAATAAAATATTTGTATTATAAAGAGCTCTACATATTTGTAATAATAAGTAATTTCATATCTCAAATAGTTTCGGAGTTATGATGAAAAAAAATGAAAAAATGGGTGTGTGTATTTATGTACGCGCGCGAGAAGTTATACTTCTTTGGCATCATTAAAAAATAGTTTTTAATTGCATGCAAATAATTTATTACAATAAAATGATAATATTTAGTATTAATTATGTTAAATCATAATATTTTAATTTATATCAATAAATAATACATACGAATAGTTAACCTCAATTATATTGGAGCACTTGAAAAAGTCTACAAGCACAATTTTTTTCACTAATATTTACGAATAGTAAATAATATTAATCAAAATATTCAATTTAAATCACTACTGAATATAATTTATTAGCACATATATAATTCGCACTTGTATGAAACTAAAACACGTGTTGTGAATGTAGAAACTAGAAACATGTGGATAAATATTATATATATGAAAACAGTGATCAGAGGCGACGAGCGTACCAACATGCGCGACTAACAGAGGTTCTATTTCTATTTTGTTGGTAGCTTTTTTTTTCGAGACTTAATGAGCGGTTTAGCTTCAACCTGTTACTTTTGTGTTACAGTGATGCGCGCGCATTTTAAAATTTCACCCTCATCATTTTTTCATAACGCGCCTAAAGAAGTATAACTTTAATAATTTTTGCATCAGATTGGAACCCTTAAAGTCATTTTTCCGAAATATTGAGAGTAGCCAGATTGTTTAGAATATTAATAAATGTTTTAAAATAAAATTTAATCAAAAGGTTATGGCCGAATTTGAGAAAATCAACTTTTTCTCTTTTGCGCTTCAGTAAACTACCCTTAATTATACGGTCTGATATCCAATTTCAAAAACGCCTCGGAGCAACCCTATTACAACCCTAGATACCAAGTTTTAGCCTGATAGGTAAAATATTTTAGGCTCTAGTTGGAGGTACAGATGGACAGACATAAATTCAAAAAACAATTTTTTTTTGATTCGGGAGGTCATGAAACGTCAAGATCAATCAAAATCTCGACCTCGATTCTTTTACGATCACAATACTTTCTCTACCTGTAAGATAGCGAAGAAGTAAAAAATACAAGATTTAACTAAAAATATAGTAACTTATTAATTTTAATTAGCTTTAAATAAGTTTAAGAATGGTCAGGTAAATATAAATTTATTTATTTGTTGTAAGCAATGATGGTGAAGAGATGAAGAAGGCATTCAATAAAACCTTTTTAATACCCAGCCTGGTTCCAAACCCTGAATTGACCATCACTGGAAACTATATAAGACGATACTGATGCCTTTGTCTGTATGCCACAGAGTGTGTGATTTAGTTTTATTAATTTATGTTAATTAAGGTGGAATGGTAGGTTTGCGAGCAAAGGGAAGTATTTTCGCAGTTTCTTAAAGCCTTATAAATGTTTCGTCATAAAAAAAAAGTCTTCAGTAGAAATATGAGGGTTTAATTTTATTTACATGTTGATATAAATAATTCTTGGATATATATCAGGGGTATCCTAAGATTTGACGAATTTGTCTCTTAGTTTAAAAAAGTTATTATCAAATGTTAAAATGCTAATTTCAAATATTAAAGAACTGCTCAGTTAACTGGGTTAGGAAAATTAAATTGTATTGGTTTCTACAGATGATAAATATTTTATTCATTTTGTGGTAAAAAAATATTTGCTATTAAAACTACATACACACTTAACAGTTCTAAAGTCTCATTCCATACCACTTTAAGGCTAAAATAGGTTAAACACTAATTATTTACCTTATGTTTATTTAAACAGATTGCAGCGCAGGGATATGTAAGTAATACTATACTTCGTAAACCTCTGTGATGCGGGTTGTGTCATTTGAATACAAGGAGTGAGTAGCTTAGCGCGATTGTTTTAGTATTCACTTATTTGCTTCTTTAATTAATCTAAATACATTTTGTAAAGACATTACATTATGTAGTTTGGTTTGTTTGAAATGAAACACGAAGCTTGTTTAGTTTAATTCAGTACGTCTATAGTGAGATCTTGAATTTTAAATAAAACGTTGTTTCAAAAAGATTCCAAAATAAATTATGTTTTAAAGTACATGGTAAATCACAACAAAACTATTTCATATATAAAATTGATCATTAAGTTTGTTAAAAACAAATACGGTATCATTTATTATAATTCATTTCAAAAGCTGACATTATAAATTTGATAACCATGTTTCAATAGGGCTGTGTGAGGAATCCATTACTAAACATCGGTGATAAACTATATCGCAAAATCTATCCATCATAACATTATTGAAAATAATGTTTAGCTTTGGAGTGGCTGAGTGCAGTATACATTTTAGGAGTCAATAATCCAAACAATTGCTTAAACGTTCTCATGAAGTGTTTATTTGTTTATTGTTATAACATTTTAAACCAAGTTGTTATATATTTTTTTTTTTTTTTTTTTTTTTACAAATTCCAAATTTTTCAAAAAAATCTGCTTTTAAATTATCTTAAAATAATTTGTAATTTGTAAAACTAAAGTGTATTCTTATTTATTAAGATAGAATATTACCAGTTAACCAGGCTCGTGGTGGTGTGGTCAGTGCCCATGGCCAAGAACCCACGGGTCCCGAGATAGATTCCCGGGTGGTACCAAAAGTAGTTTTTCTGAAAGGGAAATTACCCCAACGGTCACCAGGGTTTTGTTAGTTAGACTTAAGATAGGTTTGAGTGTTTTCTTTGGTTCCACACCCTCATATTCTATATCACCATCACCTCATCTCATCGGGACATGGAAAGAACATCCACGGAAAGGATGTACGATTAGTACATTTGGGCATCCTCTGGACAACGGTACATTAATACTGGATATTTTTTTCTAAAAATTGGGCTATTTAAATAATGTAGCCCATACCTGTATATAATATATACCCTGTTAACCATTTTGAAATCAATCTCCAAGGCCATTTTTGAAATATTTCAGATTTTATAAAATTTGTTATGAATAAACTAACCTTTATTTAAGTTATTCTAGAAAAAACACAAAATATTTATTCTTAGGTAAAATAGTCTCCAAATACAAGTTCTAAACAAAATCGTTAAAACCATTTAAAAATTTTAATTCAAAAAATCTCTTATCGGTAAGCTATACTTAATTATAAACTGGGGTCAAAATAGAAAGATCTGGATGTATAGCCCTATAAAATCTAAATATCAAGTTTGAACCAAATATATTCAACAGTTTGGGAATAATGGCCAGAAAGTTACATATTTGGGGACATATATAATCGTAAATATTGTTTTTTGGGTTCGGGTTCTCATAAATTTTAAAATTTCATCATAATCTCTAAAGAGATTTTTGTTTATTATAATATTTTCTCTTTACAAGAGAAAGTAAAGATACATTAGAAAACTACTACTAAGCTAAAATAATATTTTTTCTACTTTATTTATAAAATATATCTTATAACTGTATTCTTACTTATTTAATTTACTGTATTCTATCAATTTTATAAAACGTTTTAGAATAGTACGAAGTTTTTAAAACAAATAACTAAATTAATACCCTCTTCGGTGGTCAAATGGTTGAGGTCATTCTACTCTTAATATATTTTATTACTAAAAACACCGATATTTGATTTTGATTTCCAGTTGAGAGTACTAATTGTTGTTTTCATAAATGGATTTCCAATGTCCCTTCACGCATATTTGGATTAATTTTCTTTAAAATAAACCGTAATCATCCCCGAAAGATTATCATCATAATTAGTTCAAATGCATATCACCCGAATGGTTAGTAAAACATGGTGACAAAAAAAAAAGACTTAGACCTGAGTAAAGATCATTTTCCATTATAATCTCCGTTTTGTAAACATAAATAATATTTATACTTGTACTGTATATTTAACAAACGAACAGCAATAAACAGGTAAATGAGATATTGTTATGTATAAAATAGATAAATGCGTGTGTACTCCAGGATGTTGAAGACAACTTTTGATAAGATTGTTCAGTTTGAATTTTCAATTAACTTTTCAATGTTCTTTGGTTTAAACATTTTCATTCTAAAAGTTAAACTTTGAAAAAACAATTATTCTCAATCTAATCAACATTTCATGTCATTATATTATGAGCATACATCTAATTCCACATCAGTACAAGATATACACGTTTAGTTATTAGTGGATAGGAATTACTATAAAATTATACAATATACAATTTCCGCAAATGCTTAATAAAACCAAGTAAAGAACAAAATCTGTGGATAATAACTGTACTAGTATGGTTAGTTTAGCTTTGTTAAATTATTAAAAATCCTGATCGAATGCATTGTAAATATTAACCCCCTCTTCATCCTTTGCCACAAATAAGGGTTTTAACCCTCCTTTTTTGTGAGGTTTATTCAATTTTCTTATAAAGTTCAATAACCATAAGGTAGAAGTGAAGGAAACGAATGAAAAGGGAAGTGTTTTTCAACATTCTATAGAAGAATTATTTTTGACAAAATAAACCAAATTTTGCTCGAGTGTAAACCTAAAGTTTAATTTTATTTACATGGTGACATCAACAATTCTTAAATATCTCTCAAGGGTGTCCTCGGATATAATGACATATTTTTATATACATTTAATTAGTTTATAATCTAATGCTGCTATGCTCATGACAGATATTCAACAACTGTTGATATCACATTGCGAAGAAAATTAAATTGTCTTTCTACCGGAGAGATATTTGATTTATTTTGCTATAAAAACTGCAAAAAAAAACCGTAACTTTTTATATTTCCATACAGTCCCGCCTTATCAACGCCGAGAAACTTCTTTGTCTGGTAGTCCTGCAGCAGGGTGGGCTGAAAGATATTATTTAATTAAAAGAGGGGGTTTGGACTTTTATCTTTATTTGTAATCAAACAGCATTTCATAATTTTATTATTTATTTCCTTCTCCGAAACCTCCAACGCGGTCATAATCTTTAAATCTCCTTAACTTTTCTCTCTTATTTTATTTCCTTTAGCCCACCTCAGTCAATGGACAATATAAATATCAGAATTTTAGCCTGTGACCGATGGTCTAGCTCTAGAATCCCAAGTATGCGTACAGGGGTGATTTTCCCTATATTATTCACCACTATCTTTTCACAAAAATTTGAGTACATTTCATAAATATTTTAATTTCACTACCTTTGCACCAATAGCACAATTAAATGAGTGTGGCCTGGGTGGGTGGTGAGCTGTAGTGAGAAAACTAAACATTTATTTGAATTAGATTTAAGTTTAAATATTCATGCTAAAGATTATTATTTAAACCAAAAGAAAATAGTCCTGATAGTTCGAGGTTCCATGTAATTTGAGGTAGGGCTACACCCTGTGCAAGTTCTTATTCATAAGATGAACGATGCGTGCTACGCGCTAAAACAACTATCATAAAAAAGAAAACAAAAAACCCTTGATTCTACTTTTTTCCACATTTTAATAATAAGTACACATTATTAATCTTTACGAAGTTATTTTTATCTTATGTGTTTAAAAAAAATGTTTATTTGATTGAGTGAGGCAAGGATCTATTTTAACTTGATCACTTAGTTTGTCGTTTGTTTGTCTGAGTGTCTGTATATTTATCCAAACGATGGCCGCCAAATGCTTGTACCAATTATAACGCTATTTACCAGGAACATTCTTTGAACTTAGGCCAAACGATATATGTACTGGACATAATTTTAAAATTTGTTTATCCATTTCAATATTGTGTTTGTTCAAAAGGTTTTTAGTTTATTAGCTTATGTCAAGTAACTTGAATGTACAATTCTAAGCAATTATTTAGTAAATATGGTGAATTTTTAATTTTTTGACACATATTGTGACACTGACGTAAGCCACGTGAACAACTGTTATTATCTATGAATTAATAGCGTATTAATTTATTTTCGGTCAAACCTAATTACTAATTATATAATATGTTAGCTTAAAATACAATGTTAGATTTTATGGGATATTTTAACTTGATTTCCAAAGATAAATTTTAATTCCGTAGTAATGATAACAAAATGATATAATTCTTAAGACAGCCGTCTCAAGCAACAAGAAAATATCAATCATCTTCCGGCCACATGGCTTAAACTTTAATGGTGTCTTGTCTTATGGAATCACATCTGTACTTTATATAAGAACTAGATAGCTGTTGCCCACGGCTTTGCTCGCGTGGAAGTTGATTATATACAAATACAAAAATATACATATGTATTTACAGATTAATTAAAAATATTACGTTACGTTGATGACCATAACTTGACCTCAGATCAAAAATAATGCAAGTCCGATACAAACTTCCACCCCCTTTTTCATCCCTTATTAAATAAAATTTCCAAAATTCCTGAAACACGTATTTATTTGTTTTACGTCAATAACCGAAATACAAAATTTTGTTTATATAACTTTCAAAATGACGGACTTTCATATATATTATCATACATATTATCATCCCCTATTTTGACCCCTTTGGGGTGGAATATTTAAAATCCTTTCTTAGTGGGTGCCTACATAACAAAATGAATATACATTTGAATTTAATGCTTGTAGCCTTGATAGTTTGCGCTCGGTGTAATGAATCAGTCAGTCAGTCAGTCAGTCAGTCAGTCAGTCAGGACATGTTATTTTATAAATATAGATATAATCCTTTTCGACCTTCAGGTACAAACAATCCCCCTTTGCCATGTCAATAAGAAAGAGAGGAAGGAAAACTAAAAAATTTCTTATATAAAGGTAAAGAGGAAAGCCTGCTGCTAGTTCTCAAATAACCTAAAATTATCTATTTTGATCCCATTTAAAAATTACTGTATTTGTTAGAGAAAAGTTAAATCAATCCTAGTATTATTGTTCCAAAAGTATGATTAAAATTTTGTTGAAATCGAGCTAATGTCATATTTTAACAGATTAAATTTTTTCTTTAAAGAATTGTTAAGGAAAAAGAGCCTTGTTGGAATCTTTTGAGTTCATTTTGGTGTAAGCCATTTTTTTAAATAAACCATCATAGAATTAAATTTTGCGTGGAGCTGAACGTTTGGGTGTCAATTTATCTCTTTCCGAGTCGGGCCCCTTGACATGATATAGCTAGAATTTTTTGAATGCATGGAGAAAGGTCAATTTTAAACACAACAGTTGGTTTAACTATTGGTTTTTATTCTTTAAAACATATAAATAATTTCAAGAATACCGTCTATTCCGTGTAATTAAAGTTTTCGGTAATTCGAAATGGACTATGTCCTTTTCAACATGAACTATCGATTGACCACCGTAAGAATAATCAGCCTTGTCCTTTTTCCCCTTTGCACCAAATAATTCTAGTAAATATTTAGATTGTAACGCAAACATGTCCGATGTGTCTTTGTTCTCTTGAAGTCATACAATCACTTTCCCGACGAGCAGCGCTCGGAACTGCTCTTTATCCGCGCATCTCTGTGCCAACATTGTCCGTGCGCTACGTCGGGCCTTATTAAGAGAGAGGGAGGGGAGGTCTGGTTTCGTGGGATGAAATCTGGCGCGGGGTTTGTCGGAGAGTACTTGGTTAGCGTGTTTTGTATTCAGGTCACACCCAGCTGATGAGATAGAGGGAAGGGTCTACTGTGTCTGACTACGAGCGATATAGACACCGCAATTGTGTGAGAAAGTTGTAACAAGTTCAAGTACAACGTCTTACTACCCTTTCAGGCTATACACATATGTACTAATTACACTGCTGAGCTAAGGATGATGCATTATTAAGTTGGTAAAAGTGTACCCACGTTTGCGTGGAAAACTATTTAGGAAAAAACACCCTCATTATACCGGATTGGGATTCGAACCCTGATATTCATGTCATCAGCAGTTCTATCTAACACCATGAAGGAAAAAAGTTGTCATTAAATTCCAGAATTCAAGATATGTCGATATCACCATGAAAAAAAAAACTACATGTTTCTAATGATGAATTAATGAATTATTTTTGACCAAAAAAGTATTTTTTGTATAAAAACTTCAAAAAATACTGTGTTTAGCTTTCTACATCTCCAACATTAATTTAAGGTGAAAGGGAATACTGACTTAGGAGGTTTTTACAACTTAAGTTATAAGATAGTTTTTTTCGCTAATTTTTTTTAACTCGAAGCATTTATCGTGTTCTTTCTGAACTGAATGATTATATCAGAACATGGCATTTAAACCAACGTAAATGTATAATTGACACAACACATAGCCAAATGCATTTAATTCTTCACTGTGAAAAGGATAATCTCAATTTCACTATTGATTTTTCTTTAAATTACGTGAATCTAGACTAATACCCTTATTTAATGAATCAAAAAGGCAAGTGACTGAGATTAGGTGTTCGACCTAGTATAATAATTCAAATATTGCTTCAAATGTTACGTTTAATTGAATTTTCTAAACATAATTATTTCAACAGTTGTTGAATCTTCGTATTTTGGTCACGAGAATATTGGAATTTAAACAGGAAACTTTATTGAAAAAAGGAAAAATTCCGTTTGAGTGCCACTGTGCTCATGAAAAATTATTCAAGAACTTGAATAATATTTTTTGCTATGTTTGGGATTTGATAAATCATTTTTAGACTTAATCTTAGCTCAGTTGTCCAAAATATAAAAAGCAGTCATACCATAATTTTAATATATAGAGCGTGTTTGGAATATTGATAGATTGACTCAAAATATAAATAATTATAAAGGATTTAGTTTGATATGGTTCTTCGTTGACTCCATACAAACTTTAATGATCTTAATTTCAATATTTTTAAAATTTGAAATTTTTGGGGACACCCTAGGTGGATAGGCTTCCTGCAAAAAAAATTAATTAAAATCGGTTGGGTATAACTCAAAATGTCGAAAGAAATAGCTTCATGTCTTATATATATATATATATATACTAGCTGTCCCGCACGGCGTTTCCCGTGACCCTCTGTGGGATAAGAAATACATAATCCCAACTCCCAACGCTGCCCGTTACCCAGTGTGTTATAATAATTATATTAATACTCTTTATTCCCTATCCCGTGGGAATTTCAAAAAATCCGTCCTTGTTCCTTGTATACATCATAAAGGGAACCTCTGTGCAAAATTTCAGCTTTCTAGGTCCAAGGGTTTGGGTTGGGCCTTGATGAGTCAGAACTTTTCTTTATATATATATATATATATATATATATATATATATATATATATATATATACATATATGAAAATATATATATATATATTGACCGGGGATGAAAAATGATTAAATTACTAAAATGGCTATTAAAAAATAGGGGTTGGTGATAAAAGGGTAAAAATTTAGGGTTGTATGTATTTTTTAATGCGACATAATAAAAAAAATAAAGAAATTTAAAAAAATGTCTAAAAATTAAAGAAAAATGTTAAGGGTGGACAACCCTTATCACTAAGGGCTATGAAAAATAGATGTTGGCCGATTCTCAGACCTACTCAATATGCTCACAAAATTTCATGAGAATCGGTCAAGCCGTTTCGGAGGAGTACGGGAACGAACATTGTGACACGAGAATTTTATATATAAGATATATATATATATATATATATATATATATATATATATATATATATATATACATATGAAGATTTGAGGAGGATCAGTAAAAGGAAATGCACCAGTATTTTTTTGAACAGAGAGCAGAGATACTCCAATTTGGAAATATCTTCCTTCAGTGCAGCCTCATTTTATCGATGAGAGTCAAGAACACAATCAGTATGACACCTTTTCCATGTCACGCTTTAATTATCAGCCCCGTGGTGTAAAGGTCAGTGCATCTCGCTATAAGTCTAAGAGTCCCGAGTTCGATTCCCGGATGGTACCTTGGATATTTTCCCCAAAAGAGGAATTACTCTAACAGTCACCAAGGTTTGGCTAGTTATGATCATGTTGGCTTTAATGGTTTCCACTTGTTCGCTATCACCCTCATTTTCACTATCACCATCATATAATCTCATCGGGACATGTAAAGAGCCTTCACGGAAAGGACGTAAAGATTAGTATATTCTGATGTCCCTTGGACACCGGTACATTAGTACTGGCTAATATTTCCACTACTGGGCTACGAATGATGTAGCTCAGACGCGCAATATTAATATTATAATCTTGAATTAACACCATCGATTTTACGCTGGGAAAATTATAAAAGTAAAAGTTTTAAGAGAGCGAAAATTTGTAACAGTTTTATGATATTTTTATAGTACACATTAAAATATATGAGCAACTTCAGGGTCCGAATGGTATAAGAGGTAATTTACATGTTGCACTGGTCTTATAATGACGGGGAGATAACAATTTGTATCCCGGATAGGTCTACTGAGGGTGGTTTTCTTAAATGGTTTACCACTCTCCTTCCACGCGAATGCGGGTAGATTATTATAAAACGCTTTCTCCCACATCCCTTCCCCATTCGATTTAAATTATCATATAAGCGTATAACTTGAACATGGGGTAAGACGCGGTGATAAAACTAAATAAAGTAATAACATTTATTTATTTAATGGTGGAGATACTAAAAATACTTAAAAAAAATTATACTCCCTAATTTTCTCCCAAGTTTCAGTCACTTTATAAGTTTTTATTTATTTTGTTCGTGTGCTCATTATGCTCAAATTTCTTATTTATAAGTTTTTGTTGGTTAACTTAGTTTGACATATTTTATTATCTGCAGCGAGGCGTTATTTCTTTGTCCATGAGCATTACATAAGTTAAGAAGTTTATTCAATTAGAGTTAAGGTCATTGCTCAAGTATCAAAAATAGTTCCAAGATTTAAATTTACTTTAAACTATAGTTTCCTCATTCTTTACTCCTTTAGTTTAGTGAGAATTAGCCTTGTTAAGAATTTTATTTTATTGGCTTTAGGACTACCGCAGGGATATAAATATGTCAGGTTTAAATTTACTCTAAATTATACTTTCCTCAACCCTTATTCCAATAGTGTAATATTAAATGCGGATAAAACGGACGGTCTATTACGTGTACAAAAACATACAAAGTTGAGACAGAGTAAAGGGGTAATACAACATTTAAATTCATTGAATTAGTGCTTCCATCTGTAAGACAATCATGAGATCTTTCTATTACACTTGAGATTATGGTTAAATAATGTTTCTGTAATATTTAAATTTATTTTAAAAACCCACTATTTTTTTTGTCATTTTGGGGTTTGAAATATAAAATTGTTGTCCTGGAATATATATATTATATATATATATATATAGTAAACTATATAAGTGCATGTGACTTCCCTCCTTTTCCCTTGTACCATTAATATAAATTAATAACTATCAATGCTGCCTAAGTCAATAGAAAATGACATATTTTAATAAATTATTGTACCAATGTTTTCTTAGAGAGAGGTTGTATGACTATATGATGGAAGCATTCTTGCTCATTGCAGCTAACCTTATTAAAGATTACTTTACAAAGTGAAGTCTAGAGTAATACTCGCTGTTCTATACCTTTTGGCTTGTAAGCGAACTCACCTCTTATCATTATCAACATATATCAAGTTGATTTTTTTGTACGTCAAAAGTATAATATGAGCTTATACATAAGTAAATATTATTCTCATTTATCTTCGTTTCATATTACACTTACATGGAAAAAAAATAGACAGGGATTTAGTGAAGGGCAAATGGAAATAAAACGGAAAAGAGGAAATTTTCTGGAGAGTGAGAAGAAGAAAGAATATTAAGAAATGTCTGGAGCCACATTTGAAACCTTGAACTTATATTTTTTATTTTTGGTGCAGGGCCAAAACATAATAATAAAAATTGTAGACATGTTTGTATGGTGTGTGTGTGTGGTGTGTGTGTTGTGTAAGTGGTGTGTGTGTGTGTAAGTGTGTGTGTGTGTGTGTGTGTGTGAGCATGATATATTGCTCGTATCACTTGTGTGTTCTATTTTGTTTTATTATTTTAAATCTTAGCTTAAGCCCTAAGTTTTTTACTTGAATTATATAAAATAAAAGAGTATATATTTCCTTTCCACCATTGGAAGTGCCCCCTTTTTGAATAGGTGGAGGTGGAGGGAATCAGCAAACATATTTTGAAATAAAGGGAATTTGAGGGATGTATTGGTCTCTGGAGCGAAAAGGGAGTATATAAAATATTTTTATGGTGGTTAATCTTAAGAAATAGTCGGAATTTGGAAATAAATAAATAAATATATTTATATGATTCTAAAAGGGTTTTATAGTGATTTTTCTTATTTAAAAATGTAGCTCTCTCTTAAAGATATTAAAGTGGTCCTTCCTCATTCAAGTTTTGAAAATGATATGCCTCTAGAAGATAAATATATTTTGTTTTTAATCCTAATCCATGTTTGAGAATTTTATATTACTATAGAGAGGACACATTATTTCATAGGGTGGAGATAATTATTTCCAGGGCGCAATGCCACATATTTTACCCTTGACTACACCGCCTTTGAATATATACACTGCAAGAGTGACACTTGACCGTGAATCAGAATTTATATATATAACGAGAGAGGGAGAGAGTATGAGAGTAGAGCATTTACACTCTAAGCTAATATTCCATTCCATGAAACCCATTATAAGATATCATTTTTCAACATATATTTTAGAATTGTTTGTGAACTAAGAGTTGTCGTAACCAAATTTTAACTTAAAATAATATATTTTGGTGAAAAACTAAAGATTCCTTAACATGAATATTAATATGGGTGCATATTAGAGCGTATTTAATAACATTTAAATGTTTGTTCCTGTAATTAGTTGGAAAACAACCCTCGCTCATTATTCAAAAATTGTGCAAAAATTATACCTTACATAAAGCTAAAACATTAATTATAAAACAGTTTTCTTATAATAACTATATTTAACTTAAATGTAGTTTTTTTGTAACTGATTTTCACGTGTTTTTGGGTTGTTCTTATTATCTACTAATACAGCAAACTTGTTAGGGATGATAAAGGTTGAATTTGCTTGAAACGCAAACGCATTTTCGTGGAGAGTGATTGGAAAATAATTGAAGGAAAACCACCTTCCTCATATCAACATAAGATTCACACCCTATCTCATCATCATTGGCATTTAACTATATAGTTAGAGTGATGCCTTAGACCATCTGACCACTTAAGTGGGCATCTAACTAATTAATGGTTTAATTTTTAAAAGGTTGATATGAAGAAAAAGTACTACTAGTAGTGTGGTGATTGTATTGGTAAACTACAATGATAGATAGTACGGAAAGAATATATCTGGTGCACTTTTGTAATAAATATCAAAGATTACGTTGGGCAGGACATGCAGCGCGAGTGGGAGAACCTGGAACCATATTCAAGTTATTGACTGGCAAACCCAATGGTAAGACCCAGACGCAGATGGGAGGATAACATTAGAATGGACCTCAAAGAGATGGGTGTAATGAGGTGGACTGGATAAAACTAGCTCAATATAGAGACCAGTGGCTTAATTTTCTAAGTGCAGCAATGAACTTACAAGTCCCTAATGTTATTGTATATGTGAGTAAGTATGCACATGCGTAAAAGAGTTAAGTTTAGATCTTCTAACTATCGGTCAACCTCCCAATCACCGATCAATCCAAGCTTCAAACTCCAAATCACCGATCAATCCAAACTTCAACCTCACAATCACCGATCAATCCAAACTCAACTCAAACCTTCCAAACTTAACCTATCTTTCCAAGATTAACTTCCCAATCACCATGATCCAAGATTCAACCTCCAAATCACCTATCAATCCAAGCTTCAACTCCAAATCACCTATCAATCCAAGCTTCAACTTCCAATCACCTATCAATCCAGCTTTAACCTCTCAATCACCGATCAATCCCAGCTTCAACCTCTAAATCACCATCTCAAGCTTCAACCTCAATCACCTATCAATCCAAGCTTCAACCTCCAAATCACCTATAATCCAAGCTTCAACCTCCAAATCACCTATCAAATCCAAGCATTCAACCTCCAAATCACCTATATCAATCCAAGCTTCAACCTCCAAATCACCTAAATCCAAGTTCAACTCCAATCACCTATCAATCTAAGATTCAACCTCCAAATCCCCTATCAATCCATGCTTCAACCTCCAAATCACCTATCAATCCAAGCTTCAACTTTCCAATCATCGATCAATCCAAACCTCAACCTCCCAATCACCGATCAATCCAAACTTCAATCTTCCAATAATCTATCAATCCAAGCTTCAACCTCCCGATTATCAATCAATCCAACCTATCTCCTAGCTGGTGTTTTATAAAGTAATATCCCCAATGTGAGGGAAAAAATATTGTTTTGAGCTTCATTATTAATGCAACCAAAATCGATCACAAACACGACATTTTTTTGAAATAGGGAGCTTTAGTATTTAACACTCCTAATAAACTCTACCAGGCAATATATGTATATATATATATATACAAAGTTTTGAAAACATTTTCGCGACAAATGTTTGACTCAGCTCAGAACCTTCAATTGTGTAGTCCATTCATGGTAGTATGGTCTTTATCTTAACAGTTGACCCCCCCCCCCGCTCTAAATGCCGAATGGTCGAAGGCTTCACTTTCGAGTTAGACTGGCATTTTAAAGACGGGAAGTTCGGGGCTTGAATCCCAGTTAGGTCCTCTATGGGTGGGTTTTCCTAAAATTGTTTCCCACTTTTCTTCCATACAAATGTGAGTAGACTAGCTCTAAAATCCTTCCTTCCTCATCCATAGCCCAATAGATTAATTATCAAATATGCCTACGGTCTGAACTGGTAGTAATATGCGGTGATTAATAATAATTAACAGCTGAAAAATGGTTAAAAATACTTCTAGAGTAATCTTTCTCACAGACGTGTATCGCTTAAAAAAATGAATCAATTTTGTTTCCTAAGCAACGCGTACTACTATCCGTTCGAGTTACTCACCTATTTACTAGTTACAAAAATGGGCTAAGGATGAAGAAGGTTGAATTTAGAGGAAGTGTACCCGAATTTTCACGGTGAGAGAGAATGTGAACCCATATATGAAAATCCACTTTTAGTACACCAGACCGGGGGTGAACTCCAATCTCCCGTCATCGGCAGTCTAGTCTATTGCGAGAGCGATACCTTAGACCATATGGCCACGAAGTGGCTGTGAATTAAATTAACTTTGGGTGAGAGGGAAGGGAGCGTGAGTCTAGTTATGAACATTTACAATTTTTAAACGAAAAAAAAAAAATCGTTTTGCCAAATATATATAAAATATGGCTTCACTAGATACATTCAGTTAAATTTTCTTAAGAAAATAATAATTTTAACAATTAAAATATATGTATCTACTAAATCAATATTTTATTTATTTAAGCTAACATTATTGTTTGTTATTAAAACTGAAAAAAAAAAACTTCTAGCTTGGGCTACCTTCCATTACAGCTCGTGTTAAATTATATACTTTGAATTGAAAAATGGCATCTGGACACGGGAATAGATCACAGGACCGTTGGCTTAGTAAGTCAATGCTCTAACTTCTGAGCTATCAAGGAGTCGTCCCGTTTCCTAAGGCAAAGGTACCGGTTTCCATTCCGTTGTTCCGGTGTTATTTTTAGATTTACAGAAAATGATATTTAGATGCGGCTTTCATTTTTTATAATCTATTAAATGTAAAAAAAAGTAATAGAATAAGAAATAAATTGTACGGTGCAACGCACATAATTCCTCTCGCTTTTACCTTAAAATAGACATTTACTAAAAACTCGTAGGATTTGTGAAACAAAATAATAGTTATATACATATTTGTAGAAACAATACACCAAAGATCATAAATTAAAGAATATACACTGTACACACTTACTCTATGGCATTAGGAACTAGGAACATTTTTTCAGAAAAATTGAGAAGAGAAAAACAAAAATCGTTCATTAAAGAGTATAAGAATCAAATTCATTTTATAACACCTGAATTAGAAATTATTATATATAAAAATTATTAGTTTTATAAAAATATGTTTCAGTTAAAATGTTTTTAACCCTAATAGTACTACAACCTTTAAATATATAATATATATAGTGTGTGAATTGCCATCTTGTTAATAAAATAAACCGTGTCTAGATAAAAAACATTAATCAAAATCGTCAAAGCAGATTTTGAAAAAAATATTTTATCTCATTTTGCCCTCAGTAAACTACCATTAATTTTAGGTTTAGATGTCTAATTCCAAAAACACCTCGGGGGGACACTATAAGGACCCCAGATACTAAGTTTTAGCCCAATCGGTAAAATAATTTAGGCTCTAGCTTGAGGTACAGACAGACGGCCTTACGAAAACAACTTTTTTTGTTTCAAGGGGTAACGTCAACATTTCTACAAACCTCGAGTTCAATTTTTTTGAAGATCATAATACATTCTCTCTGAGGTGTCATTATAACGTAAAGAGGGCCAAAAGTTATCTTGAACTAATTATAGAGCTGTGATTGACCGAAGATCCTCAGCATTTACTTTGTAATAATGCAAGACAAAACCGACCTTCTTTTATGCTCTCATTCACTTTATAGCGGTTTGAGCTACGACCTCTTTACTTCTAGTCCCTCCTCACCCCCACTATACCATCCCTGACAGTCGCAGCTTCCATAGATGAACCAACGAGATGAGACAGTGGTGATGGAGGGGTGAGTGTGAGGGGAAAAGAGTCTTTCACAGAGTAGACCATTAAATCATTTTTTTTCCCCACTTTCTCTTTTCAATTATTTTATTTCTCATACTTCAGGTTCTCAGATATTCATTTGTTCTTACAGACTTGTGCTATCTATACATTTTTACTTTCTCTTGACACCTCAGAGAGAAATTATTGTGATCTTAAAAAAAACTTGAACTCGAAATTTTGATAAATGTCGAGGTTTTATTCCCCCTTGAAACAAAAATTGGTTTTTGCAAGGTCGTATGCCTGTGTGTCCTATGATTATTAATCGTGCTGGAAACAAAACTATTTTAGTGATTGTGCTACAATTTGGTATCTAGAATTTGCATAAGGTCCCGCCAATAGGGTTATTGGATTTAGATATATAACCCTAAATTTAAAGGTAGAATACTTAAGGGTAGAAAAAAATCTATTTTCTCAAAAATTGCTCTTACGATTTTGATTTAATTTTATATCTAGACATTGTTTATCAATACAAACAAGATGGAAACTCTCATTTTCTCATAAAAAATACTTTGAGGTACATAGGGGAAATTTTCCAATTTTTATCATTTTGCCGCAACCATTTGATATACTAAATAAATAATTACTATTTTGTTAAAATAAAAATACATTCTTTTTTAAAGATGTTAAACAATTCCCAGATGCCCAATATCATCATAACTGCAAAGGCGAGTTTCAAAAAATTCCAAATTTTCTAAATATTTTCATAAATAAACTGACCTTAAAATAACTTATTGTAAAATAATCTCTAGGTACCAATTTTGAACAAAATTATCAGGGATATTATTGAAAAATTTCTAATTTTTCTAAATTAATTCATCAACAAACTGCCCTCCAATTAAAGTTTTAAAGAAATTCACCAAAGTGATAGCACCTTATATATATTACTCAACCCAAAGGGTGGTTGGATCCTCTACAGTTTCGCCGACAACTGTAAAGCCTAGGCAGCATTGAATATGAGTACTAGGAAAATAAGGAGTGAAATAATTTCCCGTTGCTTTCTTAATTGAGCAAGAAGGTACTATTTTACATATGTCTACCAAGCCTACTGAAATGCATACAGCAACTGACCCTACAAGCAACACCTTCACTTCATTCGTCACAGGGAATGGCTGTATATTGCATGTTATTACTAGTATCGTTCATAGATTTGCCACTTTCATATTTGTTGGAGCTAAAAGTGAACTAATCTAGGTAGTTAATACAGCTCGAATAAGGCATTGCATCGTATGTGATAACATGAGGTATTCATTAATTAAAACAATATAATAGAACCCAGCTGTGAAACCATGTTATAATATTAAATAAAGTATCTGTGTTTGCTGTTGTCAAGTTAAGATGGTAGAAAACTGCATTGGATGAAATTTCTGGTTTGATCGTAGTTCCCGTTTAATTGGCCATTAGAGGGGGATTTTAACACGATTTAAAAACTTTTGGGTTACTAGCGCCTAAAATTATGTGGTTATAGTGAGCTCTGTACCTGATTTTATATTTAAAGTCTCCTTCAAGATTGGAATATGATACGCTAAGGCTAGAGTCCATTAGAGGCGAAAATCTGGAGATTAACAGTAATACCAAAGTGCTTTCACTCCCGACTTAACTGACATTATTCTCCAATAAAGTATTCTTTTAGCTCGGTAGGCCATAAAATAGACGTTTATTAAAAAGAGTAAGTACAATTTATTAACACCATATACACTACATTTTAGAATATATTTAAATTATTTATCTTGAGGCAATTATATATTTTCTCGATACTTTTTATTATTAATATAATCATTATTATTATTAGGTGTTTTATTTAAGAATATGTTTAATCCTTTTGTCAGTGAAATTAGACCTTCTCCTTCAGCTTCCAAAGTTATTAATTTCCAATTTTACAATGATTGCACTTAGTTTTATACTTTTCAAGACTGATTATATAAAAATATTAAAATATCTATCATCTAAAAATAAATATTCACCAAGGCATGGACAGTGTAAAACCAATATTTACCTTTCCAACATTTTTGTTTTAAACCTTTTTAAATTAATAATATCTCAAGCTATTTATGTTTTTAAACTTTAAATAACTTTAAAACTATTTGTAATCACTTTTATTCCTTTTAACTTTGTAACAAAACATTTTGTATTTATGAAGTTAACATTGAATTTTTTAAGATATAATTGGTTATTCCTTTCTTTTATATTCTAAGCAAATTGTATTTTAATTCTATTTTGATTGTTGTAAAATATCAATAAACTATATACACTTGGTTTACCCTATTATAAGTTTTAATTTAATCGATTATACTATGGCCATATTTTTTAAGATGCACCATTATGTAACATGTTAAGGTAAACTTGCTAACTTACAAAGTAGAGGGAGTGTATTTATACAAAATAAACCAATGGTTTAGTCTAGTTTCGCAAACTTGTATTTCGTGTCATCATGATGTCTTCATCTTAATAATCATCGTGGGAAATGTACAAGGCACATATTTACATAGTAGAAGATTTGGAAAGTTCTATCTGAGTTGAGATTTCTCATAATTATCTTGTGACAGGGGAACAAAACGGGAGAGATTTGGGGGTTTAGGTTAATTTACTTAGTCATCGAAAGCAGCACACATTTTTTAAAGTATATTATCTTTTTACAGCACGTTTTACTACCCTTTAAATACTCTATTTTGCTTGGGATAGTTATGGAAGAGTTTAGAGTAAATATTCCCGTACTTACGAGAAGGGGGATTGGGAAATTATGTATTAAAATACACTCTCTCTACATCCAACTGACATTTAAATCCCTATATCTCCCTTACCGTTACACAAAAATAAATCGGCTTGACAAGAAAACCACATGATCACTGGTGTGTATTTTTTGTTTAAAGTTAGCTCTGTTAATTTATAATATTTCAAGCGTATAACCCGAACGGGTAGTAAGACGCGGTGCTAAATATTATTGTAATATTTTAATTCGTTAGCATTTATTTTCTTCTTGATTTAAATTTTGAATTTTTACAGTTTAAATTTTATATAACCCGCATCAGTGGCCACTATTCTAATCTGCTTTTCCGGAGACAGGTAGGTCGGGTTATGAATCCCTGCCAAGTATCCTGAAGGTTGTTTTCCCTAAATATTGTTCTTCCCTTCCTCCAAGTAAATAAGAGTAAGAGCCAGTTTCATAGTTAGATTTATTATGTCTCAAGTGTGATGCAACACTAAATACAAGACGACACCTATTTAGAGCAGAATTGAAAGGGCCAGTTTCAAATGCGAAAATGGCGTACGCAATCAACTGGCTCAATGTATCGTCAAATTCTACCATCTTAATCTCTATTTATTTGCTATATGATATTAGTAACTTAAAAATTAATTGCTGCACTTACAAAAGTATGCTCTTTATCTCTCTATCGAGATAGTTCTATCCAGTCCACCTCACTACGCCCAATCCCTATCTTGAGCTTGTGCTATCCAGTCCATCTCATTACACCTTATCTCTTTCACGTATATTCTAATGTTATTCTCCCCCCTGTATCTAGGTCTTCCCAATGGTCTCTTCCCATTGAGTTTGTTAGTCACTATTACATAAGTATAAATTAGTTATGTACTCTTATATAATAATATCCCGTACAATATTTATGTATTATTTATTTAGCACACCCGCCTCGGTGGCGTAGTTGGCTAACGCGCTTGTTGCGTTGAGCTCAACCACCGAGGACGGGGAGATCGAGGTTCGAATCTCGGTCGGGTGAACTGAGGGTGGTTTTTCCTAAATGGTTTTCCACTCTCCTTCCACGCAAATGCGGGTTCACTTCCTCTAATTCAACCTTCCCAATTCCTAATCCATTAGCGTAATTAGTACTTAAAGCGTATAACCCGAACGGTAGTAAGACGTGGTGCTAAATATTATTATTATTATTTAGCACCACGCCTTAATTTTTGACCGTTTGGTTTATATGCTTATTTTCTTATTACACCAATTGTCTTAGGGATGAAGAAGGCTATATCTAGAGTAAATGCTCCCACAGTTGCGTGGAGGGAGAGTGGAAAACAGTTTAGTAAAAAAAAACACCTTCAGTGGACCCAACCGAGATTCGAAACTCAATGTCCCCGTCATCGGCAGGCTAATCTACTGAGAGAGCAGCATCTTAGACCATTCGACCACCGAAGTAGTTTGTATTTATTTAATATTCTTATATGTTTAAGTATATATTCCTACTACATAAATATAAATATGAGGATATCTTGGAACTGGTAATAATACCTACTGCAAACCATATTGTTATAAGATAATCATGTTCTCTTATGAGATGTAAGACAAAGGCTAACTCTTCTTATATATATGTCGTCAACTTTCTCTGTATTTTGCTATTTTTATATGAAATTTTTAGCTTTTTAAACTTAATTTTTTGCAACAGATTTATCTCTTGATTTTATGAACATCGGACATCTCTATACTTTTTCTTGTTAGCATAAAACCATCATAGATCACGCTGGAAACACACATGCTCTGAGAACAAGTTTACGGGAGTT
Organism: Timema cristinae; assembly: GCA_039000515.1. Classification (NCBI taxonomy): domain Eukaryota; kingdom Metazoa; phylum Arthropoda; class Insecta; order Phasmatodea; family Timematidae; genus Timema; species Timema cristinae. The sequence goes on along the minus strand of JBCFYV010000001.1, from coordinate 30,378,923 downwards.
CCGTATTTTGCATCGATATATCACTCCTGTCAATGTGACCTTTAAAGAAACCAAACGCTATTTTGTAAAAAAAATTTAAAAAAAATTCTGTATATGCCAAACCTCACGCAAAACCAAATAAAGCTTTGTTTAATAAACGTGAATACGTCGGTAAAATTCTATCAAACAATAATAATATTTTAATAGAGGACAAATATAGTATTATCCAATTATATGGTCTCATGGTATAAGACGTCACTCTCACTATAGACTAGAATGCATGGTGACTGAGAGATCAAGGTTCGAATCTCGGCCAAGTGTACTAAAGGTGGCTAATCCAACATGTTTTTTCACCTCTCTCTCTCACGCAAATTTGAGTACACTTATCCTAAATATTCTATAACCTACTTCATTCCTAAAACCACTAGCGTAATTATACCTAAGAGTATAGCCCATAAAGGTAGTAGGAAGCAGTGATAAAAAAAACTATATTCTTATGAAAACTATATTAGATGAAATTATAATATATCTCGATCGTACACAGTGTGTTAAAAAATAAAGTTTAGTGCACTTTATCTTTCTGTTATCTTTAAGTATAGACTATTGACTGATAACTAGAGGGATTTGTGAAACTAAATAATATAGATTGTTAAAGATACGTTACACCAAAGAAAATGAATTAAATAATGTGCATTGTTACAGAAACATTGAGAAAAGGGCATAAAAATCCATTATATTTAAAAGTGTTTCATAATAAATGTGTTGGCGTATAGTTGAGAAAATATTGATTTTATACGAATATATTTCGAATAAAGTATTTTTAAATAGTACTACAACTTTACAATGATAAATTATTACGCGTGTTAAATAGTGGCGGAGATGTAATCAAAATGGAAAATTTTCGCTTTTGTAAAGTTTTCTTAAAGTAATTTTCTTGTGAAAGCGAGAATAGTCATTTGGTTTATGATGATAAACAATACATCGAAATAAAATATAATTGAAATATTTTAGAAGATTTTCCTCATTTTGTTCTTCAGTAAACTACCCCTAATCTTAAGGTTATATAGATAATAATTTCTAGTTTTAGCCCTATCGGTAAAATGGTTTGTTCTCTAAGCCGACACACACACACACACACACACACACACACACACACACACACACACACACACACACACACACCACACACACACACACAACAATATATATAATATATATAAAATATATAATATATATATAGACACAGACAGGCGTCAGCATTAAAACAAATTTTTTTTTTGTTCAGGGGTCATGAAATATCTACATCTTTATCAAAATCACAATACTTTTCTGTCTGAGGGATCTAGAGAAACCAAAGCTTTATTATTTAGTTTTCTATGTGAACCACGTCTTATTCCACCTGAACTATTCATGTTTTAACTACTAGAGTAAAGATGAGGAAGATATAGTTTGGAATAAATGTACCTACATATGTGTGGAAAGAGGTAAACCATTTAGGAAAATATCTCATTACATCCGGTAGGTAGCTAAAGCAACACTCATTTTAAAACTCCCCTTGACTAACTCACCCTAATTAAATGCATAAATAACGCGATAGTTTTGTAAAATCCAGGTGCTTAGTCATTATAGGGTTCAAATTAGCTCCACCATAAATATTGATTTGGCACAACATTGCTCTAGAGATAAGTCAAATTGACTTTGTTTCGTTTCTCTATCCACTAAAGTAGAAAACTGTTGGCAAGAAGAACTATGACGTCATTGCAATTGCCTCTATTAACTTACAAAGTCTGTAACAATCAATTTCAAGTTCTTCTGAAAATGGTAGAAAATACAAATAATACACTTAAAAAAACAATTCAAATATAACATTTTTATTTATATTATCAAACAAAAATAGCATTTATTATTAATGCACTGTCTTCATTGTACTATTAATTTTTTTGGTCAATTTAAACTAAATATATGTGCCGAGGATTTTGTTTTAATTCCACTGATCCCCCTAATAAAATGAGTTAAACTAGCCCCTATAGATAGAGTAAGAATGCATTATTATTATTAGCACTGCGTCTTACTACCTGTTCGGGTTTTACGCATTTTCGCTCATGTGTAATGGCGGGGTGATTGTGAGATGAATTGGAGGACCTACAGTTTAACGTGGAATCCGAACCACGGTGGAGGTCTGGCATTCCCCACATTCACAAGATAAGACATCTTAGGAGGGGAAGGAAGGGTTTGGTAATCAGATAAATCTGTGCCGGGACCGAGGATTGGACCCCGGACCCCCATCATAGAAGTCTGACACTAGTACCTTTGGCACAAGAGCTATTAAGCATTGTGTTCAAGGAATAAAAATAAGGAGGTATTTTAGAGGAAATAACCCACATTTTCAGGGAGCGAAAATGAGAAAACCAAAGTTCTAATGACATGTAGTAAATTTGTCCATTTGCTTGTCCACCCGCTTAGACCCTTCGATCATAAATGGAATTATTTATCTCTATTATTTATGATATTGTGTTTGGTAGATGGTATTATTACCCTTTAGAATATATTCTTTCAACCCCGTGTTTGCTCTTAAAAGATAGAGGGTGAAATACACAATGATAACTTTCTAGTTGAATTTAATTCAAACAGTCCTTTCGTGAATTAGTATCGATACCTTTTTTCTTCTTTTCTTCCATTTACAATAACTCACTTTTTTGTAACCTTACCTTGAGCCTAATATAATTATGCTTTTATATTTTCTCCTTTCGCTGTTACTTTCTGTTTCTAGCTCCTACAAGCTGCTATTTGTATTTGCCAGTCTAGTTACTTCAATTTCCTGCCCAGTGAGGTTGGAGGCTATAAGTTTTCAGTTATTACTTTTGGCGGTTTCCCATTTAGCTCCAGTAGCCGTCTGGATTTTTTCAATGTTTCAAGACTTTTAAAAATAATTATTTTTAGCAAATGACAAACCTGAAGGGTAGGAACATGACATCTAGTTGCCAGTTAGGTCGCCTGTACGTAGATTATTAGCCACTCAGGTAACACAGAGTATTGCCCAGGGTACACCTATAGAGGGTGTCTACACGTTCTCTCAATGAGATGATGAGATGATATTTAAAATTGAGATGTGGGTCAGTGGGAGTCTTAGACATAACGTAAACTAGACTTAGGAACCCCTGGTGACCGTGTGGATAATTTAGCTTAAGAGAGAAACACCCAAGATACCAGCCCATAATCGAATCCGGACCCCTTGGTTCGTAGCCAGATGCATTGACCACTACACCATGGGACCGGATTTTATGGGGTTAGGAAGAGGGGGTTGTTTTTGATCTAAAATAAGTTAAACTAAACAAGATATAAAAGCTCAGTGATTGATTCAATGACCATATCCGTGGTTATATGGGTAGATTGCACTTTTTGGAAAATCTTGTTAAATTTTTAAAGCCCTTAACACTCAACAACTACAACCTAACTTAGCTAGGTAATGAAGCTCAAAACAGACACCATATTGTGTTGCTGTTTACTATATACTTGGTTAGTCTAGGCATTAGGAACTCGAATATTCATTGCCGCACATACAAACATACGTTACCTATTCCTATATTTTTATGAATTTTAAGGAAAATAAATTTTCAAATTAGTTTTGGGTTCATCTTATTCCTATCATATTATTATACGTTGGGGAAATACTCGTGCAAAGAAAGAAGATAATCCTTGACATACATTTATTTTCTTCAGGAACAAATATGACACGTCCAGTAACATTTATTATCATTCAAGTGATAAATGGTTTAAGGGATCACTCTCATGGTAGACTGGCCTGCTGAAGACAGAAATATCGGGGTTTAATTCCCAGTCAGCTATACTGAGGGTGAATGGGGCCTCATAAAAGGTTTCCCACTCTTCCTTTCACACAAACGCGGATACATCACTTCTAAAATGTTTCCTTCCTCATCCCTACCCTAGTAAAGTAATTATCATATATGTGTATAACCTTAACATTTAGTAAGATGCTGTGACAAAAAAAGGTATAATATTTGTAGCCTTAAGATTTATTGTTAGGTATAGTGTTATTTTTTTTTTTTTTAATTTGTTGCATTGAAGAAAATACCGTAGTTTTTACTCTAATAGTAAAAATATTTAAATAAATACACAGTTTGGAGAATATTGGCCTAGAAGTCTAAGATACAAAAAAAAAAAATCACAATGGGCTTACACTATAAGTCAATTTATTTTTTACACATTTGAAAGAAATAACTGAACCAAAAGCTAATACAATGCGTTTAAAAATTGATATTCATCTTAGCCAAACACATATTTTACACCAATGGAGTAAAAATGAGGAAGGTATAGTTTGAAGGAAATGTAACCAAATGAGCGTGTAGGAAGATTATGAAAATCAAGTCGGGCCAGACATAGTAAATGTAAATAATTTATTTGGTTATTTACTCTTTGTTTTACATTGAAATATATTAAGTATACACGGGAAAAGAAAAGAAATTCCTATTTTAACTCAAATTTAGTTAATACTGCCATCTGTTAGACAATCATGAAAACTTCCTGATCGGCTTTCAATTATGGCTAAAAGACGTCTCTGTTATATTTAAATTAATTAAACAGTGTATTTGCTGGGGTCTATATGAGGTTTAATATATCATAGATTATGTCCTGGAAAATATATAAAAAGTTACGTTACTCCATTTTCACTAGTACTCTTCATATATAACTAAACTTTAATATGTTTATTCTCCTAAGTTTTGGCCATATTTTTCCTTCATCACGTGACTAGAGGGTGGTGTTGCAAGTCTCTCTTAGGAGAGCGTTTGGTTGGTTCACTTTCACCAATATAATAAAGTAAGATGAGTTTATATTTAATTTTAAGTTATCACAAGTTTTACTTTCTAAAAGTTTGAATGAATAATTCTAGAAAGTGTTGAATACCCGCAGTTGTAAGAAGAGTGCATTAAAAGCGTTAAAGTGTTAAGAGTTTAAAGAAAAACATTATACATTTACGCTACGTCTAGAGTTATATATCGCCTCAGGTTATGTGGAGCATGTTAAATTGGAACGTTTTAAAATAATATTTCTGACTTTTTTTTATCTCCATATTTTATTACAGACTTTTTAAATTATATGGGAAAACTTTAATCCATGGTGTGTAGCCAAGGAGCTAAAGTGATATTCTTGTAAGTCAAGAACTCTTAGAAAATACAAACAAAGTTTTTTGATGGTGAGCACTGATAGCTTATTATTTAATTTTTATTATTATTTCATAGTTATTGATACTATTTATTACTAGTAGTTCTGTGAACAGTAGACCTCGCTCCCTGAATGTTCTTATTGCTACTACAGTCTTACTAGTAGTTCTGTGAACAATAGTCCTCGCTCCCTACATGGTGTTAACGCTACAAAAAAATATATAGGCATATACATTATTTGCAATAATACATTATGCGAATTACTTTTCTTAACGAGCGTTAACACTTTACTATCTTAATATTGTTTTACATTAAAAATAGCCTTGGTGAAATCAATTGATTGCTTAGAATTCTAAATCCAAATCACTTTAGATGAGTCAATAAACGATAAACATTTTGAGCGTCCACAAAATTGAAACATTATGTGCATAAGTCGTTCGGCCTGAGTTCAAAAAATGTTCTTGCAAAATTTTTGTTAATATTTATTCACACATTTATCAGCTATCTTATAAAAAATATACAGACCACTGCCGAATGGTCAGGTTAAAACGGCACCTCATTACGCTTGGTAAATAAGTGTCAGTTGCAGAAAACACGACTTGATAACATTTGAAAATACTTAAAGTAACTTTTATAACAGCATCAAAGTAATTTTTATAACAGCAATCAAAGTAACTTTTATAACAGCAATCAAAGTTCCTTTCTATCTAAATCCCACTGTAGCTATCGACTATACAAAAAATAAATAAAACCAAATTTACTTGGTAACGTTTTTTATCTCAGCATTAACCCTCTTCGTCTCACTATCACTCTTTCGCTTTCCCAGGTGTACCACCCTTTCAAAACGGGAAAGACAAGAATCGCGTTTCACTGAGTTCTCGTTATGTCGAGGGAAACTCTAGCGCCAGCATGTTGGTAGCTTCAGCTCTCCCGAGGGCAATAAACAACTTCCTGATACGTCTGTATTTCCTATCTCACGTTTCTCACTGGGAAACAAAGAAAAATAAATAGTTTAGAGGTTTCTCGTTAGAAATAGAAAAAAATACTTTGAATGAAAAAGGGTATTTAAATTATTTTGATTTCACGTTGGGTGAGGTTTGGTTTAAAAATTATTTTACAAGGAATCAACGTTAAAAATATATTATGTATTCAAACTAGGTAATATCGATAGCTTGTTTTTAAATACACTGGTTGAGTGGTTCAATATAAGGTTTTTATTCACATGGTTATTTAATTTATTTTCATTTAATCTTGTCATTAAAAATATGGCGAACTGTTTAATGACCTAAAACAGGCTGGCTTTGAATAAATACAAAGTAACACACTTACTACTAGATATTAATAATACATCAATATTCTATATAAAATATGAAATTAAATGAGATTATAAATCCCTTGCTAGGTAATAAATTTAAAACAAAGATTATAATAAATATAACATAAACAATCATCATTAATGATAGGGTGCAACTTGATGATGAGGAGGATATTATAATAATAGGTATAATATTAGTAACACTACTGAAAACATATACATTTTATTTGTATAAATTAAACAAATTAATAAATCACTTTTGCTAATATATAAAGTATAGCTTGAAATAATGATTAAAAAATTAGCTAAAAATTATTACTCCTACCTTAGTAAAATAAATAGCCAATCATAAAATAGCCATAAGTACGATCATACAGGTTGTAGCTTTGATTTAAAAAAATTACCTGCACAATGCCAACGCTATAAAATAAAATAATGCTAATTCCGATTCAGTGTTTGTTAGATTAGTATTATATCTATTTATGTTATTGGGATTAATTTTTCAAGCACCATGGGTCTTATCCGTCCGTGTTATAATTTTATGTACTAATTGCACTAATATGTGAGGGATTAGGAAGGTTGAAAATATAGTAAATACACCCAAATTTTAATCAAAGGAAAGTGGGAAAACAGGTAAAACCACCCTCAACACACCCAATTGGGATTAGAACCCCGATTTTCCCTCCATTGTAAGTTCAGACTATAGTAAGAGTTGGACCATGCAATCACTGAATCGGTTTTTTATTCCTTTTATTTTTATATTATGGTTTGATTAATTAAGAATCCAACATAATTATTGGTTTATTAAATTAATCTTTTATGAGCCATGCTGCAAGTATTTAGAAAAATATAGACGATAGCTAAATTTTAAATAACATGCTTCAGTGGCCGAATAGTCTAAAGCGTCACTCTCGCAGTAGACTAGACTGCCAATGACAGGGAGATCGGGGTTATAATCTCGGTCAGGTGAACTTTGGGTGGGTTTCAAATTTGTTTTCCGCTCTTCTTCCACGAAAACGTGGTTACACTTATTCTAAATTTAACCTTCCCCATACATTACTCATTAGGGTAATTAGTACATATGTGTATAACCATAACCTAAACAGGTTGTAAGTTTTGGTCCTAAAATAAATAATCTAAAATAAAATTGACAATCTCATAATTATTTTGAAGAATTATTGGGCTAAATTTGAATTTAGGTTACGTAGTTAAAGAGAAATTTTAATACAATATATTTAGTTCATTAAGCTAATGTCTGTATTTGAGAGCATTTCAAATTCGACCTTGTATACCGTTAAGTTGTTTTTTTTAGTGTTACACGTTTTGGCCATCTGCAATTTACGTTAATTTAAATGAAAAGGAGAATGAATATAAGTTTTAAAAACATTTAAAAGTTTTCTCCTGGATAAGGTATGGTGAAACGACAGTGACAGATATCTGTCCAAGGACATAAGACAATTTATTCGAATCAGTTTCGAATCTCGAACTTCCTATCAGTGACATCCAAATGCGATTCTAGAGACCATTTGTTCACCGATCAGAATAAATATTTATGAGCGACAACAACACAATTAATTTTATATCAATACTTTGAATATAGTAATTTAAACCATAATTTAGGTGGGAACTAACTTTTAGAAAATATCAACATATAATTCTGTGGTTATGATTGAAACAATTTTAGTATATTATTAGGATTATTTTGTAGGTATTAGTAATATACAATAGATCGTAAGTATTTCAGACTAATTGGGAAAGGACCTAGTCCAAATTATTGATTTTTCTGGGTTTTCTTAAATACAGTACACCCTAACTATAATAAAAGAATCTTGAACGGAATACTCACGAAAATTCAGTGTTAAGGTAGAAACATTTTCACTTTAATAAAAAACGTACTTATACATTGTTATTTGTTGCTAAATATCACAAACTTTATGGAAATATAATAAAGCAAAAGGCTAATAACAAAAAGTTTCAATAATACAAAAAGGCTGTTGTACGCTTTTTTGGCAGCCATGTCTTTGATATTGAAACCACTGTGGTTATTTTTGTTAATAATATTTTTTCTTGGGGATACAATTTATAAATTATCCTGATTTTTGACGTCTTAATTATTGACAGTCTACTATACATCTAAAGTGACAACTGCAGATCACATGACTCGACTTATGAACACGTGAATGTAGATCTAGTAGCTCTTCTTTAGCTGTCAAATATGGTTCTTCCTATGAGAATTTACGATAAGAATAGTTTGAGGAAATACTTTGACAGTGTTTCATGAATATATTTATCTTCATAATATAAAATTTATATTATTAAATAACTATATATGAAATTACAATATTTTTAAAGTCAAAGTTGTATGTGATATCTAACACATATATAAATTAAATGTTCATACCTTTACAGGTGAAATGGTCTAGATTTATATTAAACAGTGCCCATGTGTATGTTTTCAGAAGTTTAAATGAGAAAGTTAGTTAATGGTATGACCAAGGGAAGGAAGCTATTTCAGGAAATTAAAATTGAATATTTAATGAGCCGGCGAGTGCAATCTACATCTGTACTTTAACTTTTAGTGAAAGAAAAAAAGCAAAGCATTTAAGATCTCCAGATATATAGATATAGATGTCGACTCATCATCTGTCGTCATAAATATCTATGCATTTCGTCTTATATTTAATACCACCACTTCTGATAAGGTTTGGTAGCTGTTCAAATTATAATAAATATGATAATTACTCCAATGGGGTAGGGATGAGGAAGGAAGCATCATAGAGGTAGCTTACCCGCATTTGCGTGGGAAGATAACTGTAAACCATCAAAGAAAAAAAACACCTTCAATAGACCACACCGGGATCCTAACCACAATTTGCCTGTCGTCATTAAGCTGAAGCGAGTTACATGTATTTAGTTACTGTAGTTGGTTAGGTATGTGAAGGGTATGAATGAGATTATATATAAATACATTGCCGTGGAGTGAACCAATTTAGAAAAAAAATTAAAAAAAAAAAATCTCAGACGAGAATCGAGTCCTGACCTCTCGTCACCGGCAAACCAGACTAAATGATGATATAATTAAACTTTGTCCTCATGCCTACTAATGCGGGCAGCGATAATGTTAAACGTACTAATGTCTAAATAAATATTATTTTATGTTAAATTACTATCTTTATGTTAGATACAGTACCTGTATTTATATAAACCCACTTCGGTGGCCACGTGGTCTAAGGTGCCACACTCACAATAGTCTAGACTGCTGATGACTTGGTATCTAGATTTGAATACCAGTTGGGGGTATTGAGGATGTATTTTCTATAACGGTTTTCCATTGCCCCTTCACGAAAGTGTGGGTATACTTCCTATAATTCAACCCTACCCATTAATACAATAGTGTTATCAGTATATAGGCGGTAGTAGATTATGGTGATAAAGAAAAGAAATATACTGCTAAAAAAACCTACACTTATACAAAACCTAACCTATGATTTAGGCCTATTTTAGTTATATCCGTATAAGTTAGTAATTTTTGATCAAAGGAATAGGTAAAAGATTTTACAACTTGTCATATACTTGTATGCAAAATATGTAATTAATATTAATACATTCCGGTCTAATTTTCATAGGACAGCTTCATAAGTTAATAGTGGGAGGATCTCAACTTAGGGTACGGCCAGACTGAGCGCGCGAGCGAGCGAGCGAGCGCGCGAGCGACTAAAATATAAAATAGAACACATTGGTTGTAATGGGGGTGGCCACACTGGAGCGAGCGAGCGAGCGAGCGCGCGAGCGACTGAGCGCGCGCGCTTGAAAGATAGAACTGGTTCTATTTTTCAAGCGCGCGCGCTCGACCCGGTACAGTCTAGTTTACAGGCGCTAGGCAATATTATTGTATGTTGGTTCATTGAGTGCTAGGGAAACTTCTCATTTTGACATGATATTTGACTTTTTTCTATCAGTGATAGGTTTAACACACTTGCTATTAATGGCCCGGTGACCTGGCGGTCTAAGGGTAAGGTGTCAGACTTCTGTGCTGGAGGTCTGGGGCTCAATCCTCGGTCCCGGCACAGATTTATCTGATTACCAAACCCTTCTTTCACCTCTGACAAGACATCTTGTGAATGTGGGGAAAGCCAGGCCTCCACCGTGGTTCGGATTCCACGTTAAACTGTAGGTCCTTCATTTCATCTCACAATCACCCTACCATTACACATTAGCGTAAGTGCATATAACCCGAACGGGAAGTAAGATGCGGTGCAATATAATAATAATAATAATAATAATAATAATAATAATAATAATAATAATAATGGCCTAATTTAATTGGTAAGACCATAAATAATATAATGTATATATGTAAACCCGATATGTTAAAATACTTCAATATTATAATCAAAGTAGGCCTTTACAAATAAGAATCACCATTAGTTTGGAGAGAGTATGAAAAAACCACAACAATAAATAAGTTTTAAAAATCACCTTCAGTTCACTGAGCCAAGATTCGAACCTTTGCCTCCTAGTCAAAAGTTATCGAGTGCAACGCACCATTCTGCCACTGGTGCGGCAAATCTGATTTTAAAACACTTCAGTACAGTACCATACGCATTTCTCAATTTATTAATTGGATGCACTTCTACTTTTTTCTTTTTTATAAATACACAATATTTTCTGTAAGAATTTTCGAGGAGCAGAGATGTACTAAGTGTGTTTGACAGACACATCTTCTCTAACTAGGGGGGAGGGGGGGGCGGTGACCTAGTGGTCTAGGAGTAAGGTGTCAGACTTCTGTGCTGGCAGCCGGGGTTCAATCCTCGGTCCCGGCACAGATTTATCTTATTTCCAAACCCTTCCTTCACCTCTGACAAGACATCTTGTGAATGTAGGGAATGCCAGGCCACCACCGTGGTTCGGATTCCACGTTAAACTGTAGGTCCTTCATTTCATCTCACAATAACCCTACCATTACACATTAGCGTAAGTGCGTATAACCCGAACGGGTAGTAAGACGCGGTGCTAATAATAATCTAACTAGGGTCCGCTAATTACGCGCTCGCTCGCTCGCGCGCTCGCCAGTTTGGCCACCCAGTCGCTTGCGCGCTCGCTCGCTCGCTCGCGCGCTCGCTCGCACGCTTGGCAGTCTGGCCGAACCCTTAGGCTTGTATACAAGAACAAGACTGCGTGAGACAGAAGGTGAAGTGTAGTAAGAGAGCTGATTTCAAATTTACTTTGGCTCGTATGAAAATCTAAGGTTGAGATTGAGTGGAGTAGTAAGTGCGATGATTTACTATGGACCTTGCTGCAGCTCAACTCATTATTATTATTAGCACCGCGTCTTACTACCCGTTCGGGTTATACGCACTTACGCTAATGTGTAATGGTAGGGTGATTGTGAGATGAAATGAAGGACCTACAGTTTAACGTGGAGTCCGAACCACGGTGGAGACCTGGCATTCCTCACATTCACAAGATGTCTTGTTAGAGGTGAAGGAAGGGTTTGGTAATCAGATAAATCTTTGCCGGGACCGAGGATTGAACCCCGACCACCAGCATAGAAGTCTGACACCTTACCCCTAGACCACCAGGTCACCCTCAACTCATATTCTAATACAAAACGCTGCTTAGTTAAAATGTAAGATTATCTCTTTTTTAACGAATTTTTTTAAGCTAATTTGCAGAACTATTATACTAGGCTTGATAAAAATAGGCTTTAAATTTAACTTTCCTCTAATAAGTACACTCATTTTTTGAGAGGATCACAACATAAAAATTTAAGATATTTGAGAACTAGCAGCGATCTTTTCTATATACATTGAAATAAGAAGTTTAGTAGTTTTCTTTCCCTCTTTCTTATTTACATAACAAAGAGTGATGATAGGTGAATGTTGAAATAGCGTATAAGTTTAAACAGAATAGAAAAGTATTTCTATAAAATGACAAAACCCTGCATTTTGAGATTTGTGGCCGATCAGTAATTGAGACTTTCTTGCTGACCAAGGGCCTTAATCACGATGCAAGATAACTTTTAACCGTTGACTTCTTAAAGTTCTATGTGACATGATACGTCTTAATGATACGGCTGCCAAAATATTGTTTACTTAAAAAAATTATACCACGTTGGAAAATGTTGTACTTAATGTTTAGTCCGGAACCTTAGCTCAGTCAGTATTGTGTCTGTCTACTCAGTTAAAGGTCACGGGTTCGATTCCCAGCATGGACAAAAAAATTATCATTGGTGAAATATAGGCTTGCCCATTTATAGTGATAAACTAACAGCTTGGGGTTGGTAGATGTGTCTGTCGTAGATTTAAGTTAGTTTATAAGTCGTTTGCTGATACAATAAGTCGGTTCAGAAAGTGCACGTTAAATAACTCAAATAATGAAGGGAAAAAACCTTAATGGATATTATTTTCGTGTTGGCGTGTCATAGATTTCCCATCACTGATCTATTCTCTGACATGACATGCCAGCCCATCCTTCCCCCGTCTCTTCTCTCCTTATTCAAGCGTTGAGCCTACCTTCATTAGTGAAAGGTTGATCCAAAACTGAAGGAACTTACTGTTGATCTTCGCCTCTCTTCTAATCTAGGTACACAGTAACTCTCTGCCTCGGGCACCCTCACGTCTTGGGGGTTGGCAGGGGGAGGAGGAAGGAGGTCTAAAACACCCCGAAGTGCCAAACTTGGCACATCCTCTCTATAGGATAAACACTTCTGAAGGAGTAGTTTAACTAAAGGATGAACTCAGTGTATTCTAAGGAGGAAGACAAAGTGATGGGGGGCGGGGGTGGGGGGTGGATATAGAGGGTTGTTGATTTAAAGTCAAAAGCCGCTAGATTTGAAAACATTTTTTTTTTATCTCGAAGATATTGTATAGTAGTAACATTTATACAGTCCAATTTTCATAGGAATACTCTTTTAGAAATTATATACTTTTTTGTGGTCAACATTGATAATATTTTACTAAGTCTTAGGTTTATTTTATAGGCATTGAAAATATCTATAAAAAGTGGTGGCTTGCGATAGCATTACTTGATGTACGAACACTTGAAAATAGAGATAGTATCTTTTATATACCTGTTCGGTGGCCGCATGTTATAAGGTGTCACTCTCGTGTTAGGCTTGAATGCTGATTACAAGGAGATTGGGGCTCGAATATCAGCCTAGAGTCATAAGGATGGTTTTTTACGAAATTATTTTCCACTCTTTATCCACTAAAATGTTGGAACACTTTCTTTTAATTGAATATTCCTCATACCTAGCTCATTAGCGTAATTAGGTTTGTTTCACTATATATTTTGTTTTAAACTTTGTCATACGAGCCATATGAGGGTATACGAATGAATACTAACTACACTAATATGTTAGGGAAGAGTAAGGTTGATTTTTCAGGATGTGTGGCTGGAGAGAGAGTAAAATATTTTTATTAAAAAAAAAAACCTTGAGTAAACCCGATCAGTATTCGAACCCATATCTTCTTGCTATCATCAGTCGAATGTATAATGATAGTAACAGCTTGGACCATTCAACCATCAAAGTGGGTCTACCTGTCTTTATTTTTGACTTCATGATCTAATTTAATACCATATCACACCCTTCGGTGGCTGCATGTGTAACACCGCCCTTACTCCTCCCCGAAGAATAAGGCTGGCGCACAACGGACAATAAGAAATAACATAAGAAAATACAATAATTGCAGAGGGGCTGTGAGGATACAAACAAAAGTTAACAGGCCAACCACAGGCCCATTTATTTATATTCTCCACGAACTCACTCCTCAATTATGTTGATGTTCATAACAACAGGAGAGGCGAAGGATAAATCAGGAAAACCTTGATTTAGAAAACTATATGTCATTGATAACAATTTGTAGTTTTATTGATTGAGAAAAATAAACTTTAACATAGTATTGAAATACGTAATTTGGTTGCACCATCTTGAATTACTTACAATTAATGTAACCTTTAGCTTACGATCATAATATCGTAATCGACAACAACGAATAATGAACCTTATAAGCCCGCAAGGCTAACGAGTTAAATGACGACAATATTCCAATACAAAGTCTGGCTATGCAGACCAAACATGCTCCTTACGTAACGATAATACAACACTATTGCCGTATGGGCCATTCAGTTAAAAAAGGGATCATACCAAAATATTTATACCTTTACATTCACAATATAAAAAACTTCCCATTGCCTGATAGGCAATTTAGATATAAACAATTTCCCACAGATATCCCTGTTATATCAGTCGCGCAAAGAATATTCCCTACAAAACAATTAGAATAGACGCCATATTGGTGATGCAAAACAAACATTTATTATTCCAAGTCCAGAATAGACTCCAACGTTGATAGTGATGCAAAGTTCTAAGTCCAAATATGTTAGGCATATTTATATGTCCAATACGACGAAAAGACTCTAAGTTCAAAACTGATTAACATATTTATCTAAGTCCAAATATTTTGGCAAACTATAAAATTTGATATTCTAATTCCAAAAACTTTTGATATTTTCACAAGTCCAAGTTTTGACATCATTACAAGTTAAATTACCACGAAAATATTCTAAGTTCAAAAATATTTGCATTTTTATAAGTACAAGTTTTGACACTATTACAAGTTAAATTACCACGAAAATATTCTAAGTCCAAACAGGTTCCGAATATTTAAAGGTTGAATACGACGAGATATATTCTAAGTCCGAAATGTTTTCCATAATAACGTCGTACCTTGCGAATATTTCCTGGACACACAAGGTGTGTCCTAAAGGACAGCCTGCCAAGAAGTACCGTCCATGTCGAACGACACCGGTATTTATACGATTATACAAGCTCAAAGAGGGGGAAGAAAGGTAAATACAAAACATCGGTCAACACGAAAAAATCACGAGAGGGAGGGGTTAAAATATCAAGGTCAACACACGCGGAGCTGGTAGAGTTTACGTCGACCAATTAACACTGGCATAACAATCCATTTTGCGCAAGCGCGTCACACACATTATCCACACCCCACCCCGAGGAATAGAACATTTTACAAGTCCAAGATTTTTCCTTGTACAGTTGATTGATATTTTGGTGGTGGCAAGTTGTTGTCTTTTTTGTGAGTGGGAAACAGTAAGTTGGCGCAGCGATAATTGGGCACTTTGGTGAGTTTTCTTGTGTTAAACTCTTTTTTGGAGCATATATTTCAAATAAATGCTACACATGGTTTAAGGTGTCACTTTCACAATATTTAAACTGCTGATGACAAATAGATTGGAGTCACATCCTGTTGGGGTACACTGAACGTGGTTTTTCAAAATTATATTTCACTCTCCCTCCACGCAAATGCAGATATATTATTATTATTATTATTTAGCACCACTTCTTACTACCAGTTCAGTTCTAAGCTCAAGTACTAATTACTCTTAATAGATTAGAAATTGGAAAGGTTTAATTTAGAAGAAGTGAACCCGAGTTTACGTGGAGGCAGAGTGGAAAACCATTTAGGAAAACCACCCCCTGTTAACCCGACCGAGATTCGAACCTTGATCTCCCCATCCTCGGCAGTCAAGCTCAACATGAGATGCAGATATACTTCCTCTTAATTCAACCGTACACATCCTTAAGCTATTAGCATAATTAGTACTTTGGCGTACAGCCCGAATTGGTAGTAAGGTGTGATGTTGGAGAAAAAGAAATCTCTCTTTAATATCTGTGTGATCATAGCCCACCCTTTCCTCTTTACAATCCAGGTATTATTATTAAATCATTATAATATTGTTTTTTTTGAACTGAAAACTTTTAAATTCTGTAAATTGAAAAATTTCACCTGAACACGGGCATCAAATCAGAGACCTTTGGTTTAGTACGGCAATGATATTACCACTAAAATATCCAGGAGTTATCCCATGCTCAGGGCAATTCTTAACTCATATTTTAAGGCAGAATATATGATCGACGTGTGGAAATCGTCAATTACATATATGCTAGTAATTAAGATCAAGAGCTATCAGATAACGCAGTCACCTTCGACTCAAGTCAGGCTTTATGTTACCAATACTAAAATAACAATTGTATGAATGCGGATATAATTATGGATTTAATAGAAAAGCTATAATATTTGTTAATTACTATACAGCCACATCCAAATATCATATTTTGTAAATTGATGCCACTATAACCGTAATTAAAAAATATAATATCATGGCTATTTAATCTATCACGATAATTTGATGTTTAATTACCATTTAATCACCTCTTTTTAACGAGCTGTTTAGTTCCCCCTCTAAACTCCCCCCAAACAAACCCCGTCCATAAGTTGTTGAATTACACATTTAAACTATAAAGATAAAACTAGGAGAGATATCATCTTCTATCTCAAGTTAACGTCACTTAACCTAACAATGTCAGATTTGAAACCCTTAAAACTTCAGCCCTGGCACCTGAAACCCTTACCCGAGAAAATTCTTGGAATTTCTCTTTTAGGGGCACTAGTACATAGCAATATGATAGCGTTAACTTCCCTCCTGTTCGATGTTTGACAGGCAAGCTTCGAGGCAAACATTGTCAACACGGCTTATAATAGCTGACGTCACTACACAAACACAGATTAAATTTCAACATGTCAGGCAAACGAATCATGCTGGTACATTTATTCAAAGTCATGATATGCTTCTAGCATTATAATATACCCTTTTAATCTATATTATCTTATATATTTCACTGTGAAAATACTGACTTTATTGTTATATGGATTCCATGTGTCTTCTATGAAAATAATTTTTTGGGAGAACGTTTTTATTTATTATTTACTTAAAAAAACCTTGAAACAACTCAACTCAACACTTTGGCGTAGATAGATGTGGGCTATTCTCTCTGTCCATTCTTTTCTTATTATTATTAGCACTATGTCTTACTACCCGTTCGGGATATACGCACTTATGCTGATGAGTAATAGGGTGAATCTGAGATGAAATGGAGGACATACAGTTTAACATGGGATCCGAACCACGGTGGAGGCCTGGCACTCCACACGTTCATAACTTGTGATTAATACACGTTTTGTCAGAGGTCAAGAAAGGGTTTGGCAATCAGACAAGTCTGTGCCGGGAGCAAGGATTGAACCCCAAACCCCCAGCACAGAAGTCTGACACCTTAACCCTAGGCCACCAGTTCACCCTTTCAAGTAACATAAACAATCATACTTTATTAAAAAGCAGACTGAGAATTAAGTTTCTAATCAATAACGATATTAATAACTTAATCTTGAGTGTCTTAAAACGTAAAATAAGTTTGTCCGGTGCATTTTTACACATGTTTGTTTGTTTGTTTGTTTTTTGTTTGTTTGCATGTACTGTACGTCTCAAATCACAACGAAATGACCCCAATCTCTATGTATTAATTTTTCCTCATATCAGGATAGAACCCTAATGAAATTATTTTCTCATCCTGGTTGTTCAATTGATGTAAAACAATTTTTAATAAAAATTTAACTTAGTTTTATTAAATATTATTGCGTAATTTTAAGTCAGTAAGTATATTTTGATTTTTCACTCATACAAATTATTTCAAAAAAGGGATATTTTTCATTTTATAATTTTTTGTCCATTGATTCACAAAAAAGGTTATTTCTAGTCAAGCTAAAAGTTGTAAAAGTCGAGAATATAACTATTTCTTTAAAGACCATTTTCTGAAACTCAATTTTCAAAATTAATTTTTGTTAATCGAATATAAAAAATACAATTATTCGGCACTCTGGTATTTTTAAATAAAAATAATTATACAATAAAATAGCATAGATGTTATTTTTAAATAGTTATGTATCAATCATATTACAATACTAAAAATCAACCCAAGGAGTGCACACTTTTGGTTCTACAGTATTTTAAACATATTCTAAAATTTATTTAGAAGTATTTTAAGGAAGTAAATAAAACAAAGAATGTTACAAAAATACAAAATTTTTGACTAACGAGACTTATTCTAAATTGATTAGTATTTGTCTTATTTTAAATTTCACTAAGGTTCTGACTATTCTTCCGGGATATAGCTTACGTATTTAAATTTATTCATCAGGTTAGGATTAAGAAAGGTAAATTTGTATACTAAAGGTACCCCCCCCCCCCCATTTGGGTGAAGGTATAGTGGGAATCCACTCAGAAATAAAACATTCTAACTACACTAGGTTGGTATTTGAATCCTGACCACCCCGACAATGGAACATAAGAGCTTATAAGGGGCCATCCTTAAATTACGTTAGGGTATTTTGGGAGACGAGTATTCAGTAGTTTCTTATGTTTTCTTAAAAGGAAAGGGAGCCTGGTGGTCAGAATACATCTTACGTAAGTTATATTTTATCAATGTTTATGGTAAGACAATATATATATATATATATTCTTTCGGAAAATAAACATTTTCAATATTAAATTTAATTTATATTTAATTCACTTACTGCAATTAAAGTATTCTAAAAATTCATATTCCACGCTTTATAAGCAATCCTTATATCTAAAAATGATTGAACGATTAAAATAATCTAATTTACTAAATTATAAAATTTACGTAACCTAAGAGGAAGTAGGGATGGAAAATTTTACGATACTTTACGTAAGCAGAAGGGGGGTTGAAAATCACACACACAAAAATAGCCTTACGTAATTTAAGGACGTTTTCTAAGTATAGCATTTAGTCTCCGTGCCTACCAATGTTGGGATTTTAGTATTAATTAGAAAATATTTTCTTTCTTTTTAAATCAGTGGATTTATGTCTAAAGTCATGCTTGTCAATTTACTACCCGTCAGGGCTATCTATTCTATAACGAGAAATATATATCTGTTTATATTCGAAGCCTTAAAAAAGAAATTGTCCTCAATCTATCATTCAAGACACCACGGGAAGCTTGTAACAATTTTACACTCTACATTCTAATCCGTGACGGAGAAAAAGATACTTGTCACTAGAAACGAGTTTACGGAAGTTATTCGTCGTCTACAGCTTCCGTCTTCCCTTACACGCCTTTCTAGAGAAGGTTCTTGCCATTCACAACTCCGCGTTGTAGCTCACACTGCTCTGGATTCAGGGCTTTTGTTTGACGCCATTAGTTAATTGCAGAGAGCGTAAAAAAGGTGAAGAAAGAGTGGATAATATTCCGCGCAAAGAGAATTTTTTTCTGACTAACGTCTGACATTTTTCGTTCTAGATATTCGTTTGGATAGGGGAGGACTTTAAGAAAATCTAAATATTTAAATTATGTATATATTAAATTGAGTTATTAAAAAAAATGGACAGTATTTTACTACTCGTCTGGGCTGTACTTATTTAACTATCCACATTTCATTCATTTATTAGAGGTATTTAACTTGGACTCTCTGAACCAGATGATTATATCAGCACACGATAAATTCTATGAGCGAGAGTGAAAGGGCCTAGCAATTTTGCCGGGAAAATATATTTTCACATACCTTCCAGGATTTCTTTTAGATGCCACGATCAACACGGGGCCCAACTCTTTTATTTCGCCTCCGAAGGAAGTTGTGCTACGGATTTCTTACCGCTTAAAAAATCCGTTGACCCTAGATGGATTTGAACTCGCATACATTTGGTTCCTGAGGCAAGCACTTTACCTTAAGACCACCAAGGCCAACTTTAGATATGTTAAAGGTCAAACAGATTAGTTATAATTCAGACGAATCCTACATCCATTTCAGTAGAGGAATAGCAGCCAAGTATTTAGGAAAAATTACCTTAGGTACCACTAGCTAGGATTCAAAACCCCAATACAGTGTATACGTCACAGGAAAACATGTTTTGATGATACTCACACCTTTATTCGCTTAGTCAATAGTGCAAGCCCTTAACATTAATTTATTCCAAGCATTTGACAAAACTATGATTGTATTAATTTTGTCTGGGGTGACCTGGCGGTCTAGGGGTAAGGTGTCAGACTTCTGTGCTGGCGGCCGGGGTTCAATCCTCGGTCCCGGCACACATTTATCTGATTACCAAACCCTTCCTTCACCTCTGACAAGACATCTTGTGAATGTGGGGAATGCCAGGCCTCCACCGTGGTTCGGATTCCACGTTAAATGTAGGTCCTTCATTTCATCTCACAATCACCCTACCATTACACATTAGCGTAAGTGCGTATAACCCGAACGGGTAGTAAGACGCGGTGCTAATAATAATAATATTAATTTTGTCGAAATTAAAATTTACCCGCAAAAAAAATTATATTAAAAAACCAATAACTGCTTGTTAGGTTTTGTTAGCTATTTATTTTATAATTAGCCTATTTTACCTTTCATAATTGTCACCAACACAAAAACTTTTCATAAGTCAAAATATACAGTATTTGGGAAGAATGTAAATACAAAAATTATCCTATCAATAACTTATTTGGGGCTAAAGAGTTTGAAAGACTCGTCAGATTATTTAAATTAATTAATGTATAATGATCAGCTTTATAATCCTACAAAATAATCTTTATGCTGCTGGTAATAAAGTACACTGATATCATATTTTAGTTTGGAAACAATCTTTATAATGAAGATATGAAGCAAACTATTTTATTACCTTTTAATTGAATTATTTAACAAACATGGACAAAGAAAATTATTTTACTATAGTAATTATCGTGTAACACGAGTATATTAATATGTGATGTATTTAAAATAAATAATTATGAAAATATTATGTCAAGCTTAACTTTTTTTTTTCATTTGAAGAATAAATTTGTAATCCCTTTCATAATACATTATCTCTGTCGTGTTATAGACTTTTGAATCCCAAAGATCCAATTAAAACACGGAGGATCTTAAATAATTCAATCTGCCTCTATAATCTCACAATGTTTTCAGTTTTACTAATACTTCATTATCATTCATTAGCCATGGAAAATTCAGTGAGGCCTCTCTCTGAGATCATTAAAAAAAATTCTACATGGTTATGGTACGTGTTATAGATTGTTTAAAAATGGAGGTATGAAAACAATTTAAAAATCAATTTGAGTAAGCTTATTCAATATTATTAATGATACAAGTCTTAAGTAAAACATAATAATTATATTTTAAAACTTATATTATTTTTTGCAAAAATAAATATTTTAAAAGATAATTTATGTTTATAGTATTGAAAAATAGGATATTTAGTGAATGCTATTTCACCCCAGTGATCAAAGAACAACAGATTTGTCCGTACCTTCAACATTTATCCTTAAGAGAAACATAATTTATATTTAAGTCTAGTTCAAGTCTAAAAAGTATATTTTTAATGAAATATCACACCCTCATCATCTCCACAATTTTCTTATTTAAAATCTACATATAACATAAGATAATATCATATTAAATGACCCTGAGTCTTTGATTAAGAAAATGAATCGTTCTAATGATTAAAAATTAATATAGAACCTTGTAAACCAATGGTCGGCAACCAGTTGATCAGGCGTTAATTTTTGTTCGATCACGTAGGAAAACTAGAGTGTCATTAAGAGTCGATCTTTAAGAATTTTAAACTCTTAAATAAATAAATAAATAAATAAATAAATAATAATATTTTATATTTTTTTAGCTCCAACCGAAATAACGTTGATCTGTTATAATGTTATAAAATAAACTGAAATATAATATTTATACAACTAGATAAGCCCGTTTCCGGTAATAAAAATTACGAGAAAATGCTAAACATATTTTGACAAACGACCACTCATTTTAACGGTTAGGAGTTCATGATGTCGAGAAAAATATTAATTTTCCACGAAAACCTTATTTTAACGGAGAATTTCCAGTTTTTCAATTTTTTGTTTAGACACCATGGTGACCGTTATTTGCTACATGGCTGTAAATCTCGAATAAATATTTCTCTTTTGCTAAAAATAATAACTACATTTTTATTTGTTGGTCCAAAAACATTACAATTTTCTCTTTGGATGCTGCTCAAAACACATCTAAATTAAGATGCCTAAACTGGGGAAATCTTTATTTTTTATTGGAATGTTGTTATCGTTAACTCGCATTTAAATCATTAATTTTGAACATCAGGATCCGTAAAATTAAAAGATTGAGTTGTTAAGATCGTGAAATATTTTTTACGTTTTATTTAGTGAATGATAAAATTATGTTTAAATATATGTTGGCATGTCTTAGCTTAAAAACGATAAAATTATCTTGAATAATGTTTAAAGACAGCAATTTTAACTGTCTAACATAAGTTTTGGTGTTAATTTAAAAAAAAAGGGTTTTGATGTTCATTTTATTCAACTAATGGGTTTTTATGTTCATCTTAGCAAGTAGAACACAATAGAAATATATAAGATAATCTATGTTTTAATTCTACTGCTTAATTTTAAGGATATAATATTTAAAAGTACCGTAATATATTGTGTACCACATTTATATTTTTACATTGTCTCTCTATCTGACTTTCTCACGCTCTCAACACCTCTCTCCTCATACCTCTCCCATCACCATCACACATAATCTATAAAATACTCTCACCCCCCTCTCTCTCACACACAATCTCCTATCATACTTTCTCCCTCTCACACACACACACACAACACACACACACACACACACACACACACACACACACACACACACACACACACACACACACACACACTCTCCTTCTCATACTCTCACCCCTCTCATACACACTCTATCCTCTCACACACACTTTCTATAACACACGCTCTCTAATATAATCTTCTCTCATTCTCTCTCTTACACTAAACTATTTCTCACACACTCGCTACCCTCACATAACTAATTATCATACAGTTGCCTCACATTATCTTTACTATACGCTTTATCTTAAGCTTCTCTCAAACGCTCTTTCTCTCACTTAAATGCTCTCTCACAAAGGCTTTCCTCAATTTCTTTCTCTGCCAAACTCATACTGTCTAAAACTTTCTTTCTCAAACCCTCTCTAAATCACTTTCACTCTCTCAATATCCCTCTCTCTACCTATAACTCACTCTCTCTCTAAAACTCTCTTCTCAAACTCACTTACTAAATTTCTCTATCTAACTCTCACTCAAACAATCTCTCTCTTAAACTCTTTCTAATTCAATCAATCTAATTTTATCTCTCTCAAAACATATCTCTCCCTCTCTATCTTTTTCTCTCGAACTCTCTCTCTCACACAACCTCATATATGTTCTCTCTTTCACACATTATTTCTCCCAAAATTTTACACTAACTTTCTCTATATATCTCTCTCTCTCTCTGTCTCTATCTCCCACATACACACTTTCTCACACACTTTATCACGCATTTTCCTCGAATATTATTTTTATTTCTCACACTTTCACACACTCTTTCTATCAGTCTCTCCCTTCACACACACACAGACACTTTCTATCATATAATCTTCTCTCAATCTCTCACTTACAGTCAATCCCTTTCTCTCACACACTTTCTACCCTCACATACACTATCTATCATACAATTTTTCTCATATCATTTTTACTATGCGCTCTTTCCTAAGCTCTCTCTTAAACGCTTTATCTTTCTCAAATCCTCTCTATCAATCAAACTCTCTCTCTCTCTTTCAAACATTATATATCTTGTGCGTGCTCTCACAAACGACTTTTAACTCAAACTCCCTCCATCTAAAAATTTATTTCTCAAACTCTTTCAAAATCACTCTAACTTTCTAAATCTCTCTCACTCAAATTCACTCTTAATCTCTCACTCTTTCTTTCTCAAAATCTCTCTCAAGCTTTCTTTCTCCCTCAATTTCTCTCACAATTATTCAGAAACTCTTTCTTATTCTCTCTCATTTTAAATTTCTCTCTCTAAACTAATATCTTCCTCTTTAACTTTCTCTCTCTTGAACTCACTTTCACACGCCCTTACATTTTTTCTCTGTTTCACAAAATATCTCTCTCAAAATTTTACACTGTCTCTTTCTCACACACACACATTGTCTCTAACACACCTTATCACATATTCTCTGTCTCTCTCTCAAACACTCTCTCACTTTCTCTCACACAAACTCTCTCTCTCACACACACTCTCTCTATTTCCCTCTTCTTCAATATTTATTTCACTAACACATACTCTCCCTATCACTCGCTCACATTCACTCTATCTACCTTAATAATTGTTCATTATAAATCTCTTACACTCATTTTATAACACTCACATTCTCATTTTCCTATTCACCCACTCACCCACTCACCCACACACACTAAATACTTACACTCTCATTTTAACTATCACATTGTATAACTCTCTCTATCTATATTCTTATATATAATTTGATAAGCTGGTTTTGGGTAATAGAAATTACAAGGAAATTACTGAACATATTTTGACAAACGAACTCTCATTTTAAATATTGGGGGTCCAGGATGTTGTCAAAAATAGTAGTTTCCAGCTAATAGCTGATTTTCTCAGAGAATAGTCAGCTTTTATTCTTTGCTTACATCACCATGGAAACTCTGATTTTTGCAGGAGTGTAGATATATAAATAAATATTTCTTTCTGATTACAAATAATACCAACTCAACACTTAATTTAGGGGTATGGTGTGAAAAATAGAAAGATTACGACCATTATTTTTATATTTTTCAAACAAACAGATGATATTAGGTTAATATATATATATATATATATATATATATATATATATATATATTATAAAAAGTTGTATAAAAGAAAATGATATTAGGTTAATATATATATATATATATATATATATATATATATATATATATATATATATATATATTAACCTAATATCATTTTCTTTTATACAACTTTTATTTGTTCCTTAAAATCCACATTCCTCTAATACATATGTCCACAACTTTCTTAAAAAAAACTATATAAGTATTATACTATCATACTAGTGAATCGTTGAAGCGATTTCTGCAGATTATAACTAAAATGTATTCTAAACATTTTATTGGGAAAAATTTTATATAATTTTTCCTCGCTCGACTTTTTAGTGAAAAGTTTATTCGTCAAAGACTATCAACTTTATATAAATATTTATATATATATATATATATATATATATATATATATTAACCTAATATCATCTGTTATATATATATATATATATAGCATTGTTGATTTTTATTCTTCTTCTTTTTTGTCTTTAAATATTCGCTTCTGCTCTTATAATTCCATATATTTTAAATTAAGAGATAATGGCTGAATATATTTTGACAATTGTCCAATTATTTAAAAGGTTAGTGGTCTAGGAATTCAGCAAAAATAGTAGATTAAAACAAAATTAAGAATTTCCTAGAGAATTTTCCATATTTTCATTCTGTGTGTGCTGTGTCTCATCTGTATAATCATTCTGTAATTACATCAACGTGGAAACCATGATTCGTTTAGTTGTATATCGGTAAATAACATTATTTTTTTTGGGTTAAAATTAATACTTAGATTTTTAATGAAGTGGCTTTTTGCAACGTATAGATAGAGAGAGCTGAGTGAGAGGTCGTTTTAAATTTTTATAGTGGCGTGAAGGGGGAAAATATACGTTTTGACTCAAATTAAACACAGAAAGCTAAATATTTATATAAAGTTGATAGTCTTTGACGAATAAATTTTTCACTAAAAAGTCGAGCGAGGAAAAATTATATAAAATTTTTCCCAATAAAATGTTTAGAATACATTTTAGTTATAATCTGCAGAAATCGCTTCAACGATTCACTAGTATGATAGTATAATACTTATATAGTTTTTTTAAGAAAGTTGTGGACATATGTATTAGAGGAATGTGGATTTTAAGGAACAAATAAAAGTTGTATAAAAGAAAAAGAGAGAGGAGAGAAACGATGTATGATCTCGAGACTTATAAGTTTATAAGTAAATCGGGGATCAATAAGGACTCAAACCCGCTGTAAACGTATATAAATAAATTTTAGATTTTTATTCTTTAAAATATATTTGATTTTTCTTAGGTATTTAACGTGCACATTATAAACTGACTGATAACATCAGCACATGACTTATAAACTAACTTATATCTAGAACAAACAGACACATAAACCGTCGATTCATAACGTAAAAGGGGATCCCCGAATTTCACTAATAATTGTAAATGTTTTGATCATGCTGGGAATCGAACCCGGTACCTTTAGGTCAGTAATCAGACACACCACCGACCAAGCAAAGGTGTTGGACTAGGTTAGTTATCAAAGTAACTTTATCATGTGGCTGATACAGTATGGTTTCTAATGACTGCACACACAACTCCCTACTATTAACCCTATTAATAATTAAGTTTGGAGCCCATGAACTACTCAAACTTAACTAAACAAATACCTGCTTCAGTGATCACATGGTTT
The DNA here is from genome assembly GCA_039000515.1 of Timema cristinae. Lineage (NCBI taxonomy): Eukaryota > Metazoa > Arthropoda > Insecta > Phasmatodea > Timematidae > Timema > Timema cristinae. The sequence goes on along the minus strand of JBCFYV010000001.1, from coordinate 30,352,155 downwards.
AAGGCGTCAATCTTGTATTATTCTTGAGTGCCTGATGGGTGTATCGAATTTCGAATCTCAGTCGGGTGTACTGATGGTGTATTTATTTATCCAGGAATGATATTTTTAATCAAATATTGCTCATACTTAACCCAGTTTCGTAATTATCACGTGGGTGCAAAAATTGAATGGGTAGTAAGGCGTGGTGCTAAGAAATTAAACAAAATATAAATAATTGAAAGTTCTTATATAAGGACGATATAGAAGACTAAATACTGCTTTGTTTTAAGGTGTTAACACCGTGGAAATATAACTTTACGAGGCATGTATTATTTCTTGTGACTTTTTTTGGTTCAAACAATTATCTTTCCAGAACTAGGTCACGGCCAATTAATTTTAATTAAGAAATTTTCTGGTTGGGAGGATTGGGAAGGGGGTTGAAAACAGGATGTGTGGGATGAGCTAACTTTGCTTGTTAAGAAGTTAGTTCGATCGCAAGTGACACCGTAAGAATCATGATCAAAGGAATAACCAAAGATTACTTGTTACCGTACTACTATTTAAATAAATTTACGGAAGTAATGTCACTTTTTTCACTTGGCTCATACTTAATTTAAGAATTATATATATATATTATATATATATATATATATATATATATATATATTATATATATATATAATATACTAATGTTAAAATAAAACTATATTTATTTCAAATGCATAAAGAAAACGTAATTTTATCTACAGGCAAAGAAGCTGCCTTAATATTTGAGTCACGAGAAGCTTTATTTATAAGACCTGCTAATCACTCGTAATTTTCCTTATTTACACTAGTGGAGACTTGATTTTTGATCCCATTAGGATTATAGCCCAAAGTCTTTAGACTTCTAATAAACAAGGCCTTATGTTCATGATCAATTTGAGGATATTTTCACTTTATAGTGTAAACTGGAGAATAGAATATTAGTTTATCTAAACCTCTTTTCTATTAAGTAAATATACTACTATATAAACACCAGGAGTTCTCGTTCCAGATTAGATTAAATATGATAGTCATAAAATGTTATGTAGTTTATGATCGACATCGGAATAAATATTTAGAATAGCTAAGACTACATCAATATTGGCAAATATGAACCAAAAAAAGTTCCAAGTTAGTTATCTTACATCCATCACACAAGAAATAAATATTTTTAAATAAAAAATTTTGCTATAGTATTTAAATATATACTTTTTTAAAATTATATAGTGGCTAATTGTAATTTAAATATAATTTAAAGAATAAATGTTGTGTCCTTACGTTTAGGGTTACTTAGTTATATTCACACTCTTTTATATAATTTCAAAGATTTCTTCACGCCTATGGCTAAGTGATGATAAATTAGATATCTTTATAATTTATCTACTAGAAACCACAGTTTTTATTTTCAAAAAGCATACATTATTTGAAAGAAAGATAAACTGAACCTTGTTTTTAGGTAATACACAAGTACTTAGTACTAAAAATAAAAACTATTACAATTAACATATTTATTTTAATTAATCTATCCTATAAAATAACATGTCCTGACTGACTGACGATGACTGACTGACTGATTCATCATCGCCGAGCGCAAACTATCAAGGCTACAAGCATGAAATTCGGACTGTATATTCATTTTGTTATGTAGGCACCCACTAGAAAGGATTTTAGAAAATTCCACCCAAAGGAGTCAAAATAGGGGATGAATATGTATGATAATATGTATGAAGTCCGTCATTTGCAAAGTTACATAAAAAAATTTTGTATTTCGGTTATTGACGTAAAACAAATAAATACTGTTTCAGGAATTTTGGAAATTTTATTTAATAAGGGATGAAAAAGGGGTGAAAGTTTGTATCGGACTTGCATTATTTTTGATCTGAGGTAAGTTATGGTCATCAACGTAACGTAATATTTTTAATTAATCTGTAAATACATATGTATATTTTCGTATTTGTATATAATCAACTTCCACGCGAGCAAAGCCGCGGGCAACAGCTATCTAGTCAAATATAATGATATTTTGTTTCATGAATTATGGATAATTTGTGTATAATACAAGTTTTTTCTAAATTTACCTTATTTCTGTTTCTTTCGCTAAGCTATGTCAAGTAGAGGTGGGCTTCAAATATAGTTCAACAAAAAATGTATTTTCTTGTATGGCATTTTTTGTTGATATTATTTTTAAATTTCTGAGAATTAGGTCACATTTGTAAAATTTTGAATTAATGGGAAATACTTGAGATAATTTTACCAACCTCAAATTTTATATATTTTAATGTATTATTAAATATTTAATAATAGTATCTGAAAATTTTGCATTGCATATAATAAATAATAAGTAATGAATGGTATAAAATTTCGGACATTTATTTTTTTGTTTTAAATTGTTCATATTGGCTGGCGGAATGATCTTGCTCATCTTGAGCTGAGTTTCTATCCAGTCCACCTCATTACATCCAATCTCTTTCAGGTTCATTCTAATGTTATCCTCTCATCTGCGTCTAGGTCTTCTCAATGATCTCTTCCAATTGGGTTTTCCAGTAAATATAACCTGAACTAGTTTCTAGATTCTTCCTTTGTCGCTGCATGTTTGGTCCACCGTAATCTACGAGACTTGGTCATCCTAATAATATCTTGTGAAGAGTATAGAGTATTTAACTCCCTTTTTGAGGCTAAATAACTTCCTAAGAACCGTATTTCTGAACATGATAAACTGGTTTTCGTCATGTAAGACAACCATGAGAGAACAACAGATAAAATTATTGTTAGTATATTTTGAGTTTTACATTCCTTAAAAGAAGGTAAGATTTCAACAAATTACTTACCGAGTAATAGCATGCATTTCCCGACAGTATTATTTTCATAATTTACAAGCTAATATTGTTATTGTTAGTTAATTTTCTCCTAAATATTTAAATTATTACCCCTGTAAAATTGATATGGTGTTCTCTATAATAGAGTATTATATCAAAATTAATGTATTTTTTAAAAACAGTTCTAGCTAGAGGACTGTAGTTAGTAAAATGTTACAAATAATTAAGCCTGTATCAAACTCGTGTTGCTTTGCCCAACACTATTTGAAAAATTTCTAATAAGTCCACATAGCAGAATTAACCTATGAATAAATGATTAATTTGCTTAGCTCCGACTCGGGTAAAAATCTAACTTAATATTGAGTTAGAACACCTCCCCCCTACATTTAATTAAAAATTAGAATTTTAAATGTCCCTTTTATTATACGAAATGTATCTTATTGTACGAGACCATATACAATTAGGTCCTACTCCTTTATTATATTTATTAAATGCTATCCTGTACTTTAAATATGCCCTTGAATATTTAAATTGCTTAAGAAATCCTCTAGTCATAACCTCGATCAAGTTAAAAAATTAATTACACACACCTTAAATCAAAGCATTAAACTGTATTAAATAATAAAGCCATTGAGACACAACAAATTCAATTATATAACAAAGAGAAATCTCTCCAGACATTCAAAGTACACCTTATCCAATTTAACCTTGCAACGCAATGAAAATAGATCTTCATCAATGCCCTGTGATTATTTTGTAATTATTAATGCTGACCCCAGTAACAGCTGGAAAGCTACCAGCGGGGTAAATATTCTGCTAATTAACGGATGTATAATTCACTTTACTAACATGAATGACGACAAGAATAGTGTAGTGGACTTAAACCCGAAAACTTTAGTTTTGACTTTGAGCATTAATATTTCCCAACCATGTTTCCAGGTGATTTCTAATATATTTTGGTGACCTGGTGGTCTAGGGGTAAGGTGTCAGACTTCTATGCTGGCGGCCGGGGTTCAATCCTCGGTCCTGGCACAGATTTATCTGATTGGCAAACCCTTCCTTCACCTCTGACAAGACATCTTGTGAATGTGGGAAATGCCAGGCCACCACCGTGGTTCGGATTCCACGTTAAACTGTAGGTCCTTCATTTCATCTCACAATCACCCTACCATTACACATTAGCGTAAGTGCGTACAACCCGAACGGGTAGTAAGACGCTGTGCTAATAATAATAATAATCTAATATATTTTCAAAGAATTAATTCACTCTATTTCCTAAATAAGTAAGAATAATTTGAATGAAAAAATTTATATCTATTAGATGTCGGGAGGTGAATTTTTAAATATAACTTATAGCTATTTATACTTCTTGAATCTTGTGTGAATAAATAAATTATACGTCAGTTAATATGATCGCTGCCAAAGTGATAATAACATGCATATTAATGATAAGCTTTTATTTTTTTTATCAGTATGACATTTCGAATTAAAATCTTTCTTAAATTAACATCCATTTGCTTCTAGTAAGTTATCTTGTCGGAATACAAATACAAACATTTTATTTTTGTCAAAATAAAGTCACTTTGAAAAAAGAGCCCATTTTTTGTAAGCCCAACTACAGAGCACCATTCATTCCCCTTACTTAAACTTAAACGTTCGTTCATGATATAATAATTGATTAAAAACATTTATGTTTGAAAAGCTTATTAATTATTCTTCATTCGTTCTGTTTTGAATAGTAAATATTATTTTATTTGTTTCACAAATCTGAGGCTTTTCAGAATGAAACAAAAAAAAAAAACTCCCGCTAACTTCATTTATAAATGATTCATCTGAACACCATAAGCTTAGTTTTCGCTAAAAGCATTGCACTGTTCAGATAGTTAGGTCTTAAGGGGTCTTTAGAAACAACAAGCGTTTCTTGAGATGGGGTATAAAAGAAGGTCTTAACTCACAAACTGAATCAGCACAGATGGAGAACTTTTAGAGAGAAGGAAATGGCGCGTTTTCCTTTCTGACAAGTCAGCGTTCACTTCACACGTTGCCTCCCCCTTCCCCACCCCTTACATCCGCCACTCCTACACTTACCCATCGTTTCATTCACCACGATCTTCCCAAACCACTGCTCTCAATTTCCACCTTCTTTCTAAGCCTCATTGCCTCAATCCTCATACTCACACTTTTGCTCGCCGTCTGTTCATGGAAATTTATTCTCCGACCTTCTGTAGACTCCGAGATGATCACCGACCAAAGACTCGACGAGTCTTGTTCAGATCATGAAAGTCTAAAGAAGTGGATTCGTTGGGACCATCAATCATTGCTGACATACGGACTTGCAATATGCAACAGTCGACTATCAACCTTCTAGTGGTTTTTTGCTTTCTTTCAACCCAATGGTCAGAGAAGTATTGTGACCTTTAATTTTTTTTTTAAAGTATAGGTTTTGATAATTGTCGACGTTTCATGACCCTTTGAAACAGAAAATGTTGTATTCATGATGCCATATATTTGTCTGTATCTCCGACTAGAACCGAAACCATTTTACCGATCTGGCTGAAGCTTGGTATCTATGATTTCCATAAAGTCTCACCGAGGTGCTTTTGGGATTTTTATATCTAACCCTAAAATTAATAGTGGTTTACTGAAGGGATATAAGAGAAAAAAAAAATCGAGTTTCTCTAAATGCACTATTAAGATTTTGATCAAATTTTGTATCTTTACATTATTAAAGATTTTAAACAAAATGGAAATTCACGTTTTTCCATCAAAATGAATTTAAATGTACGTTACACAGGCAGAAATTTTCAATTTTGATCGTATTTTCCCAATTATTTGAAATACGAAACATCTTATCAATGTAAAGTTATAGTATTATTAAAAATTAATTATATTTTTATAAAACCAATAATCTCTTGAGCTTTAAGTAAATATATAATATTTTTATGGATTCTGATGATATCAGATATTGATTGTTATGCTCTTTGGTGGGAAGAGATATTCCACTTTTCTCAATGTTTCTGTAACAGCTGTAAGAATTTTAATTCTGTGGATTTATATTTTTATTTAGTTTTAATTTATTCTAAAATGTCTATTTATTTTGACGTGACTAGCATGCCATGCGGATATATGTCATAATACATTTAATTAATTCTCGTTATATTCATTTTTAAACTTATTGTTTTCAACAAAATTGCCTTGCGTCGAAGAAAACACCAGATAATAACAATACTTTTATCAGAACAAGAAATATATTTATTGACCGGGTTTTTGGTCCAAATATTCTGTCCACATTTTAAAACAATACTGATCAGGTGTAGTTTTATTTTTAACGTTTTCTACGAGATTCTACGAGAATAATAATGGCCACGCTACACGAGGAATAAAAATTTAAAAAGGCCTATGAGGAAAAAAAAGAAGAAATTGAGTTTATTTACTAATAATGACCATATGTCAAACTGTTAGGTATCCAAATCTTGAGTTCATGTTTTTGAGTGGATAATCACAATACTTCTCTCTCCAAGGGATCAAGAGACAGTTGATACCAAAGCCCACTATTTTAAGTTGAAATATCAGATTTTATCTACGCTTACGTTATAAATATAATATATTCACTAGTCATTATTTAAAATACTGTTTAGTAATGGTTCAAATAACGATAATTTAATGAGAAATCTCAAATCTATCACTATATACCAAACATAGAGGGTTTTTTCTTCCTTAGAAAGGATGCAAAGGTTACTGTGGGTGCCAATGTAGAAGTGAAGGATATTTTTACTTAAACATTTCGAAGAGTTACGCGCACCTACTCACAATCGGAATTTGGAGGGAGCAAGGAAAGCATTTGCCCCCACCCAATATGTGAAAGACAAAAAATATATATATATATATGTCGATCAGCATTATTTACTTTTGACTAACAATTTCTGATGGAACAGTCAGGTTCATCTGTTATAAATGATGTACGAAATAATATTATTTCAATAAAGTAGTCAAAGTAATTTTAGTGATAACTAAACATAATATTATGTAATTGGTTTTAAAAAAACAATTATTGTATTTTACGTTGCGGCCATTCTCATAAGGAATCTTTGTAAATGGGTCCAAAGGTCGCTTGCCCTCTCCAACAGCCAATTGCAACAACCCTCTGTTGATGTCTTGCATCAACATTTTTGTCTATATTATATATTATATATACATTTTATAAATAATTTTATACGAAGTGTTGTTTTTATTATATATATATATATATATAACGAGTGTTTGTTGTCTGTCTGTACAGTAATTATAGTTTTTGTGAATGTATTGTGATACTAAGCTTTCACATTTTTACAAGTACCGTGGCAAGTAATGATTCACCGACAGGAGTATTTCCAGATAAACAATATTATCCTTTGAGATGATGCTTTCAAGTCTTTTGATTCTAATATTATCCTCTTCAAATGGATGTTTGAACTTATAGTTTCTGTTGACAGCTATTTCTACTATCTTGGTTTTACTAGTATGGAATACCCCAAGACCCCCAGTATGAGTCCCTCCCTGATTCAATATTTGCCCTCCCCAAACAAATTGCTAAAATTCTGCCTATTCTAATTTACTTGTTTTTATTGTATGTATATAATACAGACTATGCTATGAAAATGTTTTACCTTACCATTAAAGTGAGAGTGAATATAACTACAATTGATATCATAGATTTCAAGAATATAACAGAGTATTTTTAGCCTCACATTAATCTTTTCTGGCTTGACTATTATTATAACACATGGCTCACATGTTCCTGCTACTAGCCAGTGATTTACATTCCTAACCCGCGGATATTTCTAAGTCTCATTGCGTGTGGCAAGGAGGGTACGAATTAAGGTTAGCGAGTTTGCATGTTTCCGGTCACAAGATGGGTGGGTGGGCGTCATCACTGCAGTGCTTCCAATAGGATCGTGGTTCAATCTTTTCTCTTTCTACTGTTTATTTTTTCCGTATCGGTGGGCATGCAGACTCAAGATAATCTTGCCTTGGTTTGCAGGTGATGGGTGTGTCGGGGTTTGAGCGCCGGCCAGTGGCACTAAAGTGTTTATTCCCCTAAATTCGTTCCCACTAAAATGAGAGTTAATTCCTTTAAAATTTTACCTATTCATTGGTAATCCTTTTTGTTTAATTAAAATACTTATAACCCTGGGCCTGGATTCACTAACGAGTGCAATTCTGCTCCGGCGCAGGTCTAAAAATGGCGTAACTTTGCACCAAAGATACGCCGTATTCACTAAAATGGCGCAAACTGGTTGCAAGATTATGGTGACGTCACCATAAACGTCATAAATTGCGCTATTTTCGACCAATTCTTGCGAAAAATTTACTTTCAAAGTCAAGGCAATTTTATTTAAATCTCTAATGAGAATGACAGCAAATACAAAGATTTTTAAACATTTCACTTATAAACTAGCAATACAATTAGAAGGGCCTCTTTCTTGCTGCTTTACAAAAACAATGTTAATACATTATTTTGTATTTATTTATATTATTAGTTTAAAGCTTAAGCTCTATTAATAAAAAAATTTATAAACACTTTAAAACTTATTTTAAAGCTTATCTAACCGCCATATTTGTGACGAATGTCTTTGGACTTGAAGGAATACAAACCTCTTTGGATCTAGACGAAGATTACACAGTTGATGGTTTTGTTTAATACTAATGCAAGACATACTTTATCTATGATGCAAGAAATGCCATTGCTTTGTTTGGCTGTAGAATTTCAATATGTCAGTCGGGTTTACTAAGGGTGATTTCTCCCTAATATTTTCCCACTCCTCCACGTAAATGTGGATACACTTTATACAGATTTAACCTTACTAATCCTTAAAATTAGCGCAGAAGTTCAAAACCCTGAGGTGTTTTAAGACGCGGTGATAAAAATATATATTAAAAACTATACTGTTAGCTAGTTCTGTGAATTGCAGATTTAACTTCCACTATTTTATTTTTATTAGTCTTAAAATTTCTATTTGTATTTCAAGTGTAAAAATATTTTATAATTTATTCTTGGATTTGAAATCCAAAATTTCCATTGGTGATCAAGATATATAGAAAACAAGTTAATGCTTTATTCGATAGTACATTATGTTCACAGAGAATAACCCTTAATTATGTGATTTACGATGTCAACCTCGCAGTAAATGTGAAAATTAAAATACGTCATTCAGCCTATTAAAAAAATTACTACTTGTAATTAAAATTGGTACACACTTCGGTAATAGTCGTGGAATTGAAAGAAGGAAAGATGAAATGCAAAACGATTGAGTTAAATAAAAGACGACATTTCGCTTAGACATTAGTTACTCTGAAATATATCATAAACCCTGAAGAAGTCTTTATGTTTTAGTGCGATATTTTTTATTTTTGTATCGGAGATATTTCACAATGTTATAAAATTGGTTTAAGAGAAGAAAAGAAATAGAAAAAGAAAAAAGAAAACTTTTTTTTTTTAAAGGGATGGAAACAGAAAACTAGTGACATTTAAAATAATGAACTATGACAGGTTTGAGTTGGATTTATTCATTGATGAAGAACGTTTCTCTTAGTTTTCTTTATAAAACACACTCTGATAGAGAATACAAAGAGGTTTGAGTTCAGTGTTGTTTTAATGTGATAGGATAAAATATTAGCAAGAGTTATGTGAATGCCAGGAATGTTTTCCCCATATCAATGTCTAAATTTATGTTAAATTTATTTATATTTGTTTTTTTAAATCTATTAAAATAAGTTATATAATTTTCTTCGAAAACAAATAATTTTATTAATTTGTCTGGCTCCTCTTTCTTTTTGCTGAAATATTGATAGATATTATGACATTTAGGTTTCGGTTACATATTAAGAATTATTTAATAAAAAGAATCCTCCCGAAAATAAGAACTTAATCGTCCTGAATCAATAATATATCTCTGTATCCTTTTTTTTTTAACTAATGGACACATCTGAGAGCTTGGAGAGTCACCTTATTTACAAACATGTGTTTATACGTCACGTCATGTATCTGCATCTGTAACGTTTGGTTAATATCAATTCTCTATAAATAAAATAATTACTGTATTAAAATATTATCATTATAGATCGGGAAAAAAAAATTGTATTTTTAAAAGGTGTTTTAATTCTCCATTTCTTTGTGAACATAATCTAAGCCTAAAGAATAGTTATATGTATAACGATACTATGAATAAAAACCCACATCGGCGACACGTAGTCTAACGCTCTACTCTCGTAGTAGACTAGACTACGATAACAGGGAGATCGAGTTTCAAATCTCGGTCGGGTGTACTAAGGGAGGTTATTTAAAATGATTTTCCAATCTCTCTCCATACAAAAGCAGGTAAACTTACTATAAATATATACTTCCTAATCACTAAAACCATCAGCGTAGTTAGTACATAAGCGTATAACTCAAACGGGTGTAAAACGTGATGCTAAAAAAATCAAAGAAAAATACACGTATCTGTATTTACACTATAATTTACGATTACACAAATATATTTAAACCTTTTTAGTCAGAAGGAAACTTGAAATTATTAAAAAAAAAAGAATATAGCTTAGTTATATAAAAAAACTTCAATACACCCCGCTCTTCGGGATTGTAGCAATTTGTTATGTATTTAAATTACATCTAATATATTATTATTATTATTATTATATTATATTCCCACGTCTTACTACCCGTTCGGCTTATACGCTAATACGCAATGTGTAATGGTAGTGTGATTTTGAGATGAAATGGAGAACCTACAGCTTAACGTAGAATCCGAACCACGTTCACATTCACAAGTTGTGATTAATACACGTCTTGTCAGAGGTGAAGAAAGGGTTTGGTAATAAGATAAATCTGTGCTGGGACTGAGGATTGAACCCCGGACCCCAGTACAGAAGTGCAACACCTTACTCCTAGAACACCAAGTCACCCACATCTCATATAATCATAAAGTTTATCACGAGTAAAATTTAACAGTATTGTCTGGTTTGGTTTCTGGGTCTAGGGAGTTTGTGTTCATTATTATTATTGTTACTAAAACCACGTCTTACTACCCGTTAGGGTTATACGCACATCTTGATAAAGGTCAATAAATAATCTAACAAAACAATAAATGAGAAAATAAAATTCTTTCTTTCAAATTAGTATAGGGTTTAAGAGAGAAAAACAGCCACTTTCTAAAATACAATTACTTGCCAGTTGCAATTTTTATTTTAAATTATTTATGTACAAACTCATTAATAAATAATTAAACAGTAGTAATACATGGTAAATAAAATATACAAGACGCATTTAAATTCACCTTTAAAATATAATTTTCTTTGCAATTATATTTACAATGCTGTTTAAAGCCATGTTTAATATAGTGACCTATTTATTTTAAGCCTCTAGTAATATGTAAATTTTTTCTGTTGATTCAAACTGAGATTTAATTTGTGTCTTATAAGTGAATTAAACATATGTAAACAAGTAAGTAGCAGTGGTGTAGGTAACAGTTAGACATGGGAAGTCAGTGCCTAATATATTTTGCTTCTGCAGCACCAGAAAAATATAGTTTAGAGAAAAATTCAAACATATAATTTAAATAGCTTGATGAGGAAAAATATAAATGCGGTCAAATGTGCAATAACATCGTGGTCAAAATAAATATTACTGAGAGATTATATCATCACTTTTAATATTGTTAATTTTAGTTTTTATTTGGTTTTTGATAATTTATATTTTTGCTAGTGGGATTCACATCATATATCCATACAGATCATATTTATTAAAGGGTATATTGTACTTAAATTTTACATATTAGTATTAGTAGTCGAAAGGTTTTGTTAGTAAATGTACTTTTAATGTATTTAATTAAGAGGTCCCAGACATCCACATTATTTTATTTAATGTACTCCACTGCTACATGTGTCAAAAATATTTCTAATTACTAATTTAAAAATAGTTATATATCCTAATGGACCTCAAATTATTATTATAAATTGATTACTGTTGGTTGGGTTGACAGTAAAAATAATCATTAGATACTATTTAAATATACTATTATGAAATGATTTATTAAAATTATTTGGTTAAATTAAAATGCATTAAATTACTAGAATGTTTTTCACAAAAAGGAAGACTTTGGGATCACAGCATTAAAATATATTTTAATTTACCATCTAAAACCTTAACACATATTTATTTACAGTGTCCTCATGCTATGCTATTTATAGTAAATTTATTCAATTAATTTGTTTATACATACACAAGATTAAGACAGAATAGTTGTAAAAATAATAATCACATAAACATTTCTATTTCAACACTTGCTAAGTTTGATACTTTTACACAAAGCATTGTTAGTTGGGTTTATATTACTTCAATACATTATTTTATTATTTAGCTACATTAAAATTAATAAGAAGGTTCTCAATAGTCTGAAACAAAATATTTTAGATATATTTGGAAGGATCTTTTCCATCTATATTTACTCTAATAAACAAAACATTAATTAATATAACAAACAAAGTTTCATTTAATTTAATATCTTGTCAAAGACAAAGGCGAATGCGTTCACTGACTGAAATATTTATTTGTAACAATTATTTTAATAATGAAATAATAATATTTATAGTTTGTTGCATTAAATCATCGGTTCATCTGCTCACAGCAGTCAATAACGATTAATATTTTTTAATAAGGTAAGTTAATAAAATAATTTGTTATAAAAGTTGTAAAATATAATTAGACAAAATATACCTTATAAGAAAACAAAATAAACTATAGACACAATCAAAGTTAAAATATGAATTAGCAATTTTAAACTTGATGTTTGTTAATTCCCTTTATTCTAACACAAACAGAATATTAAGGTACACCCGCTTTGTGACCATATGGTGCTACTCTTGCAGTAGATTAGACCACCAATAACGAGGAGGTTGAGGTTTGAATCTCGGTTGAGTGTACTGAAAGTGGTTTTTCCAAAACGTCTTTCCACGCTTCCTCACCACAAATTCTGGCACACTTCATATAAATATAACCATCTCAATCCCTAGAACCATTAGTGTAACTAGTACATAAACAAACAGCCAAACAGTTAGTAAACAAGGCATAATATTTTTTTAATAAGTTAGGATGTAGATTAATTTGATAAAGTAAGTCCAAATTAAATTTTAATAAATCGATAAAAACAACTTTTTAGAAAATGTAGTTTCGTATTTAAAGCTGGATCCCTTTCTCCTTTGAAATGGTATATGGTTCGTCTACCAGATGAATAGAAGATTTTTGGTGCAAATCACAATATCAGGAACTTAAAAATATTATAGTGATGTCTCACGAACATAGAGAAGAAATGTGTTTACGTATAACGTTTAGTTCTTGTAGGTTCTGTTATGTCGACATATATTCATGTATTAAAAAAATCTATACAGAAGGTGCAACAGTAGGTATACAGTATATAGGTTCTAAATAATTTAAGATATTATGTTCATTATAAAATTTAGATTCATCAACTAATTACTAAGTTGTTCGAATTGTTTTCCTCAAATATGAACACATTCCTGTAGTACATCTGTTAGACTGAGGTATACATTACTATCATATGAACACGAAAATATTAGTACTCTATACTGTAAGTATATTTTTGTACCCCTATGTATATTTATGTATATATCTATATACTTTGTCAAATGGGTCTAATGAGTAGACTCTTAGTTTTTTTAGCACCACGTTTTACTATCCGTTCGGGTTATACGCTTATGTACTATTTAAGGTTTTAGGGACTAGGAAGGTTATTTATAGAGGAGGTATACCCGCATTAGCGGAGAGGAGAGTGGAAAACCATTTTGTAAATAACCACGCTCAGTACACCCGACCGTGGTTCGAAACTTGACCTCCCCATCAATGTCTTAACATCCGTTTGGATTGTACGCATTTACATTAAATACGCTAGTGAGGTAAAAAGAGGAAAGAGGAATCCCAGAAGAAATGAATCCGCATTAGCATGGAGGTATGGGGGAAAACAATGTAGGGAAAAACATCTTACGTACAGCCGATGCTGGATTTGAGCCCAAATCTCCACTACACCGGTAATCTAGAGGAGCGCCTTATACCATGTGGCCACCAAGCAGGTGATCATCATCTCATTCATCACCAGAAAAAGCTTTTAGCCACTGGCAGGTGATAATCATATTAAATTCATTGCATTATAAATATGTGATTTTATTTTGAAACTATTCTTTGTTATCTATAAAAAGTTTAAACTCCGCAGCGATGGGAAAGTGGAAAAATTTTCAGGCTCGTCTTGTTTAGTTTTCCAGTAACGAGGACTTCAGGCTTAAAATTCCACCCAGGTATACTGAGGTTTTTTTCCCTCTAAATGATTTTCCCTCCACTATAATATATACAGATACAATTGCCTTAAATATGTATCTTCTTTATCTCTACTTAGCTAGATTAAATATTTGAATAGCTTGGACAGGCTATGTAAGATGTTGACTAACTTAAATATCATCACAAATATGTATTTGCGGGTAATTATAATTTAAGTAATTATTTTCCTGATTTCAAAAAATGAAGAGCGGCTAAAAATCAAAATTGGAAACCAGGAGCTGGGATAATAAAATGTTTCAAGTACCGGGAAAGTCTACTGACAATGGATGCCTAATGCAACAAAGAAATTATGTCGAGGATTGCCAAGGCTAGGAAGCTTTCAACAAGAAGCGGTTACTGCTAATCAGCAAGATGAGTTTGGATCTAAGTAATAAATTGATGAAATGCTACATTTGGAGCCTCGTGCCGGATGGAACAGAAACTTGGACTCTTAGGAAGATGGAAAGAAATTCTTGGAAAGTTTTGAAATATGAGGCTTAAGAATACTTGAGAAGATCAGTTGGGACAGCCAAGGTAACAAATGAAGGAATGCTAAGAAGAGTGGGTGAGAAGAGAACCATTTTGTATTTTATTCTTAGGTGCAAAGCAAACTGGATTAGACACATCCTTAGGAAGAACTGTCATCTGCACGAGGTCTTAGAATGAAAGGTTGAGGGAAAGAGGAGCTTAGGAAGAAGGAGGATTCAAATATTGGATGACTTGAAGGAAAGAAGAAAATTCTGGGTGCTCAAGGATGAAGCTGAGATAAAAAACTTTTGCGGTATAAGTTCACTAACAAAAGGAATGAACCTGTGGTGAGACAGAACACATATTAGTAATAATAATATAATAATAATATATATTACGTGTGTATTTTTCCAAACAAGGTTCAAGCCTCATTTCATTGACATATAATTAAAAAAATATACGTAACATCTTGGGGAACATTTGTTTGCATTATCTTATTATAATTATTAATTTTCGTATTTCTTACTTGATTATTCAAATATTAATTTTCATATAAATTAGTTTGTCTTTGAACATAATTTTTTGGCTAACCTTTTAGATAATAATTCAATATAAAATGTAATCAATAGAAATTAATTAGCACCAAGTGACACAAAAACAAACCTCTCTTTATAAGGATAATTGATATAATTAATTTATATTATGTTAACTTATAAAATCGCACACTATTTATTTACGGGTTTATTTTATTGATAAAGTACTAATTTGTAAGGCTCATTAAATTTATTTCAATAATCAACAAATCTCAACAACATCAGTATTGTACATCACAACACTCACCCATGCATATTATATACAAACGATTTATAATTTACTATTATTTTACTGTTTATTTACAAAACATACATTACAAAGTATTACCTATCAATATAACGATTACATGCACAGTGTATTCACAAAATTCTGATGGCATATTTTCAAATTTAATTAGTTTCTAATTTTACTGAATATCATGTACTCATATGGTCAAAGTTGGATGCTTGTATTTATCTTATTATATTATTATTTATTAATTTATAATACAAATAATAGTATTTATATTGAAGCTTTAACCAAAAGTAGTTATTTTCATCTTAAGCAAATAATTAATATAATTAGTTGCTCATGCATGTATGATTTTACCTAAATGAAGATTAGAAGAAATGTTAACTTTGATTTAAAACAAATACATTTAAAGTTTCTAGATATAAACTCTCCTGATCCAAGCTAAGTCCAATTTAAATATAAAAATATTATATTATTTAAAAAAATATATACATAATTTTCTTCAAATCTTAGTTCAATTACATTTTTAGAAATGTTAGTTGTTATAGTATAATACATTTATCTTCTACAATTTCCGGGTTGATATTTTAAAATTAATTTTGTATTTGAAATTTGCAAAGTTATTTTTTAAGCACAGAATACGTTTAAATTAACATTAAATAAATAACGCCATGTATATTATGGTATTGTGTTTGGACTAATACATCTGTGAAAATTATTTTATATATATTAGGCCGATATTGGATGGAGAGCATAGCTAGAATTTAAAGTAATTTGTACAAATTAATGATTGAGCTGTTAAAATAAAAGTACGACCATGGTAAAGACGTAATTCTACATACATATTATTTTATGAATGTTGATTATATTTTTATTGAAACACAATATATATTATTTATTCTCATACCATCTCGAATTAAAACAGATTATCATAATAATTGTTATTAAAATGACGTTTAAATGTGTTGATTAATTATTATGATTTATTAAAGTTTTCCTAATATATTTTTTTTTAATTCATGGTTTATCGCTACATTCACAAATGACTTATCATTGGTTTTTCTATTGAATATATGTTAAATAACCGAATTAATAATAGTTTCTCTTGAAATATATCACACTTTAACACTTTATTCACGAGTTAAAGTTACGTTAAAGTAATACCTTAGTTATTGTGCATAATTACCTGTCATTTTCCAAATTAATCTAAATTAGTAGCTAATGTTATTAAATACATACAATTTATTATTTTAATTGGTTATTTTACACCACAACAAAACCTGTTTAGTTGAAGTTATAAATTATAATATTCTGAAAGAAAGTTTAGGTTAGTTTAGGCTAGGTTAGATTGGTCCAGGTTATATTAGGTTAGGATAAATTAACAAATTCCATATCAAGATAACACAAAACGTCTGCTTTCAATAAAGATTTATCTCAATTGATACGCACAACAGACGTAACGAATAACTCAAAGAGGGAGTTATACAGGTTAAAACGTGCAAAAACGTGAAATTTATCATTTTAATCAAAGAGTGATGGTTATTATGCACAATAACATGTTAATGTGAACAATTTGACTACATTATGAATAATTTATCACATACACCAGAACTGAAAGTAGCTATACATAAAATCTGGTTATTATATATATTAACCCAATTTCTTGAATTAACATTAATATTCACACTAACCGTTTTTAATTGAACCAAAAGTAATTCATGAACACACTGTTTGTTAATATTGATACATCTATAACAGTAATTATTAGAGTATTTATCACAGTGATTACAACATTTCAACAAAACAACATATATACATTTAATTTTATTCGTTACAAAGTATTTGTTTATTTAAACAATAATAACACACAAACCGTAACTTAAAGGTTATACTAAGAAGTAAAATCATATTAGTTGAATCTAAAATTAAAGCTTTAACTTTCTAGTTTTTACCAAATACTTTTTATTTACGACAATTCTAATTCTATAATTTTAATAATACATGCTATTAATTCAAGAAATTTTATTCCAATAAAAATTTATAATTTATAAAAAATGCTAAATAAACAGATTAAAAAGTGGACGAAATAAACTAACTCAAAATTCGAATTTACGTGCGTGGCGTTTGGCTTGTTAACCAATTAGATTTGCCCCTATATTTGTAAAACTAAAGCACATGATGGAACATACAACGGCCAATTAAATAATAACATAATAATGTGGACTGGGTTACCACTTTGTACAAATTTGTCAATGAATGCTTGAAACATACATTAGCTACCTTTTAATAATATTGTAACTCTCTTTGCTTATTTGCTATTATTCTCTTGTTTGGACCTATTTATGTTGTGAAACGTAATCAATGAAGACACATGAGCTCAATTTGTCAGAAAGTAAATTATGCATGTTTGAGTACAACTACCCTGTCGGATGTATCTCAATGATAACTAAGTTACTCAGCAATGTAGTTTCAAGTAAATTATCCTTACCTGTAATATCTGTTTCTTGATGATTGGTCAAAATGACATAACAATCAAAGGGGAGACGACACAATTCAAGGTGACGATTAACTACTCTCTCTCTCTCTCTTTCTTTCATATTCACCATCGAGTGAAACGAATTTGTTTTAGTCCCAATAGCCGGGTGTGGCCAGGTCTATTTACAGTACTTCTTAGACTTGTGATAATCGAAGTAGTTATTTATTATTATTATTTAGCACCGCGTCTTATCTACCCGTTCAGGTTATACGCTTTAAGTACTAATTACGCTAATGGATTAGGAATTAGGAAGGTTGAATTAGAAGAAGTGAACCCGCATTTACGTGGAGGGAGAGTGGAAAACAATTTAGGAAAAACCACCCCGAGTTCCCCTGACCGAGATTCGAACCTCGATCTCCCGGTCTTCAGCAGTTGAACTCAACACGACTAGTGCGTTAGCCAACTACGTCACTGAGGCTGGTAAATAGTTATTAGTGTTCGAGTTATACAGAAGATAGTCTATCACGCGGGCATTTTATAAATCCATGTTAGCTACTACTGGTAAAACGGTTATAACTTTCGCATATATTTAACTAGAAATAACATTATATTTAATGTAGTACAAATGTAGGACTACTAAGGTAGGAGTGTAGGAACCGCGATAAAATACGGTGTTTTTCGGTTTTTATATAAACTTTCCTTTTGGTCAAAATAAATCAAATATTTCTTCATTAGAAACACAAGAGTTTAATTTTGTACACATGGTGATCTTAAAAGTTCTTGAATATCTTTAAGTGTGTCGTGAAAGTTAATGACAACTTTTTCTCTCATTTAAGAAGTTTCTCATATAATTCCGCTATACTCATGACATATAATCAACAACTGTTTGAAACACGCCTCGGTGGCATAGTTGGACTGCCGAGGACAAGGAGATCAAGACTCGAATCTCAGTCGGTAGACAGGGTTTTTTAAATGTTTTTCCACTCTCCCTCCACGCAAATGAGAGTTCAATTCTTCTAAATTCAACCTTCCCGATTCCTAACTCATTAGTGTAATTAGTACAAAAGCGTATAGCCCTAACGTGTATAAGACGGATGCTAAATAAATACATTTAAAAATTTGTCGCCATCAACACGCGAAGAAAACTAAACACATATTTATACTGGAGAAATATTTTATTTATTTTGTCAAAATATATTTTGATATAAAACTGCAAAAACACTGACATTTTCTTGCATACCCCACACTCCCACCTTAACACTATTCCATAAGTTCTACCAAACGCACTTCTTTATGTTTGACACTTCCTAAGTGCTATCCTGACCAAGTAATATTAGTGACAGTAACAGGCGCTTTTGGTTGTTGCATGATGGATCACTCTCATGTTATACTGGCCTGCTCTAGACGGGGGAATCAGGGTTGGAGTCCTGTCTAGCTCAGCTGAGGGTGGTTTTTAACAAATGGTTTCCTACTCTCCTTCCAAGAAAATGTAGGTAAATTACCTCTAAAATGCTTCCTTCCTCATACCTATCCCGTTAGAGTATTTATCATACATGCATATAACCTGAACAGATCGCAAGACGCGTTGATAGTAAAAAAAATGTGACACCATTTAAATATATTTTGATATCAGTTTTATAATTTAAAAAAAAATTAAAATCCTATTTAAGGATGTTTTTCCTTTTCTCACAAACTTTTAAATTATTACAATATGATAATTGTATCATTTACAAATTATGGCCCAATCTTAATTTATTAAAATAATTTTAAAATATTTGAAATTTAGAGTGTGTCGCTACTTAGGCTAATATAACTTTATTTAAAAAACATATGGATAAACTAATTACTAATCAATCACACATTTTTTCTAATTACATGGTTTAACCATGTAATCCTAGTATTAATCAATTGAAAATTATAAATAAGTGTATTTTCTTTTCTTATAGTTGCAAAAAAAAAAATAGTTTGGTTAAGGTGTTAAAGATCTTGAATAAGGTTCTATTCAAATACATTTATTGATTAAATAAAAAAAATACTTGAAAGATTGATAAGCCCAATAGTTAATAAATGTGATATTCTTAAAAAATGTTTAATTAGTGAAGATTTACTATCGAGTTTACCGTACGTGTATAATCTCACGTTAGTATTGACTTAAAAGACAAAATTAACACGAAAACGTTATAGAGAATAAAATTTTACTTCAATACATACTGCTAGTTAGTAATTTTAACCTTTCCAGTTAAGGCGATTGGGCCATTTCATTTGGCGTGGAAATGCAGAGCCATGGCAACAAATAGTTATCTTCAAGAATTTTTATTATTTTAAAGTTTTATTTATGAACACGGTTTGCTCAAGAATATAATCGTGTTGATTAAGTTATACTCTTATATATACACCTCCACTATAATTTTAACAGTGATCAAATATGGATAAAATTGATATTTGTCAATATAAAACTGGCGGCTTCATAACAAAAAAAAGAAAGAAAGAAAATGTAGCAATTAATAAACATCAATTCACTATCCCAGAAGGGGTGTTGAAAATATTAACATACAAATTTCACTCGCTCTTGAGAAAACTGATATTTTCAAACGTATGATTTTTCCGCAAGACCTGTCCGATAGCTAGTGCCATCTACGGTTTCCATGATCCATTTTTTCTTGTTGGCACAGAAGGATAGTTTGGTCAGTTGTGAAGCCACGCCACGCCTTTACCCCTCCCGTCCATCATATCACAAAATAGGCTTTAGATTTTCACTCGACATGGCCAAAGGCCTTAAAGTACTTGTTTGATTAGAATTTTGGAATGAATTCAAATAAAAACTCCGCCTTTTATAAATTTTTAAAAAGATTTCCACACAACTAATTTTAATTTGTGTTTTGATCTAAATACCTCCGTCACTTAATAAAAAAACTAGGTATGCACTTATTTTTGAAAGAATATTTAAATTAAAATAACTTTTATCCTACTAGAATCCATCAAAAATAATTGTATTTCTATAAATATTGTGTTCAAAAATACCAATTTTAAGACATCATTATAATATGCAGATAAATAATAAAATAAGTGGTAGATTTTTTCTAAGACATCAATGAAATAGGATAAGAATAAGGCTAGGCAAGGAATAAAAATTGGTTTTTCTAATCACTGTCAAGGGTTCATTGATCCAAAATAATGGTTTTATACCATGTCATACTTCTAATACTCCCCTTTTCCATATCAACTACTATTTGATAGAAACCCTAAAAATGGAAACATTAAAGAATCAGAAGCTTTAAATTCTCAAAATAACAATAATATATTTCGTAAGGGTGATTCCGTTAAACCAAATATCCTTTCTTTATCCTTGGCCACCCCACCCCAGTTCAACCCTTTATTCACAACTCATGCAGTTCGTGTTGGGGGGGGTTAACTCAAGTGTTACTTTTACAAATAACCATGCAGAACAGGAAAACCCCTTCAAATTTATTCCTCAAGGCTGACGTCTTTACTCTCTTTTTTATTTCGCATGCCTGTATAGTAACCTTAAATTCTATTTCACCAAAAAGACACTCAAGATAGACTCAGCGTGACCTAGAACACTAAACCACTGTTCTCTTTCGTGTTAATATAATATTATATTAATTAATATATATATATATATATATATATATATATTGTGTGTGTGTGTGTGTGTGTGCGCGCGCATACATATGGTGTGTAGAAATGAAGAGGAGAGTATAGGGTCCTGTCTTTAAAACCAAGAGTGTAATATTGCTTGAGGAAAACTCGCAGTAATTGGGAAGCCCCAGGCGTCAATATCAAGTGTTTAATAATAATTAATGAATTAATAATAATTAATTAACACAAGTTAAATAGTGTCAGATACGAATAGTTTAGTTTTAGCCAAAACAAAGAGGTTTTATTTCTATATATAGTTTACTATTATTCGAGCCAGTCTTCATCAGGGTGCGTGTGCTAGTTTTAATTAATAAAATGATCTCATTATACATTTAAGATGACTATAAAATAATCAAATGAAATATTAAATCATTATAGAGACATACGTAATAAAATAGGCATCGTAGTTCACCCATATATATCACAAGAAGATGTTTATTTTATTACTATGTCGCTTCTGTATAGTTGATAGTTTATCTATATATATTTATGTAGGTGACCTGGTGGTCTAGGGGTAAGGTGTCGGACTTCTGTTTGGGAGTCCGGGGCTCAATCTTCGGTTCCGGCACAGATTTATCTGATTGTCCAACCCTTCCTTCACCTCTGACAAGATGTGTATTAATCACAACTTGTGAATATGTGGAATGCCAGGCCTTCACCGTGGTTCGGATCCCACGTTAAACTGTAAGTCCTTCATTTCATCTCACAATCTCCCTACCATTACCTGAACGGATAGTAATACGCGATGCTAATAATAATAATAATAATAATAATAATAATAATGTATGTAAGTAACAACAGCATTCAGGATCCAAGGATCCCCATTAAAATTAGCTTTATCTTGGGTATTCTTTATTTTTAGGTTTTTTGTTTAACATATTAATATTTTATGCGTATTACAGCTGGGTAATGTAAGCATGTTATGACCTGCTTTAAAAAGGCTATTGCTAATCCCACATTAAATTAAGACCACGCGTTCATTCTTGGGATTGTAAACAAGGCGAAGCGTACTTGTGTACTAACTTGGCCACGGCTGTTGTGGCGCTTCAATATGGTTTTCTGTAAATGTTTTTCAAGCTTAGCTTAAAATAGAAAGAGATGGATGGCATGTAGATTAAATGATAATCTAATCTAACCAAACTTAACCTAGTTTAACCTAACCTAAGCGTGCTCAACCTATTATAGGGCAAGAATATTAGTGGAAACGAGTCCCAACTAAGCTATGAAGATAATACTCCTGAGCAGGGATCGTGGACAAAATGTGACTATAATCCTCCTAATCGGTGACCATTGCTTAATTAAACTATGTATATAATTCTTCTAGTCAGTGACCGCGGCACAACTAAGCATTAACTTTTTGGACAAGGGATTTCTAGCCCAACTGTTATGAATCAAATGTTTTTGTTTGTATTATTTCAGTAGCTTTGGCCCTCCCTGCTCTCAATTTTCATGTATGATTTGGACGCCTATTATTTTATTTCCAAACCTTTGAACTTTTATGCTCTCGTGGGTGATCTTTTTACCAATCTGACAAATATAAATTTTCTTCCCCCCTGAACGGTAGATATTCTAATAGTTAATTGAGAATTAATATCAAGTTACTGTCCCTCCCCTCCAATCCTTTCCAGTTCCCACGTTTCCATTTTGAAATTTTAAGACTTATTTGGCTATCTGACGAGTTTATTTTCCGGGCCTGCCTAATTTGAATTTTCAACCACACCTAAAATAGTGTTCTACATTAGTTGTATCAATTTCTAGCTCTCATATTAACCGTTTATCAATTTTGTAATTCCATTTGTTCTGACATCACTAAGTTCTCCCACAAGGTACATTTACTCTTATGCCAACATTCAATTTTATTCCATACCAAGAAGTTTTTTTCTATGGGCTTGGATAATTTTGGAATCTCATTTCTTAGAAGCAATTTAAAAATTTGTATTTTCTGTATTTGAAGAGGTCGTTCTAACGACTTGCAAGTAATAACATTTTCACCACAGTTAGACATTTTTATATTAGTTTTTGATATTTCTAAGTCCTTATTCAATTCAGATGTGATTTTAATTTTTTTAATGCTTTTATAGCTATTTGTGAAATTTATATTTTATACCTTTCCAAAAGGTATTTTTCTATAATTTTGTAATTTTTTTCTCATCCTCAATTTCCCTACTTCCACACTCACCCTCCAATTTTGTAATTTCAAATTTTAATAATTTTTTTAACTTTTCATGTGGTTTCTTTATCATATAGCTAAAATTCAATTCTTTGCCTCACTGATAAATGGTTGACAATTTCAATTTTTGAAAATTTCCAGCCATGACTATTTCCTGCACTCCAACTTTTAATTTTAAATGTTCAATCCATTCCGGGTATTTCAGTTTGACCGTTTTTATTTAATCAAATAATTCAATTTTATATAATACTATATCTATCAAAAAGTGTTTTTTGTTTTGTAAAATTTTAATGGGAACTTTTATTTTTTAAGGCTACTTCATTTTTTAAATTAAGAATGTTAAAGCCATTATTACGATTTGGGGTGGTCCTAACAGCTTGCTAGAAAATTTCAATCTTCTACCACACTAATGGGTAGCTAATTCTTTTAGTTTTGGCAAGATTAAATTTTTAACTTTTTGTTATTTGAAGCATCCCTTCTACATTATTGACCAATTTAGTTTTCTACCTCTACTGAAATATTTTTTTTTATTATATGCCTCACCTTTCTCAGCCTATCTTCCATTTGGATAACAATTGAGGGTCAGTTGTATCGAAATTTGAAGAACCAATGGTGTAATTTTGTTTACCAGCTTTGAAAATACCGAGATTTAAAATTTATTGAAAATTAAACAAAAAATAGCAATTTTTGATACCATCTAAGTATTGATTTAGGTTTAGCCGTCTGGAATTTCTATATTAAAAAATTACAGAATGGTTGAGTTAAGCAGTGTTCTAAGCCGCTGAAACTCAAATTTCAGCATGATAGGACAAACTTGATTTTTTTGGCCTGTAAGGTATGAATGGGGAATTTTTAGGAAAACAAATTCGGCCCCTTTTTAATTTTCCTTAAATTTATGATTTTTGACATCATTCTTAGATTTTCAGGAAATTATTTGTCTAATTTTAACCTTCTATCTCACCAGTAAGTATGAAAAAAACTCGGGAAGGAAAAATAGACAAAATAGATAAATAAAAATAGGTAAAATTGCGCTTGTCCATAAAAAATAATTAAAACTAAAAATTGCTTGTTTTTCATTAGCACTATCTATAATAACCACATTGATGTAAGACTTGTGCATACAGACACATACATTAACATCACGAATAATAAATAATAACACAAAGCGTAAATGTCTCCATAATACAATTATTAGAAAAATTCTATGGTATTTAGTTTTTAAAGCTTAGCATACGTATTTTCTTAAATCTTTTACCAAAATATTCATTATTTAAAAAAATTATATTTATATTTCCATAAATTAAAAAAATATTATTTCAGTCAAGTATATTTCATAATATAATCATTAATAAAGAGGAATCCTAAATTTAATAAATAATTGTGTCTAAATACCACCCACTTGCTTACTAATATCATGGACATGTTATTCAAAACGTATCCAGTTATATTTAAATTATGGATTTATTTTAATATTGTTGTTTTTATAGAATGATAATTGAACATCATAATGTTTATGTTTGAAGATATTACATAATATTTGCTTAGCCAGAATTATTTTGATGATTGCCTATGTAAATATTGAAGTAAGCATGAAAAAAGGTGGCAAAACTTAAAAAATAACAATAAAATTTGGATTTGTTTTCAATATTAAACACTTGGAATTTGTCTAGATAAAAATGTGTATTGTTAAACATATATCTTCCTCAATATAAAAGGCGTCTCATCTATTGCCGATATGCTCATGGGATCTTAGAGATTTGTTTATATCACCATGTGATTAAATTATAATTTATATTTGTAATGAAACAATATTTGACATATTTTGTTAAAAAAAATTGTTATAAAAACTGCAAAAACACAGACAATAATTTCATATACATTTATAGAAATTCATTACACTAAAATTCCAATGCTATTAATTTAAGAAATAATAATTAATAAATATAGATTAAGGCATTGAAGATTCTAATTTTCAAAATATGTGAAATATTTTTAACTGACATTCCATATTTGGTGTTTTTAAATAGATGAGGATTCTTTACTTCGTATGTTTAAAATAACGGATTATTACCCAAACCAATAAATCTAATATATATACATTGTATATATAAATATAAAGCATATATATAGTTTTGGTTGTAATGTAAACATACACACACACTAGAAACAAAATAATAACTTAAAGGGTTTATAAATTATATTATGAGAATAATATATGTTTTAAAATATATTTTATTTAATATGATTATTAAAATTGAGTTATTAGACCTTGGGTACACAACTTGCAGCTAAACAAAATTATTGCACTCCACATATCATGAATGTTAAACTTTTACCAAAAAGCTATTCGAAGTAATGTCCCTTATGCATCACAAACCTTACCGTGATAAAGGTCTACTTAATAATTTCATAGATTTTTATAATAATAGTTTTAGTTAAGTCGCTATGTTTTTTAATCCTGGTCTCACTACCCGTTTGGGCTGTACGTATATAACTTAATATATTAATAACGCTTATGCTACAGAGATGATTAAGGTATAATTTAAAGGAAAAGTACCCGAATTTTTGTGTAGGAAGAGTGTAAAATCATTAATTTAATACAACCCTTGGTACATTTGGCTGGTCTCGAACACCGATCTTCCAGTTACCATAGAACCAGTCTAAATGAGCTTGAAATGTTGTATACCACGTGTTCATATATTATTGAAGGTGTTATGTAAAATACTATTAGTGTGATCCTTGGGCCACTTTTTCACTCTGGTGATACGTGATCAAGTCCAAGAGACCTTTAATTTGATTGGCAGTCGGGGAACGACCAGGGGGAGGGGATGGTCTGCACTGGAACTAAGTGTTTCCTTGTCTCCGTTACCTTCGGGAGAAAGTCAAAGAGTTTAATGAACCCGAACCACACGCAACCAACCTTTCAAAAACATTCCTTCAGCTTGCATCACAATGAGACGTTGAAGATATTAACTTAAAAAGTTTCACACTAAATGTTTTGACATGAAGGTAAGACATTTTTTAATAACGAGTAATGACTTAAATGATTTTGTTCACATTTTATAAAGCAATTTAATCCCCTTTAAATAAAATTGTGAATAAAGAAAGTTACAATTTTCAATTGAAAATAAGCATTTATGCCATTTTTCATGTATTTTTTTAAACGTATAAATATCTTAACAAAGTTCTAAGTTTAGTATTATATTGCTCAATAACACAATTGCACAAAGGTTATAGTGCATTGTTTTATAGCTCGGAAGAAAAATATCAAAAATAGGTTTTCAGTATAAACTAACGTGAAGTAACTTTCACATCACTATGTTAATACCAATCAACGCTATTCATAAATACATTTTAAACCAATCTGTTAAAATGTTTTTGACAAATTTCAAATAAAAAATATTTATAAACTACGCTAAAAATATTCTTATTTACCATGAAAACCTATTCCCAGATACCAATTTTGAGCTCAATCTTCAAGGTCAATATAGATAAAAATATAATTTTTTACAATCTATTGGAAGTACCTTTAAATTGCTACCTTTAAATTAATTTATTTTAGAAAAACAAACATATATTTTTATTGATCATGTGAAATAGTCTCCCTATACCTACTTTGAATAAAATTATAAGAGCTTTATATTTATTTTTTTAAATTAACCACAATGATTTTTATTTTAGAAAACCATATATAAAAAGAAACAAACTTAACAAATACCCATTTTGAGCTAAATTGCCATATCCATGTTTTGAAACATTCAAAATTAGAAAAAGCATTCATCAGTAAACTACCTTTTAACGAGCTTTTACCCAAAATCAAAGTATACAATGTTATTGGGAATTCAACACTCCCTAGATAGTAAATTTGAACATGACCATAAAAGCCATTTTCAAAATATTTGGAATTCAAAAAACTCACTCATCAGTAAGCTACCCTTAATTTAAAGGTACGGTCAAAATAAAAATGTCCTGAGATATTTCTTTATAACATCTAACTACAAGTTTGAAAAAATCCATCAAACTGATTCATATTTGTGACCAGGGACAGATATAATTTTAGAACTCCCAATTTTAGGTTTGGCCACACACAAAAAGTAAAGATTCACTAAATTTAAAGTTATCTAAATGGATTTTCACATTTTGTAAACATTTCTGTTTTGTAAACGAATACATTGATTTAGATACAACCACTTAAAATGATTAGGTTTTTAAAAAAGTTGATATTATTTAATAAAACGGCTCATTTGTATTACTTTTTATATATGTATAGTATTGATAAATATTTAATCTATACATTATTATAAAACTTTTAGAGCCTAGCATAGTAATAATAATATTCCATTTAGCTAGTAATAGCTTTATTTAGAAGGAGATATGGTAGTATTTTGTTATAAATAAATTTTACTTCATTTTTGGGAATATAATAACAAATAGGCCTAAATGAATTTTTTGCTTGAACTTCTCAACTATAAACAAAATCCACGAATGAGATTAACTATTTTTCTATTGTTTCTCTGATCGTTTAAGAAATAAGTGGAATTTATATTCGGTTTCCTTTCTTGACTATACCTTAGGCCCTCCCAATCTTCCTATCCTTCCCTTCTCTTGTTTTTTTTTTGTGCATGCACAAATTGTGTTACATCTTCTATCTCCAAAGAAACGAAAAAGTGTTTAGTATGCAAATATTCTCTTGTAGCTTTTTGTAACCACCCCCTAAGAAGACAAAGTCGGGCAAGGAATGTTTTTCACGACTTAAAGAGATAGTGAAGAGTAAACAGGCTAAGTCATAGTAGATGATGGAGTGTAAAGAAAAACACTGACGTTAACCATTCCCAAAATAAGATAGATAGGTACAAAAATTAGTGTATATTGTGTTGCACTTTTATCCAATATTTTTTGTGTTTACTTTTTGTGTGTGTTTGTTTGCTAATTTTTATTTTTAAGAAGTTTAGAATCATGGACTAAAACAAAATCCTTTTGATGTTTACTTTTAATAGTTGTTTTTATATTAACATTCTTGGTTTGATAGCTAAAGTTTCAAAAATTTTTGTTCTGGTTTGCCTGTTAAGGGGAGGTGGGAAATTTAAGCTTGGCTGGACTTACTGAGGATATTTTTCTTTGTAATAGAGTTGTTCACAATCATTAAATGAAAATGAGGATACATTTAATATTAATTTTAACTTTACCATCCCAACTCCATTAGTGTTAGTATGAGGATAATACGCCAAGCATCAACTTGCATTCATTATAGGCTGTGAAAAAGTTCAACCAATATTATAATAAAGGCTGTATCTGTTCGGATTAAAATAGCTTTATACCAAATATAAATTTGTAATACATGTATTAAACACTAATAATGAATACCTTTACTTACTTCAAGTACCCCATTTTATTTCACGGCCGCTTTAAAACCTTGAAATAAACTATAGTTTTTGTTGTTGAAATATTAAGCTTAACTTGACAATTAAAATATAATAAGAGGTCAAAATGAGTTTTTATTTTAAAAGCCTTATTAAACCAGAATAAATATTTAAATAATTGAAAAACTGTTTAAACGGATCTTATGCAACCATCTATTTATTGATTTTAATATCAAATCTTACGTTCCTGTGACTATGATAATCATCATTTAAAAATATTTAATCAGTTAGGAAAAAAAGAATAAAATATTAAATAGAACTATTTTTAGAATTATGACATCATTAAAAATGAGATACAACTTAAAATATATCCAAATTTAATGGTATAAATATTACTAAATGTTTTCACACATTTCTCAAAAGCACGCATATTATTTTTAATAAATAAACTCAAATAATTTTCCTAATTTTTCACTAGTTTTAATTTCAATATCATTTACAATTCTCAAAATAACAAAAGATGTAATACGTATGTAAATTTTAACGGATTAATTTTAATTTAATTTAAACGTAATCCATTCATTTTAATTATATCTAGATCCACGAATAAAGAGAATATATTGATTGTGCCTTAAAGCTGATCGACCGCGAAGTGTAATAGTGTTCGTGACAATTTCTAAACTACTTTATATTTTAGAACGAAGCACAATATCCTATACAAATTTCAAAGGTTTGACTACTGGTAAAGTCAAAGCTATACATAATGGGTCTGAGTGGTTATTATGGAATTTAACTCACTATAAGTTCAATTTAATATGTTTATACGAGTAAAGCCCTCATGTGTTATTAGTAATAATTATTAAAACACATAAAGAATATATTTACGTGTTATTTAGTAATAGTTTTTTTAAATTTGCCAGGTTAAGTCTTATATCTAAGGAGTATACACATTTTCTCTGGATATTGAAAGTGAGAAATATACTATCTTTCTTTATATTTCAATTGATCCTCCACGTTTTTCAATTATTATATTTAATTAAAAATATAAATAGATGGTGCAATTAGCTACCTAGCTACTAGGTAGCCAACCACAGATAGATTGACTTATAATCCGAACCTTTTCCTCCTAAATCCTTTACCAATCCTTCTAATTTTGGTAGAGGCTTACGTAGTCCATTATTTTGAGACTTAAACTTGGTTTAGTAACGTTACGTTATTTCAATTTAAAAACATTTCTTCAGCAAGATGAAGTACTTAAAACTTTGTTTATATACTCAGGTTGCTAGTTACCCTGATAACATTATTATTTGTTGGTTATTTTTATAGAACTGCATCTTACTACCCGCTTGGGTTATTTGCACCTTGTTTAAATTTACTGTACAGTCAAATATTATTAAAATATTCTTAATTGATGGCTTATTAAAAATTTTACTCAACATATCAAGATTCTAAACAGATTACATTTCGAGAAGATATATATATATATATATCAATAAATATAACTAATTTACTAAACACAAAATAATTTGTTAAAGTCATTAAAATACTTTAAATTATAGCCTTTGTGACAAAAATTCTCAATTGTTAAATAACCTTAAAATTATAATGAAGGATTGTGATATGTTTATGTGTATTTGTGTACGCGCGTATGTTTATATTAATATCAATAAAATAAAATATTTGATTGGTTTATTATGTATGTATTTATGTATTTATGTATGTATCTATGTGTTTATTTATGTATGTATTTATATAGAGTAGATATTCTGATCTTATTAATGTATACATTATTCCATGCACCCTGACGTTTGTTAATTATTCACAATTGAGTGGCTGTTGTTTGTAGCTTACTAAAAATTTATTATTCTAGATTCATTGAGTATGTTTCAAGCACCCATTGTTTTGGGTAGCATTTAATCTCATATTACGTAACTATATTTACTTATTGTTCATATAGGAGATAAACTTAACATACAAAATATAAAATAAACCATGCATTTTATAAGTACAGATTATTATTAATATATAAAAGAAATATTACGACATATATAATTCATAAAAATCTCCTGTTTATGTATAAAAGTGATGACAAAATAAACACTTAGTGAATCAGTATACCACTGTAGAACAATGGGCTTTATTGCTTTGGTTGTTGCTCAGTGATAAATTATAACAACTTGTTATAAATATCATTTTGGTATTAAACTAATTTCACCCCAATGTAATTTGCACAAGGTAGCTCGTTAAAATAATCTTGGAGCCAGTAGATTTTAAACTACAGACGGTGGGATAAAATGGTTGAAAAAAGACTTGTCATCAATTTATGACATTCGTGACAATATAAAAACGTTTTATAAATACAAACAATAACTTATGTTATTTTACTTATTTGATTATTTACGTATTCTGAAGAATAGGAACTAATATTAAACAAATATTTGTTAGCAGAATAAAAGCTCGTTTAAGAAATTTTCAGTACCCGTGCTGGTACGTTATTTGTTTCATAACTACATACTGTTGTAATTAAACAGTCCAAACTAATAGTATTATCTAATTATCGTAGCACAATATTTATATACATAATAGCTCTTCCTGATTATTTGTCTTTAACATTTTTTTTATAAGAAAGTGCCGCATTCCATAAGGGTTTTTACAACTACGTTCAATAACAGTCTAGTCTCTAATTCCCTCTTAGGTTAAATCACTAAATAATTAGTAAATCTTTTCCCTACATATTATTACTAATAGTCAAGGGGAATCAATTTTGTCGACACATGCACCACAAAAATAGATTAATACACTTTTAAGGGAAGTAGGATCTCTCCCCCTCCCCAAAAAAAACAAGGTCTTTATGGAAGATTATAAGGATTGATGTTAGCGCTAGCACCCCAAGGTGAACTGACCTTGACCCTGAAGGTCAATCCGGTTCAAGGCCACCTGGCTGTAAGTCCTCACGGCCCGGTCCGACGAGGTGCCAACGAGGTCTAGCTAAACATATTGCGTGGGGGTGGGTGACTTCCAACAGCTGAAGCAGCAGGGGAACGCGCACTGGAGGGTGTTCTTGAACGCCTCCCGGAAGTCCCGGTTGAAATACGCGTATATGAGGGGGTTGAGCGCCGAGTTGAAATATCCTA
Organism: Timema cristinae; assembly: GCA_039000515.1. Taxonomy (NCBI): domain Eukaryota; kingdom Metazoa; phylum Arthropoda; class Insecta; order Phasmatodea; family Timematidae; genus Timema; species Timema cristinae. The sequence goes on along the minus strand of JBCFYV010000001.1, from coordinate 30,319,881 downwards.
TCCAGAAGAGGACGGCGATGACCATGTCGGGACAGTGGCAGGCGTCCCCGCAGAGTGTCGTTATCACATACCTGTCGAAGAAAAAGATGATTACTTCCAGGGTCAGAAACATTTTATTTGTGTAGGAGCACCTTGCTTTACTATTCATTCAGGCTATAGGAATATTCACACTGACTCAGTTGTGATGTGTAAAAACTAAAAATTAGAAGAAATATAATAATAATAATAATAATAATTATTATTATTATTATTATTAGCACCGCGTCTTACTACCCGTCCGGGTTATATTCGCTTACGCTAATGTGTAATGGTAGGGTGATTGTGAGATGAAAGAGAGGACCTACAGTTTATCGTGGAATCCGAACCACGGGGGAGGCCTGGAATTCCCCACATTCACAAGTTGTGATTAATACATTTCTTGTCAGAGGTGAACGAAGGGTTTGGTAATCAGATAAATCTGTGCCGTGATCGAGGATTGAACCTCGGATCCCTAGCTCAGAAGTCAGACATCTTACCCCTAGACCACCAGGTTACCGAAGAAATATAAGAAAATTTAAAAACAAGTAATGATAAACCTAGATATTAACATTATCACTAATATAGTCTATTGTGAGAGTGATGCCTTATACCAATGCTTCACCAATTTTATCCAAACGCATAGACTTTTAGCAGCCGTTGTCTATTCAAGTGCTTCCCAACATTATTTTTAGTATATCCCCCACTTCTGATGATTGGAGAGTTGGATACTGGATAACGCATTCCTCACCTCCAACTCAACCCAAAATTAAATGTGATTAGCATGCCGAAATAAGCGATAATAGCCTTAAATTCATGTAACATTGTGCATACATAAGTAACTATTTCAAAATTAATATTATTATACACATAAGTAGATATAGTAGTGTTTAATTAGATTTTATAAATTTTGATTAATTTCCTTCAAGACGTTTAAGTGAATTTATAAATTTTAGACCCTTTTGTTAAAATATTTTTGTGTCCTTTTATTATTAATATTAAATTATTGCTGCAATATTTATAAAATGTTAAACTCATCCATACCACCCCCAGAAAACCAACCCTCCCCCCCCCCAGGAGGCTGGCATTGCTGAAGTTGTGAAACACTGTTCCAACCAAAGAACCCCTTCCAACTTCTCCTAAAAAACTATAAAATTAATACCTGACATATTTTAAAGTATAGATAGCTATTACAAGTTTCAAACATGTAGTTTAAATAATAAATTTAACAAATCTGCAATAGAGGGTAAGAAATCTTATAAAAACAATAGACCCATACTGACAGCAAGATCACCATCTTTGGCCATGATATTGCCAACAACTGCGGATATATGGTGTAATATGATCAGGACAACGAACCCTCCAACAGTTAATCTCTGTTTTCTAGACGAGAGTATCTACTATTTTATTTAAGTGGCTTCTCATTTGTCCTCATGAGGCTGAGTTGAACTCGTTCCAGACTCACTGCCACAAAGACAAACTGGAAGCACTGGGAATCGAAACCAGTGCCTCTGGATCTGAATATAGGAACTGTCAAAATCTACATTTATTTGTTTATCAGACATGTTAGTATCGACGAATATTTTATGAATAATAAAACTTGTGAGAAATCGCGTACACCTTGAAGTTGTTTACGTACCTTTGTCTTTTGACTTTTGGCTTTGGGTGCTTTAGACTATGCGGTCTGGAAACTGTATCTTGCTGAGGAAAAGATAGGCGCTATCTTCATTCTCACTATATCTTTATTTATTTATCTTCCTCCTACTATATATTGCTTGCGGACATTTCTATTTTGTCAATACGGACTCATATTGGTTTCTTGTCTCGCCGAGACAACTGTACTATGAAATGAAAAATTCCCCATGATCAAACTTTGTCTAGCACACTATATTTTCGATAACTGCAGTGGATTGACTAATAATGTACATCGACTCGCTTGTGATCCACATTAATGGTCGCATGGTCTAACACGTAACTCTCGCGTTAGACTTGATTGTCAGTAACGAGGGTATATGGGCTCGAATCTTGGTTCTAAAGTAGTTTATTCCTAAATGTGTTTCCCACTCTCCTTCCACCAAAATATGGGTACATTTATTCTAACGTTCTTCCTCTCCTCATGCCCATCCAATTAGCGTAAGTTTTTTTTAAATGGTTGCTTTGAGAGTGTCACATTTTTTTACTAATTTTTAACTAAATAATTATTATCTACCTAAGCTGAGAGGTGGATATTTGGATAAAGGCATAAATCTCGTCTAGTCTGATTTTTAGGTGATGGGATTAGCGTTTAACTCCCTACTGGTAAAACTTTTTTTTTTCTAAATGATTTACAACTCTTCCTCGACGTAAATGTGGGTTCACTTCACCTTACTATACTTTCCATATCCTTATTCCATTCAATTAATTAATATGTAAATACACCAATGTTATAAAAAAATTCGAAATACGGATCATAATGGTAGCTTATAGAATGTTATATACATAAGCATTAGTGCGAAGAAAAGTGGGAAAACAAAAGTAGTTATTTCCATTCGGGAAATCATCCATGGTTTTGAATCAGGACATTCACATCCAGAATGAGATAAGAAACTAACGCCTTATACCTCTTGGCCATTTATTCAAACTCTTTACAATGTGTAAGAGAAATAACTTTTCTTAATACCGAGCTTTATTGGGAAAATGGTCATATGAAATTTCTCACAAAATCTTTGGCCAGATTCTGACAACATTTACTATAGTTCAAAAGAGGTGTACAATCACGTATAATTACACCTTTTATGTTACTTTTATTGTTAAAATATGCCCTAACTATATTTTAACAAGTTACATGTCTACAAGTAGTTTACCATATATGGTAGGAGAAATAAGTATAAATAATAACGCGGTATAACTATATTTGTGTTTGTCTCAGATGGGTCTAGGTTCCATCCACTAGCACAAAAGTTAAGGAAAGGACACGCAAACAGACAACTTAAAACTATATTAATTCTCATCCACTTCGGTGGACTTTGATCTAAGGCGTCACTATCTCTGTAGACTATACCAGTGGTTTCCAAAAGGTGGTCCACGGCAACCACCAAAATTTAACAAAATAAAAAGTTAAAATAATAAATTTTAACAACAGTATGCCTAATCTTAATTAATAAAAAGTTTCCCCTTCTCCTCATCCCGCTGCGCAGTGCTATATGAAAAACCAGTATAAAAACATACTTGACATGCATTTGGATTTTAGAGTCAAAGTCTTCAACCTGATCTTCAAGAAGTAATAGGGGGAAAAAATGAGGTTTAACTTATCTCACTAATACTATACCCAAATGAATAAATTTGTACTTTTGAATAATCAATACATTTTCATGTAGGCCTATTTAACCTTTTATGTGGTCGCTATTACTATTATAATCATTATTATTATTATTACAACTAGAATTGGTATAAAAAATAAAAGTATGTAAAACACATTTGATTCGGACTTACTGTGCCAAATTCTCAGTTTTGAAGGTTTTATAACATGAATTATTAATATGGTGTACTATTTTTTATACATGGAATAAATTATATTCTAACGATTATAAATAACGGGGGATCCGCTCATATCAAAAAACCTTTTGGGGTTTCTTGACTGGTAGGTAATTGAGAACCACTGGAATAGACTGCCGACGACGGGGTGATTGAGGTTTTGATCTCGGTCGGGTGTACTTTGGGTGGTTTTTCCAAAATGGTTTTCCACTCTCCCTCCACATAAATACTGGTACACTTACTCTAAATATAATCTTCCACATCTCTAAAACCATGACCGTAATTAGTATATGAGAATATAACCTAAACGAATAGAGAAGGACTACTTAAATATTATACATATATTTATTCTCATTTTAAAGGAGACAACTGCCATAGTTAGTAATATTATTTATTGAGAGCCTACAAAACAAAATCATACGCATAATTTTGGAAATTGAAGTATTACATACTAGTAATACTAACTTTATGGCATTAGGAACTCGAAAATTCACTGCTACATTTACAAAATTACACCACATATCCCTAGCTTAAGTTTGTTCTATCCAGTCCACCTCATTAAACTCTATCAATATCTTGAACTAGCTCAATCCAGTCCAACTCATTGCACCTATCTCTGTATAGAGCTAGTTCCATCAGTCTACCTCAATAAAAACCTATCCCTATCTTGCGTAATTCTGTCCAGTCCATCCCAATACACCCTCTCTAACTCTTTCAGGTCTATCCTAATGCATACTTCATCTGTATCTAGGTCTTCCAATGGTCTCCCCATTGAGCTTGCCAGTCACTACCCGAAAATGGTTCTAGAATCTCCCATTCATGCTGCATGTCCTGCCCATCGTAATCTGATATATTTGATTATCCTACAAGGTATTGTTTTTCAAATACTTGTAATAAAACACATTATTAGAAAAAAATTTAATGCTTGATGTGTTAGGGAATAAACTAATTGTCACTAATAGAAATACTATATATCAAGTCAATAGTGGGCAGTAGCTAGTAATGAATTATTATACATAAAGTCATACACACACAGTATAACACCATTATTGTATGGATATCAACAAGTCATTAGTACCTCATTAATCTATTTGAGCCATGAGTAATTCAATTTGGGACGATAAACCATTGCTCGCTAATCTCTGTTTAATACGATAAGATATTGGTGCTTACATCGCTGTTACGTGCTTGGGACATATTTCCTCAGGATTTTATAATTACAAAATAATGGAGGAAAGGATGTCTTGTAGAGCGTCATATAAATTAAAAAGATAATTTTGAAGGATTCATTTACTTGTTAGATCATTACAAATTTCATTTACGTGTAGGAAAGAGAATAAAATTTGAAATGTGTAGCAAAAAGAAAAAATTAGAAATTTAAAACTTTCCATCCATATTCACCCGCTTTCCAGCTTTATCTCCCTACTTCCTTACAATCTTGCCTCCTTCTCTCCCTCAATACATCCTGCCCCTCTCAATTAAGTTACTCACCAGAGATATAAGGGCAACCACTTCCTTTTTTATTATCTTATGTCCCAACCCTTGAATCACTCACCAGACAGATAAAGACAGTCACTATCTTCCTTTATCTTATACCCAACCCCAAGTCACTAATCAGATAAATAAGGACATCCACTTTCTTCTTTTATCTTATATCCTGACCCTTGAATATTTCATCAGACGAATAAGTGCAACCACAAAATTCCTTTATTTTATTTACACACTGATCCCCGATTCAGTCATTAAAGAAATGAGAGAAGCCACTCCATTTTGTTATCTTACATGCTGACCCCCCCCCCCCCCCCAAGTAGTTCATTGGAGAAATAAGAGCAGCCACTCACTTCTTTTATCTTATACCCTGACCCACGAGTCATTCATTGGAGAAATAAGGGCAGCAACTCCCTTCCTTTAGCTTATAACCCTGGCCTTGAATCATTCATTGGAGAAATAAGGGTAGCCACCCCCTTTTTGTCTTTTACCCTGACCTTTGAATCATTCATTGAAGAAATAAGGGCAGCAACCCCCTTCCTTTGTCTTTAACACTGACCTTTGAATAATTCATTGGAGAAATAAGGGCAGCCACTCCCTTTCTTTGTCTTATACCCTGGCCCTTGAATCATTCATTGGAGAAATAAGTGCAGCTACCCCCTTCCTTAATCTTATACCCTGACAGCCTAACTACTCACCAGAGAAAGAAGGGCAACCAGCACAGCATGAAGGCACCCATGATGATACCAAGAGTACGTGCGGCCTTGTGTTCAGTTCTCCAGCTCGTACTCTGCTGGCGTACCGTCGTCCCTGAAACAACAAAATATTACATGTCACATAATTTAGAGAAAAATAGATCACCAAGGCAGCCAAAGCCCAATTTTTTCATAGTAAGGACTTTTCGAAAAAATAAAAATCTTTTAATTGTGGCAAAAATTTAAAATATTCTACTATTGTTATTTTATTAATATTGATAATATTTATGGAAAGTTGCATCTGAATATCACATTACTTGACGTATGAACAAATGCAAGTATATAATGACTTTATTTTTATCTCTCAGACAAGATTCTCTTTTTTAAAATTGGAATATACCTCATGCTGGAACCACGATTTGTCCTCGTTGTTTACCACTGATAATTGTTGAAAATTGAGTATCTATTTATTTAAATATGAAACAGTAAATTCATACAATGGAAATATACTCTGGTTTCTCTAATCAACGGTAAAGAATGACCCCATAAGGCCAAGGTGCTTCCACAAACTACACTGGATACCTGTTGGAAATCTTGGACTGCTTTTGTGAGAAGATTTTTAAAAACACCAAACATATATACATTAATAATTTACGACTTACACAAGTCTTAGTGCAAGTAATTAAGCTAAGCTGCCTACACAAACACCATAGTAAAGTAAGCGCTGCTTTCCAGCAACATAATGAAATACCCTAAGTGAGTAAGGTACTCCTAAGAAATAGTGGTATTCAATTATTATAAAATCAATTCAAATAAATCACCAGAAAAATACCTGTAATCCAACAGAAAAAAGAAATTCAAACCGTATCTCAACACGTTCAAACAAACGTCAAGTGACTAAACATTTACAGAAGAAATTTTTACACCTAGTTTGCTAGACCATCACTACCATCCTCACATATATCAAAAAGGTTCGAGCATCTGGTAATCACAATCAAACACAGCAGCGTGTCTTCTTCAATCGTTGATTGATTAATAAGTTGCATTTAGTGAGATTATCACCCAGATTTATATAATCGAAATATTGGGTGAAGATGGGGCGAGGAAGTAGAAGTGTTAATTCTCCATGCGTAGTTCCAGTTTAGTAGAGAGGTGGGAGTCGATCCCGTTACGCTTACTTCTTTCGGAAAGAAGAGTTGACTGTGGTTAGGAGCTTCATGCGCTTGCATGCGATGTTCCTTATTTCTCCTCAAGTCTTCACCAAAGTTGAAGAATAGGTAGAGTCAAATAAGCAATTTGAACACGACATCGGTTCGGGAGTTGCAATAAGTTTGTGCATTTAGTGAAAATGTAGTTAACATAGACTTATAGTAGAAACATTATTTTAGTGGTGTTTTTATGTTTATAGGGAATATATCTAGTAACAATGAATTAACGATTATTGTGAAGGGTTAAATACTTTTAGCACGTCACTTCCATTCACGATACATGTAATATCCACCGTAGTTTGACAGATTTTATTATCATAGCAATGTCTTCTGATGTGTACAGGATACGTAACTCATCATTATGTAACTTTACCCACTCCCAGTAGTCTCATATCTTTTTGAACCAAATATGCTTTATAAACACCTTGTTTTCAAATACCCTATATTTTCGTCATTCAAGGTAGACACCTTTTTTCACACCCATGGTAAAAAAATTACAATTTTTTAAAATAAAAAGATAGGGCTGAAGGGAAGTAAAACTTCCTGAAAGGTCATGCCTCACCATTGGGATCAACTTAAACGTTCACAAACCTTACCTTATTACGATGACGTAGCTTGAAGGCTCTCCCCAATGGAGAAAGTATTATGACAGTAAAAAAATTGAAATTGAGATTTAGATAGATATTTGGAATTTTATGACCACCTTAATCTGACAAAACTTTTTTTTTACAACGCCGTGTGTCTGTTATACTGTAACTGGAGCATTTTGTCTGATTACACGATGTGTTATTCAATGCTTTTACAGAGCATGTTAGGAGCTCGCGTTGAGCATGATCCCTAATTTTGAAGCTTGCGAAAATACTCGCTAGCGATCAAACTCGCAACTTATGAACTCGCAAATCACAGGGTGTACCGAAATAGAGATAATTTTGAAAGGTTTCTACTGTCGTGCGAGTTGGTGTAGCGTTGTTTCGCTTGCGATGAGTTTTCAATCTGACAACACTGTTAAAACCATGACGTACTAAAGGGTTGAGGCGATGGGATGCCACAGCATGCCATTATACAGGATACATAACTAAAGTAAACACTATTATTGTATTGAGTGCATCATCTAAAACGATTTGTTTCGTGTTATTATGAAATCATCTTCCAGTTGTTTGCACCTAAGTTTGTCTCAAAATTTTCTCGGGTTAAATAGTAGAAGTTAAACCGTATTCATATTCAACATCACTTTAGCTGACTTGGTAACCCACGTCTAAGAATTACAGAAGTTCACGGGATTGATTCCACCTCGATTATAATATTTTAATTTTTTGTCTGAATTTAAATCACTTGTTAATACATAGGATTCAGTAAATTATTATTTTACTCTCGCAACTATTTTTAAAACATAAATACGCTC
>JBCFYV010000001.1:29086252-29111460 GCA_039000515.1 Timema cristinae | reverse complement strand
AACAAAAATTTTGTTTGGGGAATTTTTAAAAATTTTTATTTTTGGGTAAAAAGGGGTGAAAGTTTGTATCGGACTTGATTATTTTTACCGAGGTAAAAGTTATGGTCATAACGTAACGTAATAATTTAAATTATCGTAAATTACATATTTTAGAATTTTTTATAAAATTTCAACTTCCACGCGGTTTAGCCGGGTTTAACAGCTATTAGTATATATATATAATATATATATATATATATATATATGAAATTTTATTTCATGTTGTCAAAGTTACATTTAGTCTGGGGTGTGCTATAAAAGTTTTTTTTATGTCGATTCTACTATACTACATCCCCCTACTCCCCCAAAGCTTCGTTTGGGCAGGCTAGGGGTTGATGTATGCCTTGAGATTGTAGTAAACGCGTGACAATTTGTACCGTACAAAATGATTTATTGCACGTTCCCGATCAGCTAGACCTATTGTTGACACAGCTGAACGGAATTAAATCAACTATTTTACACCTTCTAAAGATAGATTAACAGAATGGCACGACCTTGATTCAAACTTGTATGCCAGAGAGTAACGACAAAAACCACTCCACAATTTAATTCATTTGATAGCGTGCTCTTTAGTAAGCTTGGGTCAATTTCTGTATGGCTGAAAAATATATCATTGGTGAAATGTGGGTTTACCTTTCATAGTGAAGAATTATTGGCCTGGGACTGGATGTTGTGTCGGTCGTAGTCTTAAGTTAGATTACAAAACATATGAAGCTACAACAAGCTTAGTAAACCGTAGGGGAAAATACATGGCTTGAATAAAAAAAATAGCTCCAGGCCACTGGCTGTAAATAGTAATGGATGTAAAGTAAAGTAGTTCTGTGAAGGTAGTGCCCTCCATTCAAAAACTCCCAGTTACATCATGTTATGAATTATGTGTAGTTCTTATCGTTACCACAGTATTAAAATTTATCTTTGGGTTTGTATTTGAAATATATTTAATATTTTCTCCTTGAATTTGAATTAGATATTATTTCTAGGTAATCAAGTGACAGAAATCCCATTAATATTATGTTAAATAGTACATTACATTTTTAAAGAATAATTTTTATTCACGCAGCTCAAAGCGCCAGTCTCGCAATAGAGGTCAAAATGTAATGCTTAGAATCTTAAAATCAAATTAGTTAAACGATATCAAATTACTATCAAACAAAAATACTTTTGAATGGCCACCATAGTCAAACCTATAATCAGATTAACAAACTAAATATGCATGTATTGCACTGTACATACATCGTTTAGCCTAGGTTCAAATAATTTCGTTCTTAAAATATGGTGGCAGTTTTTAGAGGAAATTCACCAGCATTAGTGGATGTAAAAAAAACACAGTAATAAATTGTGTGTGAAAGATTAACACAACTGGGATTCAAATCCTGACATTTCTGTCAACGATAACCATGTGCGATGGGAGTCTAATGCCTTAGAGTAATAATGTGTATCAAAATGTTTTAAGGCGTCACTCACGCAATAGATTAGACTGCCGATAACAAGGAGATTGGGGTTCAAATCTCATTCGGGTTTATTGAAGGTGTTTTTTATTCAATGGTTCTTCATTCTTCCTGCACGCAAGTGTGGGTATACTGCCTTTATTTCAACCTTCCTCATTCATACAACATTAACGTAATTAGTACATTTGCATATAGCCTCAAATAGGTAGTAAGAAGCGGGGATAAAAAAAAGGTACAATTTTATTATTTTACCGTAATAGATACACTATCAAACGTGATAGTTGCAGATCAAACGACTTGACATATAAATATATAAAATCATTTTTAAGATATCTGGTGACTCAGATATTGATCTTTGAAATGTATTTTCTGAATTTTTAACTTAAAAGGTCTCACATGAATGAAAAGTTGAGAAAAATCCTAATTCCATAAATCTCTATAATCTGATATCTCTTTTCATAATAGACGCACTATACAATTATCCTTTAGAACTCACTGAGCCATTTTATGGTTAGTTGCTATTTGAACTCCACCATGGCTCGACGCCAAGCTCGTTAGAAAATAGACTGACCACTCAAGTGACCAAAAACCTGGTGGCAAAAAACCGTTACCCGATAATTCTACCAGGAGCAAAGGTCCCTGATTGGTCAATTTTATCCCAGTAATAGCTGTAAATTAGTCTGGGGTGTACACAGCAGATGTACTCTTCGTAGCAACAAATGGAACCTTTCCATATTGATTTTTTTAAATATAACTTTGGGATGTTAATTGTCATTTTTATAAGGCTTTGGGTCTGGGGAAATTGTTTAATTTACGTGAAAAACTCCTTATAATATTATTATAGTGATGATATTTATATAGTCATGACATTAGCTAGTTAGGTAATTAGTAAGTTAGTGAGTGAGTAAAAAAAATTATAACCGTAAATTTTATATTATTAGCACCGCGTCTTACTACCCGTTCGGGTTATACGCTCTTACGCTAATGTGTAATGGTAGGGTGATTGTGAGATGAAATGAAGGACCTACAGTTTAACGTGGAATCCGAACCACGGTGGAGGCCTGGAATTCCCCACATTCACAAGATGTCTTGTCAGAGGTGAAGGAAGGGTTTGGTAATCAGATAAATCTATGCCGGGACCGAGGATTGAACCCCGGCCGCCAGCATGAAGTCTGACACCTTACCCCTAAATTTTATAGAACATTTCTAGACAACTTTATGTAATCCTCATTTTATTATTTTTGTAATTTATAAATATCCTTTACTTTAAAATATCTTTTAATAAATTAAACATTTTATTAGTTCATCGCATTATTTAAAAATGTCAATAAGATCATATTAACTTCATTATTAATCACTCAGTCTGATAGTTCAAATTAGCTTTATAAAACTAAATTTTGTCTAATGTTCAATTATACATTTTATAACTCATCAGTTTATGATGTGTTTAATGTTATTTTATTGTTTAAATTTTTCAGGTATACCTATTTACTGTGCTTCATTGTATTATCTATGTAATGTAACATCTCACTCTGTTAATCTTCATTCAAATGTAAATTGACATTAAACTCCACATTTAATATATAATTCTAATTCATTACTAGTATTAATAACGCTCCTTGCTTCAATTTTGTTTTAGCACCGCGTCTTACTACCCACTCAGGGTATATGCTTATGTCGTAGTAATTATAATCATTGTTTTATAGACTAAGAAGGTTATATTTATAGTAAGTGTACCCGCATTTGCATGGCGGGAGAGTGTAAATCCATTTTGAAAAACCACCTTCAGTACACCCGATTAAGATTATAATCTCATTCTCCCCGTCATCGGAAGTCTAGACTACTGCGAGAGTAGCACGTTAGATCATGCAGTGACAAAAGCGGGGCTTACTTCAATTAATAATTTAGAATGTTTTCTAAAATGCTCTTAATCAGTCGGTTTAAAAACGTCACGATAAATACCACAAATAAAAAAATTAATGTAATTAAATACTTTTGTAATGTTTCTGTGAAAACTAATGTAAAATGTATTTCATGAAAATCTAATTAAAAAAAAGGGAAAACTATTTTATTTTATTATTTTTTTCGATATTTTCCCTTTCGTTGAGATACAACCAAACTGCGGTAATTCCATGAAAGGCACTTTAAACTTTATTACTACCGACAACATTAAAACGTGGCGAATCTCTAGAGAACCGTTTCAGACAATGTTGGTATTGCTGCAAGGTTTGCACAACTGCGCAGGCGCGGGAGGGCTATCAGCTAATATGTGCATATACATGCACTCGTCTTATCTACAATCAACGCAAGCTGGCAACAATGCGGTTATAAATGGGTAACGTTGCGAGAAGCTAAGCTAAGTGCCAAATCATTGGCGGTTAATTCTGACATAAAACATTTAAACAAAATTTGTTTTACCATTATTAGTCATGAAAACACTTTAGTTGTGTATCATGTGTTTATTTCTTGATTAGTGTGCTCTTTACTGAAACAATGAAGATTGAAACCTTCATAGTTGTTACTTTTCCGTGACCCCTGGGGAGAGACAGTATTGTGATTGAAAAAAAATTATATTTAGATTTGGTGGACGTCAATATTTCATGACCCCTTAAACTCTAAAAAAAAAGTTGTTATTGAAATTCCGTCGGTCTATTTGTCTGTATGTCAATATCTTGACCTAGAACAGAAACCATTTTACCGATTGGGCTACAACTTGGAATAGAGGGTTTTCATAAGGTTCGCAAGAAGGTTTTTTTGGGGGGGATTGGATATCCAACCCTAAAACTAAGGGTAGTTTACTTAAGGAAGAAAGAGTAAAAATCGAATTACTTAAAATATGCTTTAGTGATTGATTAAAATTCGTATCTAGACACTGCTTGGTATTTACAAAAAAATGGTGACTCATTTTCTAATAAAACTGACTTTAGGGTATATTACATTAGTGGAAATTTCCACTATTGTGATAAAATCTCCGTAATTCTTTTTGAGATAACATATAGTTGTAAAAAGTTATGACTATTTAAAATAAATATAGTTTTATTTAAATACGTATATTTATATAAAATTAATAGTTTTACATAACTACAAGCTCATATACCTATTTTTAAAAGTTGTCTTTGAAATGGTGAATTGATCGGTATGTTTTTTAGTGGACAAATATGCTCCTCTTTTATCAATGCTTTTGGTTGTTTATTTGTTTTCATTAGATCAAGCTGCTTTTTTTTTTAATTAAATTTCTGCAAAAGCGTTTTGTTTTTTTTGTTTTGTTTTTTACATTTCTTATCGGTTTTAAGTAGATTTCTCAATTTTTAGCTAAGGGAGCAATAAATTATATGGGGTGCCCCGTAGTATTTATGTTAGGGGCGTAGCCTTTCTGACGGTAATTCTTATGGGAACAGTAACATTAAAGCTACATATGTAATCCTCAACTATCTTAGTAAGCTATTTTGTTAACCTGTTAAAATTACTTTATTTGTGGAAAACTATGTAAATACTTTAATTGCATAAAAAATCAATCACTCATATCCCTAAAAATAGATAAATGAAATAAAATAAAATTATGTTCAACCATATAACATGAACCTTCATTAAATATTTTATTCTATTTATTTATTATATACTATACTAGATAGCTGTTGCCCGCGGCTTTGCTCGCGTTGAAGTTGATTATATACAAATACGAAAATATACATATGTATTTACAGATTAATTTAAAATATTACGTTACGTTGATGACCATAACTTGACCTCAGATCAAAAATAATGCAAGTCCGATACAAACTTTCACCCCTTTTTCATCCTTATTAAATAAATTTTCCAAAATTCCTGAAACAGTATTTATTTGTTTTACGTCAATAACCGAAATACAAAATTTTGTTTATGTAACTTTCAAAATGACGGACTTTCATACATATTATCATACATATTTTCATCCCCTATTTTGACCACTTTGGGGTGGAATTTTCTAAAATCCTTTCTTAGTGGTGCCTAAATAACAAAATGAATATACAGTCCGAATTTCATGCTTGTAGCCTTGATTGTTTGCGCTCGGCGATGATGAATCAGTCAGTCCAGTCAGACAGGACATGTTATTTTATAAATACTATATATAGCCTATATACATAATATTATAAAACAGAATGAACAAACTATATATTTCTAATCATTAAATTTGATCATATAAATGACACATTTTGCAGTAAAAGTATTTTAAAATGAGCTTATTTCATATTTTATGGATTTTTTAACGTTATTAAACTTAAAAAAGAAAGTCGTTTTAAACATAAACTTGTTGATTACATTTTCTTTCAATTTGAAGTGAAACATATTTTTAAATAACAAATTAATTTTTTATAACGTGGGATTTTTTTGAAGTTTGTAACGCGACCTATTAATGCTTCTTTTTAGAGAAATAATTTATTATTATAACCGTTGGTACTTTCATAAATGTTTGTCCTAAAACTAAAATCCAATTTATTGATCGTACAGTGGAAGCCAATTAATCACAAATTTTACTATAAATACATACTTATAACCATGCTTAAATGGTTTAGGCATTTATTTAGTTAAATCACAGGGATCCTTATTGACCACCACTCAAGTTAAGAAATTTCCCTATTTTATTATTTAAACAACTTGTATATAAAGGCAGGGACCTCGCAAAAAACAAAACAGGAAATAACAAGATACTTAGCCTTGGCCATTTAATTAACAATATAACAAGATGAAAAAAAAAAAAAAAAAAATTTATATATTTTTTATGACAAAATTTTTAAAAATTTAAGTTTGGGGCCTTTTTTTACTCGTTTGGGTATCAAAACATAGATACCCCTGTTTACTATCAAAAAAATTTTAAAAAAACAATATTTAAAAAGTATTTTATTTTTTTCCCCCCAAATTTTTGATCCCCAAATTTTTTTGTTACCCACAGAATTCAAATAAAAAAAATTTTTTGGAAAATTTTTTTTAAAAAAAAATTTTTCAATCAAAAAAATTTAGTAAAAAATTTTTTAAAATTTAAGATTATTTTTTCCCCAAAAAATATTTTTTTTAAACCCCTTTTGGCAAAAATTAGTTTTAAAAAACCCCTTAAAAAAAAAGAAAAATTTGTAAAAAATTTTTCATAAAATTATAACAACAAATTTTAAAACAACCCCCTTTAGTTTAAAAAACCTTTTTTTGGGGTTTAAAACCCTGCGAAATTAGATAAAAAAAACATATTAAAAGAAAATTGCCCCCAAAAATTTTCCCAAATTTCATAACATTAAAAAGGGGGACAAATATCAAAAAAAAACTAATTTTATTTTTTCCCCAAAAAATTTTTTGGGGTTAAAAATTTGGAAAATTAAAAAAATAAAATTTTAAAAGAAAATTGAAAAAATTTTTCTAATCATAACATTAAAACATGAAAAATTTATCTAAGAAAATTTTTTTAAAATTTTCCCCAAAGGGCTTTTTTGGGAAAACCCTGCAAATTTAAAGTTTTTTAAACAATTGAAAGTAAATTTCCAAAATTTCAAAAAAAAAATTTTTAAAAAAGTACAAAAAGTATCCAAATTCACTTTTGGGAGGGAAATTTTTCAAAATACTGGAAAAAATAATTTAAAACCCCCCAGTCCCCCCTTTTTAAAGGATGAAAAAACCCAAACCCTTAGTTGGCATAAATTATGTAAAACTTACTTTTTTTGGGGTTTTTTTCCCTAAGGTTATTGGCCCCCAAAGATGATTTTTTTGTAAAAAAACTCCCTTTATTCATTTTTTTTCAGGGGGGAAAAAAGGGGGGTTGGAATAATACCCATAATTTTTATTTTTGGGGCCCAAATGGGCGAAAAAAGGGGCCCCAATCGGCGCCTGCGAAAAAAACCCTTTTTAAATTTTGGGGTCTTATAAAAGGGGGGGGGGGGATACACGAAATTAAAGGCCCAAAAAGTTTTTCAGATCGCCCCGGTTTTTAAAAACCCCAAAATTATCTTGAGATAAAAAAAAGGGGGTTTGGGGTTTTTCCCCGGGATTTAGGGGGGAGTTTTTTTTTTGTGTGAGGGATGTAGGGTAAAAAAAAGCTGGGCCTTTTTGGCCCTCGAATGGGTTCTCCGACGGTTTTTAAAACAGGGGGGAGTCCCCGGCGAACAAATTTTGGGGGGCGGTTTTAGTATGCAAACCACGGTAAAAATCCCCCCCCCCTTTACACGGGGCCCCCCTTCCCTGGGTTTTTGGGGGTTCCCCCCCTTTTTAAAAAGCATCCAAGGGGCCCTTCCTTGCTCATTTTTCACACGGGTAAACCCGCCTCCTTAAATTGGAAAGGGCCCCCCCCCTTTCACCCTGCCTCGCCCCCCCAAAATTTTTTGCTGTAAAAAACCCCCAAAGGGCTTTTGGGTTTTTTTTTTTTGGGGGCTGGGGGGGACGGGGGGGAAGGGGGAAAAGGGGGAACCCCACTGAACAAATAAAACAAAGGGGCCCCCCAACCCCCCAAAACCAAAATTTTTTTTCCCCCCCCCATAGCCGAAACAAACCCCTAAATAAAAAATATAAAGCATTAAAATCGAAAAAAAAAATTTTAAAACCAAATTTTTTAACCCCCAAAATTTTAAAAAAATTTTTCATTAAAAACCCTTAAAAAATTTTTTTTTATAATTTTACTTTGCTATAAAAAGGAAAATTTAAAACCCCAGTCTGATATTTTTTGCAAAGGATATATTTTTTTAAAATTGGGTTTAAAACATTGCAAAAAACTGGGTTTTTTCCCATCTTACAATCTTAATTTAAAAAAAATTGGAAATTACCCTTGTTTTTAATTGGGGGTTTCCCGGGATAAAAAAATTTTTACAACTAATTTTTAAATTTTTTTTACACCCGGGGAAACACACTTACCCCCCCCGGGGAACCAGGGATGGGGATCTTTGATCCCACGGGTTTTAAATTTGAGATCGGGGGGCCCGCCTGGTGATTGAAGGGTCCCCAAATCAAAATCAGTCTGTTCAGGGGTGGGGAAAAGCGCCCCACTCGCATGGAATTTCCACTTGGAAAGGTTTTGCTGAGATTTTGTAAATTTGCGGGCTTGTGGATAATTTTTTTTGAGGCCCGGGTCTCCAATAGCAACCGAAACAGGGGCACGTCCAAGTTTTATACCTATCAGAAACCTTTTTTGGGGCCCCCTTTTAAAGCTTCAAAGGGGCCTTTTTGGGCCCACCTTCTTTATGCGGGAATTTCCCCACCCCCGCCCAGAAAGGGGGGTCCCCCCCAAAACCTTTTAACAGAGGGGGGTTTGAGTTCTTTCCCGGAACCCCGAACCCGGAGAGGCTTTGGTTGACTCATGAAACGGGAAATTTAAAAATGCAAATTTTAAAGAATCAATATCACGATCCCCCCAGCTTGATAAACCGGGGTGGAAAATGGTTGGCCCCCCTTAAAGGGTTTCCAAATTAAAAAACGCCCCACGTGGTTAGGGAAAGGATGTGGGGGCCCTGGTGGTTATTTTTTTTAAATTTCCCCCATCCAAAGCCCCAAGTCTTTGAAAGGGGAGACCTAAAACAGGCCCCTTTATCGCTAAATTTAAACTTCGGGGGGACAAATTTCCCCCCAAAAGGGTTTAAAGCAAGGCGCTTCAGCAGTGTCTTTGTTTTTCATGCCCCTAAAACGGTAAAATAATAAAAAATTTAAAAAAAAGGGCACCCAAACAAATGAGTATAAAAGGTTTTTAAGGAGGATCGGGGGGGGGCCCAAAACATAGTCGACAAACCCCCTTTTCCCCGGAAAAAGTCGACCCACATGGGGCCGAATAAAAACCCCAACTTTGGGTGTTTGCCCCGGGTTTTGCCTTTTAAAAAAATTTCCACTGTTTTAATTTTGCATTTTTACTTTCTCTGTACATCCCTGGCCAAAAGAACTCCCTAAAAATTTTTTACGAAAAAGTTTTAAGTATCCCCAGGTGACCACCCAAAAAATTGAATGATGGAAATAACGCAAAAAACATTTTGGTACCAAGTTTGGGACAACCCCTCTTTTTTCCTTTCCCCCCCCACTAGATATCCCCGAAGTCCTTTGTAAAGAAATTTAAAACCCCCCTTTTTCCCCATTTTTTTTATTTTTGTTCAAACACCAGAGCCCCTCCCCTTGGGTGATCTCGAATCCCAGATGAATGACTCCGGGATGGAATGGGGAAATTTTCCCTTAAAAGGCTGTAAAAAATTTGGGGGCTCAATCGGCTAATCTTCGCCATCCGAGTAGGGGATCAGCAGTCCGGGTTTTTCCCTTTCCCGGGGGTGATGCGTGCTGAATTTGTATTTCGAAAGGTTTGCACCCACTCCCGATCTTTCCTAAAAAGCTTTTGGGGGTCGCCCCCAAACCATGGGCAACGCCATGGGTTTTGTGTAAGTTCGAATTTGCGCGTTTAGAGTCAGAGAATTTCTCAACGCCCACAACATTTACAGACATTTTTTCTCGAAAGCACTATATTTTGTTCTGCCTGAGACAAAATTTTGCTCGCAAAGGACGGGAAAGAACCCCCGTCCCCCCGTTCTCTGGGGCAAAACCGCGCCAAGGGCGACAGAAGGGAAACGTCGAATGAAGAAGGAAGGGCAAGTGAAATGGGATTTGCAAAAAAAATCGGGGCCTTTATAGTTTTCTTTTGAGAGTTTTGAAGGCCCCGAGATTGTTCCTTCCCCAGACAAATGAGGGCAACCCTTTTTTTTTTTTAAATAATTTAAAAGGGGGGAGCAAAATTTTAGAGAAATGCGGGATTAAAAGCGTGCTTAGTAAAGGACATGCCAAGAAAACATTTACACCCTTTTTGTTTTTTGGTTGTGGGTAATCGACAATTTGGGGTTTTACCCCCTTTTGGGGTTTGACCAAGGGATTTTTCCCCTTGGGAAAAAATATACCAATGAATTGATAGTTGCTTGGCCCAGTGACTTGTCGGGGGTTAAAAAGTTTAAACCCCCAGACGAAACCCGGGTCAGTTTCAATGTCTAAATGTTTTTAAGATGTTCATTTAAGAGAAATTTCTTTATACCCAGATGTCATCAAGGTAATTAAAAAAGAACTTATTTTTAAATCTGAGAAGATGTGATCCCGACACGGCTTAATGCCCGGGGACCCTATTTGCGCCCCCGGTAACGATTAAAATTTGATAATTTCCCAAGGGGGGAACAAAAAGCCCGGGAAATTCTTTGGGGGCCGTCTGTGAGAGGCTTTTTAAAAAAAATGGCATTCAAGTCAATGAGATATACCTTTAGCCCCCCCTAGGGTGTTGGGGAAAGCATCTCCAAACTAGGGGGTTTGGGGGGATCCCAAATTTGGGTTTTTTTATTTACCTTCCTATATTACAATCAACCTGTGTCCTTGTCCCTTTTTCGGAATAATAAATTTCCCGGGTAGGTACGGGGGGTTTTGATGGCCTAATCAACCCCCTTTTGTTTTAAGTCCTCTATCAAATCGCGAAAATTTTTATTTTGGGTGGGTTTAAATGGGAAAAGGGCCGGGCCTAACCGGAAACTGTGTGAACAATATCATAGGGGAGTATGTTTACATTTTCCCCCAAAGGGTGTTTTTGGGAAACCCAAATACTTCTTTTTTCAAAGGGATTTTAAAAGCGATCCCTTTATTTGCTTCCTAAGTGACTAACCCCAAAGGGGCTAGACATTTGACCCCAATGGCATTTAATCTGGAATTTAAAAAAAAATTAAATTTTCCCAAGCCTAAGTTTTAAGGGTTCCTTAGTATCCCCCAAAAAAATCCTTCCTAAAATGACGTCGCATATAGTTTGTTTACAACATTAAATTTCTTTTCCAAAAAAAAAGATTAATTTTAGGGAGGGTTTTTAAAAAATCGTCAATAATAATGCTACTTCCATTCCCCAAAAAAAAATGTACGGGGGGGCACTTATTTTTTTTGAACGTTTACATTTGGGGTTTCTACCCCCGGGTGCTACCCGAAATAGCATTAATGAACCCTTTCGTTAGCGCCCGTGTCGACTTTTAAAAGGGACCCTGATTTGACCCCAAAAAAATTCGACCCTGGGGATAGGGGGTTTGAGTGGTTTATTAATATTGGGAAAGCGTCGTGTAACTTTAACCCCTTCAGGTTACACGTCACACGTTTCCCGCGGACATTGGTACGGAAGGTGCCCTTAATTTTTTACAAACCCAAAAAAATCTAAATTTGAGGGTAGGTGCGATATTTTCCCCTCGATGTTTTAGTGGTTTGCTATTATAAGGGCTTTAATCAGGGGGGGGTTGGGGAATTTCGTAAGGGTGAACCCCAAAGGGGTTTTTTTGACTTCTTTGGGAAAAAAAGGGGGTTTATGAAGCGGGGGGGTTTAGAAAGTAATAGGGGTTCTTTCAAATATTCCCCTTCACCCAAAAGTGATCCCTCAAATTTTGGGGGAAACCAGAGGGGTTTCAAATCTGAAAAAAGGAAAAACGGCAAATTTGGGAAAATACAAAATGGTTTTCCCAGTAAAAGGCGACACATTTTCTAGAATAATTTTACGGGTTTTTCGCCATGAGTTTTTAAAATTTGGGGATGCTCGCTGCTTCTGACAAAAGAAAAAAATAAAAATTTCCCAAGAGGGGGTTTTTGGGGATTTTTTTTGGTTTAAAAACACAGGGATCCTTTTTTCCACCCCTAAGTTAAGAAAAATTTTTCCCTTTTTTTTTAAAACAACTTTTTTTAAAAAGGCGGGGGTTAAAAAAACAAAAAAATAAAAGAACTTACCTTTTGGGCCCTTTTTTTTAAAAAATATAACAAGATGTAAAATAAAAAAAAATATTTTATATAAACATAATTTTTAAAAATTTTAACTTGGGGGGATTCTTCTGCTCTGGTCTCAAAATTTTTTTCCCCCGATTAGCTAGTCAAAAAATATATTTTTTAAATACTTAAAGTACTTATTTAGTTCTCCTAAACTAAAATACCCCCCGTTTGTTAACCCCCAGAATTCAATATTAACATATTGAAATTTAAAATTTAAAAAATTTCTAACCAAAATTTTTTAGATAACAATTTTTAAATTACTAGACTTATTTTCCCAAAAAAACCCCACTTTGTTTAACCGGGGAATTGATTTTAAAAACATTTTTTAAAGTAAATTGTCCAAAAATTTTAATCAAAAAAATTTTTTAAAATGAAAAAATATCAAAACAAAAACCCCTTTTTTTCCCCCAAAAAAAATTTTTGGGGGTTTAACCCCGGGGAAAATTTATATAAACATTTTTTAAAAAAAATTGTCCAAAAAATTTTTTAAAACATTATAAAATGAAAATATCTAAGCAAAAACTTTAGTTTTTCCAAAACCTTTTTGGGGGTTAAACCCCGCGAAATTAGATTTTAAAAATATTGAAAAAAAATTTTTCCAAAATTTTTAATCTTTAAAAATTATAAAAAGACAAATTTCTAAGAAAATTTTTTGTTCCCCCAAAAGGCTTTTTTTGGGGAAACCCCGGAAAAATTTTTGATATATAAAAATTTAAAGTAAATTGTCCCAAATTTTTTAATAAAAAAAATTAAAAAAAAAGACCCCCAAAATACAAATTTTGTAGGGGAAAAAATGTTCAATACGGGGAAAAAATAAATTTTAAAAAACCCCACAGTTTCCCATTTAACGTTTTCAATACCTCTAACTACTGCTTTTATTATGTCTTTTTTCATTTTTGGGGAGTATTTTTTTCCCCCTAACGGCTAGTGGATAAAAAAAGTGATTTTTCCTTGTAAAAAAACTCGCCTTTATTCTTTTTAAAATTCGGGGGGGAAAAAAAGGGGGTTGGAATGAAACCCCAAAAATTTGATTTAAATTTTTTCCCCCAAACGGCGACTAGAAGACCCCTTTCGGCGCCTGCGCAAAAAGCTATAAATTTGGTTTTTGGATAACGGGGGGTTTGGGGGGGGGAAGGGGGTACCCCGAAATTGAAGTACCCAAATTTTAAAACAGATGCCCCCGGGCTTTTTCACCCCCCTTATCTTGTGTTTTAAAAACTTTTTTTTTCCCCGGACGTTAGATAAGTTTGTTTGTTGTGTTTTTTGGGTTGAAAAGGTCGAAAAAGCTCCCCCTTTGGCCCAAATTTTTTTTTTTTTCCCGGGGGAAAGGGGCATTAAAACGGGTGAGTCCCCGGCGAACAAATTTGGGGGGGGGTTTTTAGTATGGGACCCCTTTTAAAATTTATTTTTGAAAATTAAATTTTTTTCCCCAAAAATTTTGGATTAAACGTTATAGTTAAAAATTTTCCCAGAAGAAAGTCCCCCAAAATTTTAGTTTAAAAAGGGGAAAATTTTTAAAAAAGTTCGATATAAACCCCGGGGAAAAAAATTTTTGGGGAAAAATTTTTTAGGTAGCTTTATATAAAAAAATTTTTTTTTGGAGTTAATTTTGGTCATATGGACAGAAAGGGGGGAAAAAAGTTTCATAAAAAGAATGGGTAAAAAAGGGAAGGGGTTTTTTGGGGGGGGTTTTTTGGTAAAAGAAAAAGGATGGAAATTTTCCCCTTAGTGGGAAAATGTTTTCCCTGTGTGAGGGGTTTTTAAAAGGGAAAAAAGGGGTTTTAGTAAAAGGGGAGCTTAAGAAAAAAGGTTTAAAAATTTTCGGGGGGCTTAAAGAAAAAAAAAAATTTGGGGGGGTTTTAAAAGAGGAGGGAGGACGGGGTTTTGGGTTAAATTCAGAAAAAATAATGGGCCCTGAAATTTGGGAAAAAAAACAGGTGATGGAATGATGATAATAAAAATAATGTTAAAAAAAAATGTAGTCGACATTTTAAAAATTTTTTAAAATTCAGTATTTTTTTTCCCAGGGGTTAACAAATAAAAAAAATTTAGTTAAAAAAAAATTTGTGGAAAAACCCCTTTTTTAAAGTTGGGTTTTTTAAAATGTGGTTAACTTTTCCCTTTTTACAAAAAATCAAGAAACTAAATTGTTTTTTTAAACGAGATTACGAAAAATAAAAAACCCTTTAAAAAATTATAACCCTTGGGTTATCCAAAGAAAAAAGGGGCCCCTTTATGATAAAAAAAAAAAGGGCCTCGTTTTTTGGTTAAAAAGGAAAAAACTTTCTATTTTTAAAATCAGGGACTTTTAAGTGGGGGGAAAACAATTAATTCCCGGGTATTAATAAAATTGAGTTTTTTTTTTTAGAGTATTTTTTTTTTTTCACACAATGCAAAATTTTTATAAATTTGGGGGTTTTAGGTTGAGATTGTTATTTTTTAAGAAAATTTATCTGAAAAGGTCTTTTTTAAAATTTTCAAAAATAATATAAAAGGAAAAAAAGCGTAAAAAAAATTTTTTCTAACCACCCAACAATAAAAAAATATAAAAATTCAAAGGGGTTTGGGTTTTTTTAAAACTTTTTCAAAAAAAAAAAAGGGAAAAAAAGTCGTTTCAAAAAGAAAAACCAAAAAATCCATTAAACCCCTTTTTTTCCCCAACTAAAATATAAAAAAAGTAAAATTTTTAATTGAGGCGATAAATATATTTGATTCTTTTTAAAAACCGTATTTAATTATCCCCAAAGAAAAAAAATTCCCCTTTCCCCAGTGGTTTACCATACCCCCCGGGGGAAAAAGAGTTTTAAAAAATTTTAAAAAAATTTTTTTTTTTATTTTTTTTTATTTTATTATTATTTTTTTTTTTAGACCGGCCCTTTCTCCCCCTTGGGGTTTTTTTACGCTCTTGCTAATGTGAAAAGGGGAAGGGGGTTTTTGAGATGAAATAAAAAGGGCCCAAAATTTAAAAGGGGGGAATCCGCCCCGGGGGCGGCCTGGCTTCCCCCCGTTCAAAGGATATTTTAAAAAAGGAAAAAAATTTTTTTCCATATTTTGATAAAAAAATTGAAAATTTCCTCGTTCTATTATAAAAATTAGAGAAGTAAGGGGTTTTTCCCTTGAATAAAACAAGGGAACTTTAAATATCGTCTTTTTGAACCCGGGTTTTGGGGGTTGGATTATAAAAACTCGTAGGGCCTTTTTCTTTAAAAAAAAGCAAGAGTTTTATACGATATTTTTTAAAGGGGGATGTTCCCCTTATATCCCCCCCATTAAATTTAATTTTATATATAAGGTTTACGAACCATACGAGATTGCAAAATTTTATATATATAATTAAAAAGTTTTAAATTTCCCCTTTTTTTTTTTAAAAGGGGGTTTTTGGGAAATAAAAAATTTTTAATAATCAAAAAATATTCCCAAGTATTATTAGGGTTTAAAAAAATGTTAACAAAAAAAAAAAAAAAAAATTTTTTTTTAATTATTTTTGGGGTTTTTTTTTACCAAAAAAAATTTTTTTTGTAAATTTTTTTATTTGTTGCTCATACCACTTTTAGTAAAAATTGGTTATTATTTTTTTAACCCCCAAAAACGAAAAAATTTTAACAACTTACACCCAAAAAAAGGGGTTTTCCCCCGGGGATGAAACAAAGAAAGATTGTTTAGATGAAAAACCCTTCGTAAATATATTTTTATTTTTTTAAAAATTTTTTTTATTTTTTAAAATTTTTTTTTATTATTTTGGGTATAAATTCCCCTAAAAAGGGATGGTCATTTTTTTAAAAAGTAAGTTTTCTACAAAAAATTTTTAAATAAAACATATCTTTAGCTCTTTATTTAAAAATCATTTTACGTCCGGTTTTGTTTAATTTTTATAATTTATTTAATAAATTTTTAGTTTATTTGAAAGGTAAAAAAAAAAAACATAAAAAAATTTTTTTTTTTTTTTTTTTTTAAAAAAAATGATGTATTCCCTCAATTATTTTTTTGCTTTTTGGTATATTTCAACAAATTTGTATGAATTGGCATTTACGGGAAAGTTTTTTGTAGGGGCTAATTTTACGGTCGATATTTGAACCATGGGGGCCAACATTCAAAATAATATGTATTTTTTAAATATTTACAGTACTTTTTGATGTTTATTGTCGGTTTTTAATTTATTAGTGGGACTGGCGGTTAGGGGTAAGGTGTCGAATTCTAGCTGGCGGGGGGGGGTTAAATCCTCGGTCCCGGCAAAGCGTTATTGATTACCAAACCTTCCTTCCCCTTGAAAAGACTATTGTGAATGTGGGGAAATGCAGGCCCCCACCGTGGTCGGATTCCCCTTAAACTTAGGCCTTATTTCATTCACAATCACCCTACCCTTACACATTAACGTAAGTCGTTAACCCAACGGGTTGTAAGACGCGGGGCAAATAAAAAACTTTTTAGGGTCGAATTCATCACTCAAATTTAATCGTAATGTTAGCAGTTTTCTTTTTTGCTAATATTTTAAGTTATGTTGGTGGTTGAGGTAAAGTGCTTGCCTCGAATCGATATTCGTGGGTTCGAACCAGCAGTAGTCGCGGTTTTTTTGGTGTCAAATCCATGCACAATTTTTGGAGGGGAAGTAAATTGTTTTTCCCCATATCGATTGTGAAATTTAAAAAAACCCCAAAAGGGGTATATGAAAATCCCTTTCCCCGGAAAAATTGGTTGGCCCTTTGCTCTGTTCATAGAAATATAGGGGTGATGTTTTAAAATCAATTGTTAAAAAATTGCACGCAAACCCTTAAATTAAAAAAATTAAAAAAGGCCCTGGTAAAAATTTTAAAAAATTTTTCGTCCCTTTTTTTAAAAAATTTTAATATATATTTTTTTTTAAATTTCAAAATTCTTTAAAAATTTAAATTTGGACATTGTGTTCTTTTTAAATTTTTTTTAAAACCCTATATTAAAAAACCATAGATCATTTCAAAATGAAAAAATTAATTCTACTTAGTTGTTTTATTCTTAGAAAGTGTTATGAATGTGCCCAGTGTAAAATTGTGTGGTTTTATCATGTTCCTTTGGACGAGTTCGCTACGGTGTGCGCTAAGTGGCGAGAATGGTGGCTACAGAGAGGAAGTAGGTAAAGAAAAAGAGTCGATGTGTGGTTATTAAAAAAAGAGTCAGCGAAGATGCCCACCAATACAGACATTAAAACTTTAAAAATTTTTTAATTAAACGTGTCATTAGACCACCCCCATAAAAAAAAAGGGGGGGGGGGGGGGCTAAGAAAATGGGGCAATGAAACGTTTTGTGGGGGTTTTAAAAGTTTGGATTTTTAAAATTTTGCACATAATTTATTTTATGTCAAAGTTGTGATCAACTTTATAAACTTTTTTTTTTGGGGCCCGCGTTTATAACCTTTTCGGGTATGTTTTTTCATTAATTTCGTAATGTTTTTCGGGCATGAGGAAGGTTTTTTTTTTATTGAGTTTATGTATTTGGTGGAGGTAGGGGGAAAAATTTTTTTTGTAAAAAAATTTATCACCTTCCAGATTTCAACCCCAACTTCCCCTCATCAGCGTTAGTCTCTTTGAGAGTAGTGTTTATTAAATTTTTTGAAATTATTTGGTTTTTGGGTGTATGTTTCCCGATGATTATACCCGCAAAAGGTTTTTAAAATAATAAATCTAAAACAGACACAAAAACACCAGATCCGGTCGTTCTTAAATGTGGAGGGGAAACACATTTCATTGATTTACTTTTTTTGGTCGGGGAAAACGACCTAGGATCCTAACTTGCAAAAAGGTGCAAAAATGACAAAGCTGAGATGTGGATTTTAAATTTATCAATATTATAAAAAAAACATGTCCTGATGATGTTTCATCTCGCCGAGCGAAATATAAGGCTACAAGCATAAAATTCCACTGTAATTCTTTTGTTATGTAGGCCCCCATAAGAAAAAATTTTTTAAAAAATTCCCCCCCAAAAGGGGTCAAAAATAGGGGTGAAAATATGTATGAATATGTTGTATATGTTGAAAGTCCGTATTTTGAAAGTTAATAAAAAAAATTTTGTATTTTGTTTTTGAGTAAAACAAATAAAAAATTTTTAAAATTTTTGGGAAATTTTTTTTTAAAAGGGATGAAAAAGGGGGGGTGGAAGTTTGTATGGACTTGCATTATTTTTATTGAGGTTAAATTTTGGTATCAAGTAACGTAATATTTAAATTAATTGTAAATACAAATGTATATTTGTATTTGTATATAATCAACCCCCGCGAGAAGCGCGGGAAACAGTATCTAGTTTAAATAAGAATTTTTATGTATTTTTCAAAAGTATTAAAATTTGTATGTGTGTTCAACTAAAAAATACTGTTGTGGTTACGTGGTCAATGTCGGCTCATTTAGTCTGGTTTAAGTCATTTTTAAATTTTATAACCTTTTGGGGGGTTTTGGGACATTTTTTTCGTAAATTGTTTCCCATATAGTGTTAAAATTTTCCCTTTAAATCTTACCTACCTATTATCCCTCCTAGCGTTTTTCAAAGTTGATGGTCTGGAAAGGTAGTAAAACGCTTTTGAAAAAGAAAAACCCTGTCAAAATTTAAAAACTTGGGTTTATTAAATCAAAATTTGTTGTATGCAAAAAAAATCTTTTTTCTAAAGTGTATGTTTTAAAAAATTGTTTTTGTATAATTTTATCAACCCATTTCTGTGTTGAAATTCGATAAAAGGTTGAATTTTTTTGATAAAACTTTTTAATTTAAATTTTTAAAAGTGGGAAAATAATATTTAAGTGAAAAAAAAATTTTTCCAGCAAGTTTTCGGTTTTATTATGTCGAAGTGGTTATTGAAAATATTCTTTGTTTACATCCCCATGGAAAACCCCTTTGGGGTGTATAAATGTTAATGGATTTTTTTCGTCTTTGGTTAAAAATAAAAACCAACTAAATTCTTATAAAGTGGTATGATGAAAAATAAAAAATTAACAGCAAAATTTGTATGGAAAAAAAAACCCAAAAATAGTTTTTTAAAAAATTTGAAATTTGTTTTTGTTATTATTGTAGCGTTTTTTCTTCTTTATCTTTAAATATTTGTTTTTGGTAACAAAAGGCCCCTTTAACCGTCCTAACAAATTTTTATTTTTTTTTTTGAATGAAAAAATTAAATTTTCCCTAGAATTAGGGGAAATTTGTATCGTTAATTGTCGTTTTAATTGCCCTAACTCCATTTAAAGATTGGGTATTGTCAATTTTAAAAATTATTTTAGTTTCTGTTTGTTAAAAAAAATTTTCTTATAATTAAAAAAAATTGGCTATGTTGTCATTAAAATTATTTTGTTTAAATGAAATATTATAAATTAAAAAATATACAATAAAGTAGTAAGTATAATCCTTTTCCGGTGCTTCAACTGATTGAAAACCCCCTAGTATAAAATATTGCACCGGGGCAAGAAAAGCGTCAAAATACAAGGTTTTTTAATAATTTTTGAGCCAAAATTCAAATTTCAATATTAATTTTTTTTTTTTTAATCAATCGTGAAAACACCGTACAAAAAAGGGACCTTTTAAAAATTAAAGTTTTTTCACGTACGGTAAAATCACCAACGATTTTATTTTTGGGGGGTGGAAAAAAAGATTATAGGGGAAGGGTAAAGAGGGATATTTTACGTAACCCAAAGGGCATGACATAGTTTTACCTCTTCCCAAAATTTATGCCCTTTTAAAATAAGCGATGGATTCAAGGGTTAGAAGGAGCTTATCAATTTTGAAAAGGAAAATTTTTAAATGGGGGAGGGGAGTGGATGTTTTGTATAGGAGAAAGGAGAGGGGAGAGGGGTTAGAATGGAGGAGATGGTGGTAATATCTTGTTCCGACACGTTAACATCGCCAAAGGAAGAATTGCTAAATTCAGGAGGAACAAAGATTGTAGGGAGATTTGGAATATCGTTTAAGGGTTATAGGGTTGGTGGGCGAAAAAAGAAGGAGGGAGGGTTCAACAAGTGATGTGTTGTCGTCAAAAAACACGTCAGTGCGGGGGATTATATCCCTATAAACCCCCCCCCCTTCACCCTGGTATTGGATTTAGGGGGGAAACAGCGAAGGATGATTTAAAAGACAACGACACCCCTTTTTTTGGTAGCGCCCTTTTTCTCCTTCCGTGACGTCGATTTGCAAGAAAAAATTAAAAAATGCATAACGGAGAAAAAGAGATTGTCTTCAATTTAATTTCATTTTATGGTATTTTCGTGGAAACAAAATTTACTTCGTGTCAAAAAGGGCTGTTTAATTTGAAAAAAATTTTTAAAAAAAATTTTAAAATTAAAATTTTTATTAAAAAAAAGTGTATTTAAGATTTGTTATCAAATAAAAATTTATATTTGCAATTTTTATGTTATTAATTCCAACTTTTTTTTTATTTTGCAATTCATATGGGTTTACGTAACAACTGTGGTATAAAAGGTTTTAAAACCCCCGTCCCCCCCAAACAAAAAAAAAATTTAAAATTCGGTCGATTTCGTCATTTTTTTTCTTGGGGTTTTGGCAATTTTTATCACAGTTATCTCTTAACGTAAATCAAATCGATTAACAATATTTTCTTCAAAATGTATTAAAAAGCCCAATTAAAAAACTAATTAAGTTTCAAAAACACTTAAGGTATATTCAACCCTTCCCCCCCTATTTAAACAGTTTTGTGTGCCTAGATTTGGTTTTTGGGGTGCCACAAACAACCCCCCTTTTTTATTTGTTTATGCAGTATAGAGTGACTTGGTGGTTTAGGTTTGTGCTCACCTAAGCTATTTCGTGGGTTCAAACCGCTAAGTTTGAGGATTTTTAATTGAGCGTAAAAAAACCCCCGCCCAAAATTCTTCAGAAGTAAAATAAAACCGTGGTCCCCTGTCATTGTGGAGTAAATAACCTGGGGAAAGGGTTTTGAAAATATTTCCCCCAAAATTTTTAGCCTTTCGTCTCGTTATGAAATTAAAGTGGAAGCAATGGGAATTCCCCATTCTTAAAAATTCCTATAAATAAGATTTATACCCGATGGTGCAGGAACCAAAAGCCCCAAAGGGTGGGTGTATGCCAACCTTGGGGTGAAGAGAAAGCAAAAAAACCATTGGTTTTTGGATCAATTAAATTGGTTTACCCCCCCCCCCCCCCAAAAATAAAAATTTTTAAAAAATTCCCGTTTTTAAGCTATTTTTCCAATTTTGGGCCCCAAGTATTATCTTTTTCACCCCAAAAATAGTACGTAGCTGTTTTGTTTGGGGTGCCAAGTTAAAAAGTAGCCCCCCTCCCCATCAAAAATGTTTTTTATTTTGCCATCTTTTAGTTTTAATTTGCCCGTTTTTTTACCCCAAAAATGGATTTTCCCTTAAAAGTTGTGGGGGAAAAAAAATGTTTAGAAATGAAAAAAGGGGTTTTTGGGGGGGGGGGGGGGGAAAATTAAGCTTACGACGGTTACCAAAAGTTAATTTTTGGAATTTTTTCTTTTTCTCTCGAACAAAACCAAAAGGGGGATTCTTGACTTTATCATTATTTAAAAGATAATAAGTTTAAAATTTTCCTTTTATTTTTTTCCATAGAACTCGTTAAATTTTTTTCCATGAAAGGGTTCCAGGTTCAATTCCGGCTGGCTAAGAACAATCTTTAAATTAAAGTATATTTTTATCTGTTAGAGTTAGAAAAATTTACGGGCCCCGGAAAATTGTGGTGTTTGTTTCCATTTTTTAAATTTTGTCGATTTTAATGGAACCCAAAACATACACAAAATTTTTGTATAAAAATTTATAATTTTTACTTTACCCCTTGTGTTTTTTGGTTTTGAAAAAAATCTATCAATTTGAGAGCGCGTCAGTGCCTCAATTGAATACGTGAAAAAGATATTTTAGTAAGTTATTTAGTGTTAGGAAAAAATGTTCCCTGAAAAGTAATGGTGTTATAATTTTTTGCCCAGAAAGTGCATTTAAATTTTTTAAAAAAAAATGTGTAAAACTAGAATTAAAAAAATCAAGGTTACCCATTAAATAAGTAAATGTATTGTATAAAAAATCAAGAAGGTTGAATAATAAATTTTTTGGGGGGAAATATAATTTAAGTGAGAGAAACATTTCTATAAATTTTTTTTAAAGGGGGTTTTTTTAAATTAAGTTTGTCTTAAAAATTTAGTTTACAAGATGGTCGTAAATAAATTTTAAATTTTTGTTCAGCTGACTTTTATTGAAAAGGATGGAAATAGAGGGAAAAAATTTTAAAGTTAATTGGTTTGGGAATAATTTAACCCAATTTGACAAAAATTATGCTGAAATAAAATTGGTACAGTTATAAAGTTGCAAATTTGTTTTAAGTGCAAAAAACCCGAAGAATTTAGTTTTGATTAGGGGGGATTTTTATTTGCTTCTTCAGAATTTTTAAAAAGGTTTATTAAAAAAAAACTTGTTGTCCGGTGATAGGTCGTCCTGTTAGATTAATTTTACGGTCATGGGTGGTTTGGGGTTTTGTCCCGTTTAAAATTTTCTGGGGGGGGTAGCCTAATGTTTTCTTCTTTGATGGCAACCAAATACACTTCGTTTTTTCTTGAAAATATTATTTTTTTGTGATCAATTAAACCCTTGATGTTTAATAAAACGTATTTGTTCATTTAAAATATCATTTTAAATTGTGCATGATGCCCGAATTACGTTTAACGTAAGTTCAATTAATGTGAATAAAAAAAAGTGTTAAAAGTTGGATCACGTTCAACTTAAGTTCACTAACGAACTTTCACTTAAAATAATGAACTTTTGCGTGATGCTTGAAAATTTTTAATTAACGTTCAAACCCAAGTAAAGTTCATTAATATAAAGAAACAAGTGTGGATCAAGATTCAGTAAAATAAATAAAAACCGAGCAAAAAGCAAAATGGGTTTGGGGGGGTTGAAAACAAATTATTTACTGTTGAGACGCAAGATTTAGGCTAATAAAAAATTTAAATTTTTTTTGTATTCAGTGTAACTTTATTGAAATGAGGCTAGGGCGTTTAAGAGTAGCGGCGTGGAAAAATAATATGAACAAAACGTCTGCATTCCCTAAACAAACAAAGAAAAATAAGAGTCGTTTGAGGGGCTCGAAACAATTATTGGAAAATTAAAAACGTGTCCCTTTATTTATGTTTAATAAAGTGAAGTTATTGCCAGACAGTCTTTAAATTTGCCATATTTTTTTAAATTTTTTTTATTTATTATATTATTTTATTTGCACCCCGTCTTTTAAACCCTTTGGGTTTTACGCATTTCCTAAAGTGTAATGGTTTGGGGATTGGGGGATTAAATGGAGGACTAAATTTAACGGGATCGAACCCCGGTTGAGGTGGCATCCACACTTCACAAGTTTTGATTAATTTTCCCGGGGCTTGTAGAGGGGAAGGGGTTTTGAAAAAGATAGTCCTATTAAATGTACATTAAATTAATGCATCGTGATTTTTCATTTTAAAAATGAAGATAGCCTTTAGTTAATTAGCTGGTTAATTTACGTGAACATTAAGTGAACGCTTTTGTTGATATAGTTCCCGGGTTTACTTAACACTTGGTTCATCTTGAGCTAAAAGTATGGTTTTCTTTTGGTAAGGGCGTTGTATTTTTTATTTTTTTTTGGTAAATTTTTCCCTCAAATTTAGACAGTTTCGCAACGTGTTGTCGGATTGCCAGTAGCTCTTTTCCCCCCGCACCCCCCTTCAGACATAACGAGAACGGGACCCCTTGGTGGTGTAGTTAGCTAAACATTGTCCCGGGTTTTGAGCTGGTCCCGGGAGGGGGTATTGAAATTCAAATTTTGGTCGGGTGGAATGGGGATTGGTTTTATAAAGATTTTTCACTCCCCCTCCACGAAAATTTTTTTCCCTTCCCTCTAAATTAAACCCTTCGCTTTTCCGCCTTTTGTAATTAGTAGTAAGGTATAACCCGAAGGTTTGTAAGAAGTGGTGTTTGAGAAAAAAAAAACCCTGAAGCGAGGAAATTTTGAAGCAGTTAAATGAGAGCGAGCGAGAAAAGGCTTTTCTCATAAGCCACTTCCCTCAGAAATGTTTTTGGTGTATGTCCTTATCTTATAATTACGGCATAGTAGAAAAAAAAAGGTAAGTTTTTTACTTACAATGTAAGCAGGTTGCTATTTACAGGGTAAATTTTTTTTTTTTATATTCAACTTAATATTCCCATTCAAATTTCCACAAGCCGAAAATTTAAAAGGATGCGTTTAATTTTTTTTTAATTTTTTTTTGGAACCACTTTTGTATTCAAATACTTAAGGGGTACTTGAATAATTTTTTGGGCTGCCGATAAAGATAAAATCGGGGGGTTTGAAACCCTCTCGGTGGGGGTAAGGGTGTTTATTTATTAGCTTCCCCCCCTGCAAGCAAAAAGCGGGAAAATCTCATTAAATTAAAAAACCTCATCCCTAAAACATTAGCTTGTTGTAGTAGTATGGGTTTAAAATAAGGGGAAGGCACTGTAAAAAAAGTATTTTGGATTATAATTTTTAATGATTATGACCGTTAAAAAAAGTATAAATAAAATTTATAATGAATCGGGATCTATAAAAATTGAAAGTTTAAACATTTAATATAAATAAATTACAAAAAAAAAATCTGTAAGCTCAGGTAAAATAAAAATTGTCTTAAATTTTCCCGTCCTCAATTTAAAAAATTGTATTAATAAAGATTTATAACTAAAAAAAATATTTCAGTGATTCTAATTATTGCTGAGACTATCAAATAAAATTTTTTACGTAAATTTTTTTTTGTTGTTTTTATTTTTTATTTCGGTTTCAATGGCTCACAATTTACGCTTTCAGGTTGTATTTAGTGTCAAGTGGTGAATGGGACACCCAATTTTTTTTTTCTATTGAGTATTTAAAGTGCATTTTTAAACCCCTTTTTATACGAGGTTTTATGAGTA
The DNA here is from genome assembly GCA_039000515.1 of Timema cristinae. Lineage (NCBI taxonomy): Eukaryota > Metazoa > Arthropoda > Insecta > Phasmatodea > Timematidae > Timema > Timema cristinae. Next base: position 29,086,328 of record JBCFYV010000001.1, on the reverse strand, counting down.
ATAGCGAAAAAGGGCCCATCAATTTTCCCGAAAATCGGGTTCTGAGGATGGCCTTTTCCCCAAGATCTCGATGGGG